>SJYX01017260.1:71628-99322 GCA_006410675.1 Oreotragus oreotragus | reverse complement strand
GCTTCACTCATCAGAGAATGTGAGCCTCCACCAGCTCCACATGAGAGCCCAATATTTTTAAAGTAAGCTCATCCATCTTGTTAGTGTTTAGATGTAATCAAATCCTGGTCGGTAAAACATAAAGACAGTTCTGCTTAGAGCGGCTGGGGATAGTTTTCTTGTCTCTAAAGAAAACCACAGGAAGCAATGTTTTCCTACCTTATCCGAACCTGGGTGTTGAAACCTGGAAGAATTTTAGCTATTTTGGAACAATCTTAAAGATTTAATCAATACAGAGGATGGCAGATAGGATAATGAAAAAGGCAATAAACTGTGAAGCCTACCATACTTTCTATTCTTTTTTTTTTTTCTTTTAATGGTAAATATTTACATTAGGAATTTTTTTTAAAAAAAGACAAACTTAATAGAATCAGAAAGTAGAATGAAGGGTTGCCATGAGCATAAATGTAAGAGAAATGAGATATTTGTCAAAGGGTATAATCTTCAAGTTATAAAACAAGCAACTTTTGGGATCTAATATACATCAAGGAGATTATAATTTATAATATTACCCTACACACTTGGAAATTTCTTATATATATATATATATATNCCAGCTTGTGCTTCATCAAGCCCAGAGTTTCTCATGATGTACTCTGCATATAAGTTAAATAAGCAGGGTGACAATATACAGCCTTGACGTACTCCTTTTCCTATTTGGAACCAGTCTGTTGTTCCATAACCAGTTCTAACTGTTGCTTCCTGACCTGCATAGAGGTTTCTCAAGAGGCAGGTCAGGTGGTCTGGTATTCCTATCTCTTAAAGAATTTTCCTCAGTTTATTGTGATCCACATAGTCAAAGGCTTTGGCATAGTCAATAAAGCAGAAATAGATGTTTTTCTGGAACTTTCCTGCTTTTTCAATGATCCAGCGGATGTCAGCAATTTGATCTCTGGTTCCTCTGCCTTTTCTAAAACCAGCTTGAACATCAGGAAGTTCACAGTTCATGTATTGATGAAGTCTCCCTTGGAGAATTTTGAGCATTACTTTACTAGCGTGTGAGATAAGTGCAATTGTGTGGTAGTTTGAGCATTCTTTGGCATTGCCTTTCTCTGGGATTGGAATGAAAACTGACCTTTTCCAGTCCTGTGGCCACTGCTGAGTTTTCCAAATTTGCTGGCCTATTGAGTGCAGCACTTTCACAGCATCATCTTTCAGGATTTGAAACAGCTCAACTGGAATTCCATCACCTCCACTAGCTTTGTTGGTAGTGATGCTTCCTAAGGTCCACTTGACTTCAGATTCCAGGATGTCTGGCTCTAGGTGAGTGATCACACTATCATGATTATCTTGGTCATGAAGATCTTTTTTGTAGAAAGGCCAGACCTTCATCTATTTCTAAGCCTAGACCTCATGTTCTTTAACATTTCTCATGTGACTGTGTTACACACCAAAGTTTGAGAACTATTGACCTTAGCAGTAAGACTGGATTTCCTTATCCATATTGCAAAGATGTTAATAGCACTTACTGTTTTCATGATAGCTGAATGCTTTAATATGTCTGAACTCAGAGCCTCAGGTTGTAGAGGCTTGATAAATGTTAGCTGTAATTAGCTCCCAAAGTCCTTGTTTTGTAGTTTATCTATACTGGTGCGACAGAAGCATATCCTGTTAACTTCAGTGAGATTGAGATAGTATCCCCTTCCTCATATTACCTGAGTGACAGAAAATTCTGGCAAAAAATCCAACTAAATAAAAATTAAGTACAGAAAGATGAAAAACTGTGAGACTTATTGATATAAGTTTTAGAAAAGATTATGTTTTCTACATTTTATGTAAGAATAAACGTTTGAGTTAACAGTTTTTCTTTTTCAATTTTTAAATCTAGCTTTTTAAAGCTGTCATAACAGTAAAGTCTTTATAGGTGTATGTGTCTTAGGAGACTACTTTAAAACAGCTAAACTATAAAGAAGGAAAACTTTATACATGCTACAGCTTATGCATAATGTGGAAAGTCTAAGATTGCACTCTTAATAAAATCAACGTTTTCTTGTAGACTGAATACATATTAAACTTTTTAGATCCATTTTACTTTTGGAACATAAAGTTGTGTCGATTAAGATTTTTTGAAGGTGGAAAGTTCAGTGGAAAACTTTTCCAATCACAACTGATGAAAAGTTTCATTTAGTCTGAGCTTTTCAGCTAATTTTGGGTCCTGACTCATCTAAAATCTATCATTTAAGTAAGACATAGATTATAAGTTTCAAAAGGAAAAATGTCAGAAAGCCACTACACAAGACAATAGAAGAAAATCACAGTTATTCTAAAGTTGTAAGTGAAAGTCTTTGCTAGTCCAATCCCCTAGGTTTCTTTGCAGTTTTCCTAGAACATGCTGAAGAATAACATGGGTCATTTTCAGTTTGGATTTGATGGCTTGATAATAAAAAAAATCATATATGACTAACAAATATATCTTAGTCTATTAACATAATCGAGGCTTCAGTTGAATTTCAATATTTAAACCTAGACATTTTGGGCTTTTTAGTATTACTGACCCAATCTACTGGACTTGAATTTTTCCTTGTGCTTAAATGATTTGTGTTGCCTAAATGCTTAAGCAACAAAATAAAAATGTATATTTCTTAGACAGTAATGTCCTAAAAGTCTGTTTTCTGTGGTCAAGCAGATGTCATTGTAATCAGGAGGCATATGTTCCCTCTTGGGTGTTTTCATTCTGCTTCATGGCTTTAACTGAAGTATTAATATCCCCAGTTGGTAAATATTACACACACACACACACACACACACACACACACATGCATAGACTTGCAAACACTCAAAAATTATTCTAAGCAAAAATAGAATATGTGTCTTGCAACACAGTTTATCCACCATTAGCCTCAATAGGCTAATAGGCTCAAAATACTATAATCATATCTCCTTCTTCATTTATGTATATTTACCTATCAAACCTGTTACTTTTCCAGTGATAGTTCTATCTTCTTTTATATTCCTAGAATCATTACCCTGCTTTTGAATATGCTGTCTAGGTGGGTCATAACTTTTCCTTCAAACTATTCTCTCTCCTAGAATATTGTAAAACATTGTTAATTCGTATACATTGTCATTATTTCAAGACATTCTGCTCCGAGATTACAGAATAATTTTCCTGAAACAATATAGTGTCCATGCTTAACAACTTTCAGTGTTTCCTCTAGAACATTAAAGCTTTTGAAATTTGGGCATAATGTTCCTCTCCAACATTTTCCCATAACATTTTTCCTGTTTTGCTATATTCACTTTTCCCCAAACACAGGACACGTATCTTTGAATCATGTTTACAAATATTATTTGACAACTGTTTTAAACACAGACAACTCATCAAGTTCTATTGCTGTCACCCTCTTTCACAGATGAGAATCTGAAGATAAACAAGGATAAGTGACATGCTTCCCTGGTGGCTCAGACAGTAAAGAATCTGCCTGTAATGCAGGAGACATGAGTTCAAACCCTGGGTGGGGAAGATCCCTTGGAGAAGAGAGTAGCAACCCACTCCAATATTCTTGCTGGAGAATTCCATGGACAGAGGAACATTGCGGGCTACAGTCCATGGGATCGAAAACAATTGGACGCAACTGAGCAATTTTTATTTTCACTTCAAAGACTACACTGGTAGAAGGGAGCACAGCATTTCCAACTCTCGGGATTTCCTCACTTAATTTCCACTGTCATTAATTAAGAGTATTTTCTTCTGTATTTCTACCATAGCTTGGAGGTTTAATTAAAGTCTTAATTCTTCCTTGAACAGCTTTTGGACCTAGGAAAAACCTCTCTACAATTGTTAAGTTGACCACTCGCTTGTATATTACATGGAAAAGAACTGACAATGTTCAATAACTCTTTGGATACCCAAACTCTAGAGAAAGGCCCTAAGTAAATCCTATCATTGATGAGGATGAGAAAGGACCAGGGTTACCTAAGGACCATTGCCACACATGGTGCAGATGATTTGCATTAAGCAAAAAATACATTGGAAGGCATTAAATAGATTATGATAGCTGTATTCATCTGAGTAGGCTGCCATAACAAAATATCACAAATGGGGTGGCTTAACATAGAACTTATTTCCTTGGAGTTCTGTAGACTGATATGTCCAATATAAAGGCTTGGTCAAAACTGGTTTCTGGGAGGGCCCTTCATTTGTAGACAGACACCTTCTTGTTCTTTCTCACATGGTCTTTTCTCTGGGAATGTATTGAAAGAAAGATTTGTTGTCTCTTCTTTTTCTTATAAGGACACTAGCCCTATCGAGTTAGGCTCCCACTCTCATGACCTCATTTAGCTTTAATTACCTCCCTAAGATCATTGTTTTCAAATATGGTCACATTGAAGTTTAGGGATTCAACCTGCAAATTCTGAGAAGGTACCATTCAGGCCATAGTTTGGACAGTATTTCATACTGCCAGGCATTTTTAAAGTTCTCTTAATATATTAATTCTTGTAATCTTTATAATAACTCTATGAAGTAAGTACTATCATCATAACCACTTTACACAGGAACAAACTGAGGCACCACGGAGCTTAGGTGATTTGCTTACAACTACATAGGATTCAAGTCTAAGCAGACTGTCTTCATCATGTGTGTAATTTGTCCCTATGTTATATGGCATCATGAATCAAAGTTGACCCTTAAGACAGGTGACATGAACTCTGTCTAGAACATCACCACATCCAACAGCAACATTGCAGAGGCACACATATAATAGATGAAGCCACAATGTATTTGTAATAGATGAAGAACTGAACTCAAAGTAAAAACTCCAGGCCAGTGAACATATGACAGAAGATATAGCAATTAAACTTCTTCAGATTGTCACTTGTTCAACACAGAGAATATCCCTAGAATTCTCTTCTTATTTTGAAGTTCCTTAGGGAAAGAAAACTGTACTGGTTCATCCTTCTATTGCCCAGAATCCAGCAAAGAACCTGGAACAGAGAAGTTTGTTCAGTCGCTCAGTCACGTCTGATTCTTTGCAACACCATGGACTGCAGCATGCCAGGCTTTCCTGTCCATCACCAACTCCTAGAGCTTGCTCAGACTCATGTCCATTGAGTCAGTGATGCCATCCAACGATCCCATCCCCTGTTATCCCCTTTTCCTCCTGCCTTCAATCTTGCCCAGCATTAAGATCTTTTCCAATGAGTCCCTTCTTTGCATCAGGTGGCCAAAGTATTGGAAAAGAGAAGGATGTTTAGTAAAAGTTTTTAAATAGGCTAATCAAAGATTTATGTGATGTATATAATTTAATGGACCTCCATATATGCATACAGATTGGAATACTATATTATTTCAAAATGAAATATTTACCTCCAAGGGATCAAATATGCTGATTTAATAGACACTTCTCTTGTACTCTGCAAATATTTAGAATACTTCTAAAGAAAACCAAAAAAAAAAAAAAGCTGTCCTGGTGATTTTTTTAAAACAACATAGTATAGATTTGTATAATTACTACAAACTTGGCATATTTTAATCATGAAAATACAGCAGAGCATTTGTCTAGATATACATGGCAAATAAATACTTTTATTCTCTCTACAATTCAATAAAGCAACAGTAAAAAATGTTAAGGAAATAAATCCATAAGAAGGGGAAGAAAGGAGATAGCAGCAATGCATTTCTTATAAGGCAGAGAGCAGATGATAATAATCATGCAGCAAAAGAGGAAGAAAAGGAGAAGAAGCAGGAGAAGGAAGAGGAGAGGAGAGGAAAAGAAAAGAATGACCTTCATCCTAAAGTCAGTAATGATGAAAAGTCAAGAACTAAATCAAGACATTTAAAGTGAAAGAGAAAACACTTCACTAGTAAAAGTAACTCAGGGGGAAAAATCAACAATTAAAACTTTGATTGCCAAGATTTTAAAAAATCAATAGGAATTTTAGAAACACACCTATGAAAGATTCCCAAAAAAAATAATACAAAGTGTGGGAAAGATAAGAAAATTAGACAACAGCCCAGTTGATTTGAATAATATAAATTCCAAAAAGAAAGAGATTGTAAATGAGAAAAATAAACTTCAAACAAAGAAGAACACAAAGACTGAGAGGCATTTGTCTTCATGGTAGAGAGACTGATTAATGCACACATAATGGATGAAATAATATAACTGCATATTTTCAATTTCAGAACATTCTGGATGGGATGCTCCTAGCAGCTTCCAAAGGTTTAAAAGAAAGGTTAGGAGAGACAAAAACAAAAGATCAAGAATCAGAATGCATCATATTTTTCAAAGTGCAATTAAAAAGCCAGAAAAATAGGCCAATGCTATCAACATTCAATTATTGTTTTTGTTGCTATTCAGTTGCTAATTCAGTGTCTGACTCTTTACTACTCCATGAAGAACAGTCCACCAGTCTTTCCTGTCCTTCACTATCTCCCAGAATTTGCTCAAACTCATGTCCATTGTGTCAAGGATATTATCTAACAATCTCATCCTCTGCCACCTTCTTCTCTTTTTGCCTTCAACCTTTCCCAGCATCCGGGTCTTTTCTAACGAGCTGCCTCTTTGCATCAGGTGGCCAAAGTATTGGAGCTTCAGCTTCAGCATTAGGTCTTCCCATGAATATTCAGAGTTGATTTCCTTTAGGACTGAGTGGTTTGATCACCTTGTAGTCCAAGAGATTCAAGAGTCTTCTCCAGCACAATACAAAAGCATCAGTTCTTCAGCCCTCAGCCTTCTTTATGGTCTAGCTCTCACATCCATACATGACTACTGGAAAAACCATAGCTTTGACTCTACAGAGCTTTGTTGGCAAAGTGATACCTCTGTGTTTCAATATGCTGTTTAGGTTTGTCATAGCTTTTCTTCCAAGGAGCAATCGTCTTTTAATTTCATGGCTGCAGTCACCATCCACAGTAAATCTGGTGCCCAAGAAAATAAAATATGTCACTGCTTCCACTTTTTCACCAACTATTTGCCATAAAATGATGGGACTAGATGCCATGTTCTTAGTATTTATAATGCTAAGTTTTAAGCCAGCTTTTTCACTCTCTACTTTCAACCTCATCAAAAGGTTCTATTTCCTCTTCAGATTCTGCCACTAAAGTGGGATCATCTGCATTGCATATCTGAGGCTGTTGATATTTCTCCTGGAAATCTTGATTTTAGTTTGTGAGTCATCCAGCCCAGCATTTCACATGATGTACTCTGCACAGAAGGTAAATAAGCAGGGTAACAATATATAGACTTGTATTCTTTTCCCAGTTTTGAACCAGTTTATTGTTCCATAAAAAGTTCTAACTGTTGCTTCTTGACCCATACACAGGTTTACAGTTATTTGTAAAGCTTCCTCAGACAACCACTTTTTGCCTTCTGCATTTCTATTTCTTTGGGATGTTTTTGGTCCCTTCCTCCTGTACAATGTTGCAAAACTCTCTCCATAGTTCTTCAGGCACTCTGTCTACCAGATCTAATCCCTTGAATCTATTCATCACTTCTACTGTATAATCATCAGGTATTTGATTTAGGTCACATGCAATGGCCTAGAATATTAGGTCCATGAATCAAGGTAGATTGGATGTGGTCAAGCAGGAGATGGCAAGAGTGAATATAGACATTTTAGGAATCAGTGAACTAAAATGGAGAGGAATGGGCAAATTTAATTCAGATGACACTTATGTCTGCTACTATGGGCAAGAATCCCTTAGAAGAAATGGAGTAGCTCTCATTGTCAACAAAAGAGTCCAAAATGTAGTACTTGGGTGCAGTCTCAAAAATGACAAAATGATTTTGGTTCATTTAGAAGGCCAACCATTCAACATAAGAGTAATCCAAGACTATGCCCCAATCACTAATGCCAAAGAAGCTGAAGTTGAATGGTTCCATGAAGACCTAGAACACCTAATAGGACTAACACCAGAGAATATGTCCTTTTCATTATAGGGGATTGAAATGCAAAAGTATGAAGTCAAGAGCTACTTAGAATAATAGGCAAGTTTGGCCTTGGAGTACAAAATGGAGCAGGGAAAAGGTTAACAGAGTTTTGTCAAGAGAACACACTGGTCATAACAAACACCATTTTCCAACAACACAAGAGACAACTCCATGGACGTTACTAGATGGTCAATACTGCAATTAGATTGATTATATTCTTTGTTGCTGAAGACAGAGAAGTTCTATACAGTCAGCAAAAATAATACCTAGAGTAGACTGTGGTTCAGATCATCAGCTCCTTATTGCAAAATTTGAATGTTAGGTTATTTCAAATATGTCATTTGGAAACAATTCATCATGTGTTCAAAAAATTTTTGTTTTAATTTTAAAGAAGTTTTTTTACAAAGAGAAACAAGAATTTCCATTAATACATAATCTCTCTACAACCACAAAGGAAAGCAACCTCTCCCCCTCAGGCCTCTCCACAATTATAAGCTCTAAATACACTTCAATGCACTTTTAGTAGAAAACAAGATTATAGTATTGAAGAACTTATGAGATCTGATAACCAACAGGACCAAACTAACTTAATCTAAGATTTAAATTCTGAAGTATCCAACATTGCAAATAATAATATCCTGTCCTCTGTGTATGCATATTTATACTAGCATTTATATTTATTTTTTATTTTCTAAATGAGTTTACATGAACTAATTCAGATCAAGTTTTACTCTGAAGATTAATTTGACCTGGGATTGTCTTCTGTTGGAATGGCATATGCAACTAACTTTATGATGTTATTTCAGATAGGGACCCATGACCCCACCTGCTCCTGATATTTCACAACTCTCTAAACTGAGTTGAAGTTTTTTCATTCTACAGTAACAGAAAATGTAATAATACCCTGGATGCTATCAGGAGAATTTAATTTTAAGTCATTGAAGTCAAAAGAGTATTTACTGATGTAAGACATTTTTTCTGATATCTTGGAGTCTTGACCTCCATAAGCTCCAATACCAAAATGGTGAACAGGTTAGAGACAAGGTATGGATTTTTCACCATTTCAAATCACTTGCCATATTAAGAAACATTCCTCAAATGAATGTACCTTGGAGATAAAAGCAGAGAAGAATAAGAATGTGTATGAAATGTATAAGAATGTGTATGAAACAGATGTGAAATGCATCAAAGATAAACTGTAAAGCGAGATGCCATAATATTTTACTCAAATCAAAACTATACATAAATATTTTATGGTTGCAATTAATCATATACTAGTACTTTATATTTCCCTTGCGGGTCATATTTTTCCAAATTAACTGAGACTTTTGTTTCAAATATACTTTTACATAGTGAAGTGTTATTAAATCTGATGGGTTTTAATAGTTGTTTCTTCCTGGCTTTCTTTATGCTACTATTTGCAGTAGAATCATTATTGGAGCTATTATATTTTCATTCTTTGTTTTCCCACAGAGCTTAATTCTAATGAACCAAATCACTTCTTTACTGTACATAATTCAAAGTGAATGTGTCATAATAGTCTATGATATGAATTACTGTAATTATTTAGTTTCATATTGCTGAATTTACTTAGCCAGTACAAATTTATAGAAAATTATGTCAAATCAAATTATCAGTTACTTTCTATTCAAACACTTCTTGGAACTTTCTAAAACATATTTTTGTCTTTAATCCACCTGCACAGCTTTACAAATTTTTTCTCAAGATATGTCCTCATCAATCAATTTAAATGGCAACTTTGAGACAGATGTCAAGGGCATTTGCACTATGTGTTAGCTGATCATCAACATTCCTGATTAATGGTGTGATTTTCACAAAATCTGTATAACTTGGACAGCTGATACTTTGGATAAAACCTTCCATTCTATCAGTTTCAGGTATACTGATAATAAACGTTTCATGTTTAAAGGACCTTTCAAAGTGGAAATGGATTAAAATCTTGACACCCTATCCTGAATTCACTCTTATCAATAAGAGAGATTGCTTGGGACAGATGATTGCTATGCAAAAATAGCTGTTTCCATTTGCTATACATATTGTTTTATTGAGGCATATGTGAAAAAGTTAAGGCACTGGCAAAATAAAAAAGACTGAATATATTGAACTGTTGTGTATCATAATGAGGTCAGTCCTTCAGATTTCAAAAAAGAAAAATAAATCATCATCCAATAATAGTGAAATTTTCATATGAGCCTACAGATCTACTGAATCTTAGAACTGCAAAAGTAACTGCTACTGTGGGCATATATAGCCCACTGGAATCAGTGCCTCCAGAAACATTTCCCAAAGAACATTAAAGAAGAAATTAATTTCAAAGGCTAATGAGTTTAGCTCATACACGCAGGATTACAACCATCAGTTCTACCTAACAAGAAAGGAAATTAAAGACCCTTTACTTAAGCATCTATAAGAGAAATACATTTTAACTTCTTTGAGGAATAATTGTTTAAGTATAACTGCATATATTTAAAATGTACAACATGATTTTGATACATGTATACATTGTGGAATGATGACCAAAATCAAGATAATTCATCCAATCATCCTATATAGTTAACCACTCTTTCTTTCTTTGTTCCTTTCTTTCTTCTTTTTATTGTGATAATCTTAAAGATTAACACTCAGCAAATTTCAAGTAAGTAAGAGAAACGTTTTAAATTAAATCAGTAGGAAAATTCATGTTCTTATCAATATCTACCATAGCTTGATAACATTAAACAAAACTTCTTTTGGCACAACAGCAGTTGTTACTTGAAACTATCTCTCACATTAATTGAAATAAAAACTGTCTTACCATAAAATATATCATCATTTTAAATCTATCTGAACCAGAGAATAGACTAGTTGTGTCCAGTACCTACACCATCTTTGCTATATTCATGTAGTTAAATTCATAAAATACTTTGTATGAGTACACATTGGTCTGGGAAATGGTTGTATTCAGGACAGAAAATGTATTGCTCTGCAAAGTATTCCTTCCATCCACATCTTTGTCTTGATCATTTTTATTCTATCAAAGTTTGTTGTTGTTGTTCAGTTGCTCAGCTGTGTCCACCTCTCTGCAATCCCATGGGCTGCAGCACACTAGGCTTCACTGTCCTTCACCATCTCCGGGAGCTTGTTCAAACTCAGGTCCATCGAGTCCGTGATGCCACCCAGTCATCTTGTTCTCTATCGTCCCCTTCTCCTCCTGCCTTCAGTCTTTCCCAGCAACAGGGTCTTTTCTAATGAGTCAGCTCTTTGCATCAAGTGGCCAAAGTTTTGGAGCTTCAGCTTTAGCATCAGTCCTTCCAATGAATATTCAGGCTGATTTCCTTTAGGATTGACTGGTTTGATCTCCTTGTAGTCCAAGGGACTCTCAAGAATCTTCACTAATACCACAGTTCAAAAGCATCAGTTCTTCAGCACTCAGTCTTCTTTATGGTCCAACTCTCACATCCATACATGACTACTGGAAAAGCCATAGCTTATCAAAGTTTATTTGCTGCAAATGTGTGTGTGTATGTGTGTGAGTGTGTGTCTACATACAGCCAATACTCGTTTTTTAAAAAAGTTTAAGAATATTTTGAAATTTGAAGTCATATGGTGATTATGTGAGTGAACAGTATTCCTCTGGAAATAAAATACTCTACTCACATTTAACGTTGTGAAAAACAAAACAGCTATGTATATTTCATCCAGGTAATTAAAAGTTGAAGGCCACACAGATTGACACTAAAATAATCAGAAATTTATTTTAAAGGTTACAGATTTCTTGTTTGTTTGTTTTTTGATAGATAAGGTTTATTGAATTAAAGTTCTTAAGATTCTCAAAAGCTAAGAAGCAAAATTGTATTTTGACAGCGTACATTTTCTATGCTAAAAGATAATTTATATTTTCAGGATTATATAATTACTAGCTTTTCTCTTACCATTCTTAACCATTAAAATTAAATAAATACAAAATAAATATTACACTTAATACCTGGTAGGTTATAATAACTATAGCATGTTATTTCGGAGAAGGCAACGGCACCCCACTCCAGTACTCTTGCCTGGAAAATCCCATGGACGGAGGAGACTGGTAGGCTGCAGTCCATGGGGTTGCAAAGAGTCAGACACGACTGAGCGACTTCACTTTCACTTTTCACTTTCATGCATTGGAGAAGGAAATGGCAACCCATTCCAGTGTTCTTGCCTGGAGAATCCCAGGGACGGTGGAGTCTGTGGGGTCGCACAGAGTCAGACACGACTGAAGCGACTTAGCAGCATATTATTTTAGTGTTTTGCTACAGTTTAATAATATTATATTTGATTTAGAAAATATATTTAAAAGTGCTTTTTTTCTATTATTTTTACTTGCCTTCAAAACAAGACAATACATATAAACCAATGTGTATTGGTTCCAAAATGGAACATATATGGACTTCAGCTGCAAGAATTGAGGATAGGGCAAAGTGGGACTGCTTCAACAGAAGCTCCAAAATGTCAGCCAAACAATGCAAATCTAGAAGAAGTCCAGAATAAATGGGGCTAACAAGAGTGAGGTGAGCTGAAGGTCTGGATAGGGGCACCAGACTCAGGAAAGCCCTTGTCCTCCAGGGAAGAAAGAACACAAGAGCTGAGCAAATTAATAGGACTGAAGCTTCAGGCAGCATTCAGCCCTGGCATGTAAATTATAGGTTCTAAATATAGCAAGACAAGCATTGCAATTTTCCAGCTAGAGACACTCAGGTTTTGGATATACCTCCTGCCCTGACTCTGGAACACAGCAAAATTGAATTTACACATGGAATTTATTAATATTTACTGCTGGGAAGGACTGGAAAAGACAAGAACAAAGTGATGAGGTGAGACATATACGTTAGAGCCAATAATACATTTCAACAGAAAAAAAAAAAAGAGTAAGATTTCAGACATTGTATGGAATTCAAGAGGCCCCTGCATTAAGGAGGAACCAGATTAGGACCTCACAGATTCTTCTCTTCCCTATCTTTTATCCACTTTTGGTCAAGCAATCTTTAAATTCTAGCCACTATGAATAAAGTAAAGAATTTTTTATAAAAAAAGAACATTTAAAATATTCCAAAGATATTCTTGTGGTCTAGCAAATATAAATCTGATAAGCATATGTCAGAGATTGGGTAAATTGAATACAATTGGTATCAAATTTTGAGGCATGGCTCAGACGGTAAAGAATCTGCCTGGAATGCTGGAGGCCTGGACTCGATCCCTGGGTTGGGAAGATCCCCTGGGGAAGGGAATGGCTACTCACTTCAGTATTCTTGCCTGAAAAATTCCATGAGAGAGGAGCCTGCCAAGCTACTATGGAGTTGCAAAGAGTTGGACACAACTGAGTGAAGTGTCACTTCACTCTGAGGCAAGAGATCAGCTCTAGCTAGGATACCTCGACATGATTTTCCATAGAAGGTGAAATATAAGGTAAAGTTTGAAGTTTGAGAAGAAATATTGATGTTGGTAGAAATAAGAGATGTTGGTAGTAGAAGAAGGAGAAAAAGCATAATATCATATTAAAGACTGAGAAGGTGCAGTAAGAGGAAACAAGAATAAACACAGATTACCTGTTACTACACACACATACACACAATGTTTACAACTATGGATCATATAAAAACATATTATTGTTTTATCCTGGTAAATGTTTATTTAAAAGATTATATGACTTCTAAGATTCATATGATTATATGACTTCTTTTTTCAGTTGTCATGTAAGGATGTGAGAGTTGGACTATAAAGAAAGCTGAGCACCGAAGATTTAATACTTTTGAACTGTGGTGTTGGAAAAGACTCTTGAGAGTCCCTTGGACTGCAAGGAGATCCAACCAGTCCATCTTAAAGGAAATCAATACTGAAGGACTGATGCTGAAAATGAAACTCCAATATTTTGGCCACCTGAGGCAAATAACTGACTCATTTGAAAAGACCTAATGCTGGGAAAGATTGAGGGTGGGAGGAGAAAGGGACGACAGAGAATGAGATGGTTGGATGGCATCATCGACTCAATGAACATGAGTTTGAGTAAACTCCGGGAGTTGATGATGGACAGGGAGGCCTGGTGTGCTGGAGTCCAAGGGGTTGCAATGAGTCAGACATGACTGGGTGACTGAACTGAAGTATACTGATGACTTCTATTCAACTAACTTGGATAAAGCTTAGATTAAAACTTATATCCCCTAGCTTCACCCCTGCCCACAACTCTCATGAATCCTGTGATCCAGATTACTCAGCTACAACCCTGCTGTAGGAGGTTACCTTGAAGAAAATTTTTAAGATCTGAGAGTGGCCATTGTTTTCATCCTTCCAGTTTTCCTCTCTCGATAATTCCTCTAGAGAGTAGAACTTCTAACTTGTAGGAGATCAAACCAGTCAATCCTAAAGCAAAACAGTCCTAAATATTCACTGGAAGGCCTGAATCTGAAGCTCCAATTCTTTGGCCACCTGGCACGAAGAACTGACTGATTGGAAAAGACCTTGATGCTGGGCAAGATTGAAGGAAGGAGGAGAAGGGGACGACAGATGATTAGACAGTTGGATGGCATCATCGACTCGATGGATATGAGTTTGAGAAACTCACCATCCAGGAGCTGGTGATGGACAGGGAATCCTGGTGTGCTGTAGTCCATGGAGTCCAAAAATCAGACACAACTGAGCAACTCAACTGAACTGAAACCACCATAACTTCATAGGCCATCATAGACAGCTTGAAGAATACTTACTAATGGACCGATGCCCTTTGTCATGTTGTCAGGTTACATGTACATGTATACATGTTTTATATATATATATATATATATGCTAGTTAATACTGCTCATTACAAAAATGACCCATGATTAGTAAATTGCTCTGGACCAGAAGAAACTATAGATGAACTGTAAAAACTTATTGATGGAGATGCCTTAGTTTTAGCTTCCCTAGGTTCAGAGACCCTTATAACAATGCAATGCAGGGATCCTGGATGTTATGCCTATGAAGTTGTTACAAGAGATATTCTCTCCTAAAAGGCATGAAGCTTCTGAGCAGAGGCATTTAAATCAGGGCAGCTTCCACCTGTGCCTAGTAGGATCCCATCTCTTTGAACAGGAACTCTCATCTGAAGAAAAGATACCTCCCTGGGAGCTGTGTGAACTGCTACAGGGACTATTAACCTAAGGCAGGAACTCCTACTGAGAAGAAAAAGGAATGCCCAGCACTGTCCTGCTGGGAGGCTGTGATTTCTGTCCAGAGTAGACTGAAGACAAGTATCTTGGGAATCTGAATATTTAATCCAGCCCTAAGGACCCCTGGTATAAATTGCAGACACACATTTTGTAAATGTCAGGATTCAAGGGTTCTACTGTGCCCTGACATGGAGGTTATTTCTCTCCAAATCTTCTAGACAAGATGAGTGCTCAAACTCTCGAGAAGTTATAACAAAGATCCAGTCATTCTCTCTCATTAAAGGATAATCTTAAGTGTCTGAGTCTCTTTGCAACATACTCAAATGCCTTTTATTTTTATCTCCAAATTTTTTGTGTGTCCCTACATGACACATGGAATACTTCCTGGGCTTACTGATTTCAAGAAATCAACCTGGAAATTATTGTGTCATTCCATGATAATTATACAATCCAAAATCTACTAGCAAACATGAATTACAGGGTGTAAAGATGTGTAAGACAAAAATTATAAACAAGAGACTTAATTCTTGCTGTTGAAAATGGGGAAGAAAGTACTCCTTTCACCTACTTTAGAGAAAAAAAAAAAGAAACTTGTTTTCATAAGTTAATTTTTGTCTCTGAAATATGTGTCAAATTTTTAGAAGCAAATAAGACTCTTGCCAGCTTTATGAGCCAGGAATGTCCTTCCCAAGGACCTGGGAAGAATCTCTTGGAATTGTAAAATCAGAGGAGATAACATTTTATCTTTCAGTTTCTGCGAGAGGAAGGAGCTTAACTATAGTGCATGCCTTGCTCTAGGTTGCAAAACTACCACCTGTCTAAAGAGAGGAGAAATTTATTTTTTGTTTATATAAAACCAATTAACCTACACACATACTAAGTCACTTCAATCATGTCTGACTCTTTGAGACCTTATGAACTATAGCCAGCTGAGCTCCTCTGTCCATAGGATTCTCCAGGCAAGAATACTGGAATGGATTGCTCTGCCCTCTTCCAGGGGAGTTTTCCTGTAGGGATTGAACTGGCATCTCTTGCATCTTCTGCATTGGCAGATGGGTTCTTTACCACTAACACCACCTGGGAAGCTCATTGGTTACCCAAATTACCAGGTAAATTTAGGATAAATAATGTGTAAAAAATGGCACTCTTAATCGTCTATTTTGGAATCTAATCATTGTTTCTCCTGAAAACATGTACATAATAAGCATCAATTTGGCTTTATAAAAAGGTGAGATTTCCTTGTCTCTGTCTTCTCTTAGTGAATAATTGTGATATACATCTATTCTCATTTAATTCCTATGCAATAATTAGTGTTTTCTTTCTTTAGTACTTTAGTTTTATGAGCTAAAAGACTTTGTTTTCAGTTATATTTCCCCAACAAGCAATGTATCATTTTTCATTTTGCCCAAGCTACAAATTGTTTGGTTAACTTTTAAATGATAGAATATCCTATTTCATCTAGACATCTAGATGTTACTGTCATTTCTACCAAGTTTCAAAGAGTGACTGACAGTGATATTAATTCAAAGGAGGAAAATATGAGATGTAACCACCATGTATTTTAAAAATCCACCATGTATTTTTTAATTGAACTGTACTCTCAAATGTTTTTTTTTTTTTTGAGCAGAAAGGATTTTACACAATAATTCTCATATATGAACAAAGATTAATTTTGACCTGAGAAATAGGAGCAGAGGAAACATTTTAAATATTTTGCTATTTCAAGAACTTTCATATAGAAGATAGAAGAGGATTTTCTCATTATAATTCTTGAGGTAAATACCAATGTGGGAGACTCCCTGTCAGGAAGCATTTAATAGGAGGCTTCCTGTGTGCTGTTTTGGATCTGTCATGAATCCTCTGCCCCTTATTAATTCCTGAATATTCAGGAATTAAGAGGAGTTGGCAAACTGCTCCCAGGGCTGAGGAATGCATGCATTTCCTTCGTTAGTTTTTCCATAAGATGATAAGTAACTGTTTATGACCCTCTTCTTTTTTGTGATTCCTTTTTGTGACTTCCCTGGTGACTCAGATGGTAAAGCATCTGCCTACAATGCGGGAGACCTGGGTTCAATCCCTGGGTCAGGAAGATCCCCTGGAGAAGGAAATGGCAACCACTTCAGTATTCTTGCCTGGAAAATCCCATGGATGGAATTGCCTGGTAGGCTACAGTCCATGGGGTCGCAAAGAGTCGGACACGACTGAGCGACTTTCTTTCTTTCTTTCCTTTTTGGGAACCATACAGTAAAAGTGATTATTTACAACCCTCTGTCTTTGATATGCATTACCTTATGTTTCCTAATAATTTGTAAGTCTGGACTTTTGATCTTTATCTTGTAAGACAGTATATATACCCACACTATGTTAAATAAAACACCTTTGCTCCATCAGAGGTTGGGTCCCCGTGTCATTCTTCTCTCTCTCTCAAGAGCTTTATTGGTTTTCTGTGTAAACCAGGGAATATCAGCCTCTCTCTCTCATTTACTTTTTTATTGTCAACTCTGGACCACCAGGTTCCAGTCCATTAAAGGACCTCAACACTCCCCAAGATGAAGAAAGTTGGATTTAGTAGAACAACGTTTCAATAATTGAACGTTTCATCAAGCTTAGAATCCTTCTAATCAACTGTATGCTAGCAATAAAATTATTCAAAGGTGGGTTG
Organism: Oreotragus oreotragus; assembly: GCA_006410675.1. Taxonomy (NCBI): domain Eukaryota; kingdom Metazoa; phylum Chordata; class Mammalia; order Artiodactyla; family Bovidae; genus Oreotragus; species Oreotragus oreotragus. Next base: position 81,568 of record SJYX01017260.1, on the reverse strand, counting down.
GACAAAAGTCATCTGGAACTCTACATAAGCCCAGTTCTGGTGGGAGTTGGAAGTCCACACTATGGAGATCTTTCTAACTCTACTTTCTACTATTATTGTGAAAGTGAAAGTGAAAGTGAAGTCACTCAGTCGTGTCCCACTCTTTGAGACCCCGTGGACTGTAGCCCACCAAGCTCCTCTGTCCATGGGATTCTTCAGGCAAGAGTACTGGAGTGGGTTGCCATTTCCTTCTCCAGGGTACCTTCCCAACCCAGAGATCGAACCCAGGTCTCCTGCATTGCAGGCAGATGCTTTACCCTCTGAGCCACCAGGGAAGCCAAAGAAAGATTTTTATCACAAGAGCACAGCTGCTGATAAAAACCAAGATCACTTGTGACAAAACTGTAATCTACTTTATTCAAAGCCTTTTATGTGCCAGGCACTTTGCTGAGCATTTTGTACACATAAGTTATTTAATCTTCACTACAGACCTGAGAAGTATGTATCATGGGCACCATTTTGCAGCAGGGAAATTGATGAACACACATCTAGTAAATTGTGATTGACCATCAGATGTTTTTGTGGGCTATTATGGCATGCCATCTCTCAGCCAGAAAACTGCATGGATTCTAAGAGGTAAAGTGAACAAAATCAAAATGATTCATTTTGTTACTTTTTATGAGTCAAATAAGTTGACTTAATGGAAAATCATAGAAGCATGTGGAATATATTAACTTCTTTCAACATCAACATATTCCCAAAGGCTTTTAACTTTCCAAAGCTGATAAAATGAATAAACTCAGGAGTTTCTAAAATGATATTCTAAGGAAAATGAGTGTCTTCTTTTAAAAAGCTACGCTACTTAAAAATTTTTAAAGGTATATTACAGTATTTTATTATTATTCTTTAATAATTCTGTTGTTTAAGACATTACTAGCACAATTGCAAGGCTGTTGTCCCAAGATTTTCTGTTAAGCTTCCCTATGCAACCTTTATTACTGTGCCTCAGGTTATCTAACCAGCTTTTCTCCTGGTCTTCTTTGCTTTAGGCAACAAAGGAAATTTTTTCATATCAGTACCTGCTTGACTCATACAAGTGTACATGATCTAAACTCTTTTTTGGACCTTTTAAGCCTGCTGTTCATGTGTCTTCAGTTTCTTTGTTCATCTTCATCTGTTCATTTTTCCAAATTCTACTTAAGGCCATCTCATATCTTCATTACACTCCAACTTACTACAGATGTGTCTCCTCTCCTGAGACATTTATCATCTAAGGCTTGAAGAAAATCTTTGAAGAGTGTCTCTCTTCTATGTCTTACCTGTCTGCCCACATCCTATTTTTGTGGGCTTTCTCTGAGAATTCTCCTCTAGCCAAACACTTCTCACTGTAGTCTGAGAATAAGAAAATAATCCACACTGCTCAGGTAGATTTAAACTTTTCTACTTTACATATGAGATTTTTAAAGTTGGATTTAATCTCAATTTTTGTGCTATCATTTCTTTATTATGATTCAGTTCAGTTCAGTCACTCAGTCGTGTCCAACTCTTTGTGACCCCATGAATCACAGCACGCCAGGCCTCTCTGTCCATCACCAACTCCCAGAGTTCACTCAGATTCACGTCCATGGATCTGTGATGCCATCTAGCCATCTCATCCTTTGTGGTCCCCTTCTCCTCCTGCCCCCAATCTCTCCCACCATCAGGGTCTTTTCCAATGAGTCAACTCTTCTCATGAGGTTGATTCACAATCTTAATTCCAGTTTGTGCTTCTTCCAGCCCAGCATTTCTCATGATGTACTCTGCATAGAAGTTAAAAAAGCAGGGTTACAGTATACAGCCTTGATGTACTCCTTTTCCTATTTGGAACCAGTCTGTTGTTCAATGTCCAGTTCTAACTGTTGCTTCCTGACCTACATAGAGGTTTCTCAAGAGGCAGGTCAGGTGGTCTAGTATTCTCATCTCTTTCAGAAGAGTTTCCACAGTTTATTGTGATCCACACAGTCAAAGGCTTTGGCATAGTCAATCAAGCAGAAATAGATGTTTTTCTGGAACTCTCTTGCTTTTTCCATGATCCAGAGAATGTTGGCAATTTAATTTCTTGTTCCTCTGCCTTTTCTAAAACCAGCTTAAACATCCGGAAATTCACACTTCACATATTGCTGAAGCCTGCCTTGGAGAATTTTGAACATTACTTTACTAGCGTGTGAGATGAGTGCAATTGTGCAGTAGTTTGAGCATTCTTTGGCATTTCCTTTCTTTGGGATTGGATTGAAAACTGACTTTTTCCAGTCCTGTGGCCACTGATGAGTTTTCCAAATTTGCTGGCATATTGAGTGCAGCACTTTCACAGCATCATCTTTCAGGTTTTGAAATAGCTCAACTGGAATTCCATCACCTCCACTAGCTTTGTTCGTAGTGATGCTTTCTAAGGCCCACTTGACTTCACATTCCAGGATGTCTGGCTCTAGATGAGTGATCACACCATCGTGATTATCTGGGTCGTGAAGATCTTTTTTGTACAGTTCTTCTGTGTATTCTTGCCACCTCTTCTTAATATCTCCTGCTTCTGTTAGGTCCATACCATTTCTGTCCTTTATCGAGCCCATCTTTGCATGAAATGTTCCCTTGGTATCTCCAATTTTCTTGAAGAGATCTCTAGTCTTTCCCATTCTGTTGTTTTCCTCTATTTCTTTGCATTGATCGCTGAAGAAGGCTTTCTTATCTCTTCTTGTTATTCTTTGGAACTCTGCATTCAGATGCTTATATCTTTCCTTTTCTCCTTTGCTTTTCGCCTCTCTTCTTTTCACTGCTATTTGTAAGGCCTCCCCAGACAGCCATTTTGCTTTTTTGCATTTCTTTTCCATGGGGATGGTCTTGATCCCTGTCTCCTGTACAATGTCACGAACCTCATTCCATAGTTCATCAGGCACTCTATCTATCAGATCTAGGCCCTTAAATCTATTTCTCACTTCCACTGTATAATCATAAGGGATTTGATTTAGGTCATACCTGAATGGTCTAGCGGTTTTCCCTACTTTCTTCAATTTAAGTCTGAATTTGGAAATAAGGAGTTCATGATCTGAGCCACAGTCAGCTCCTGATCTTGTTTTTGTTGACTGTATACAGCTTCTCCATCTTTATAGAGTTTCTCCATAATCCATTATTATGATTACCCATCTCCAAATTAATGCATAGTATAACTTACTTTATCTGGTAGAAAGGTTATTATAATGAGAAAGAGAAAATAAGTATGATAGAGAAAGAAGACGGAGTAATGGCACATCATTTAATAATTCAAAACACTAAGTTACAAAGACAATCTAGGCCTCTCTTTAAAAAAAAGACAATTGACCCTCTACCCTTTTCTACTACCCTCCCATTCCCTTTCCTGATACACTCAAGTGTTATAGAGAATTATTTCTTTTTCCTTACCACCTCCAATTCAGTTCAAATACCCAGAGCTTCTAAGATATAGCAGAGAGGTCCAAGAGATAAAGACAGACCTCCTAACTCTGATTAGCCATGAGTCACAAAGGTCCTTTGAGTCTAACGAACATCCCTAACATTCCCCAGCACATCTGATTCTTCTATGATTCCAGACACAAGGAAGATATACTTGTTTGTATCTAGAGAAATAGGCATAGCCAAGTGACTCATCTTGATCAAGAAAACATGAATTGAAAGATACGTGTCATCACTAACTTGGACTCTTAATATTCAATCCCCATTCTTGACACTGAGCTCCAGTCTGGAGCATCCTCAAGCCTCATGCTGCAATGTCATGATAAATTGTTGGTGTTTCCCTCCTCCCGGATTGTCAAGTGATTAAAATGAGCAGCACCTTCTGCCTTTTTGTTTAAGGTTGGCTAATTTTTATGTATTTCAATTCCTATTTCATTATGAACATATCTGGAAATTACTGTCTTTACTGCCTATAACACATTGAATGTGTGGCAAGAATATACAATATACTTTTATTAATTTTAGGTCTCTGGAGTTTTACTGTTAACCTTGGCATGACTAGCCAATCAACAGGAAACAGATAGGCACTGAGGATATTTCAAATACGCTAAAGGAATATTATTTTACATAAAATATTTTACTAGAATGTGGAAATTTAGTCCCAATACAGAAGTCAATTTTCCAGTGTGGGATATAAAATGGATTGTAATAATCAAGGTAATATGACTCCTAGTCCCCTCCTTTCAACTTTGAACATGTTTTTCTCTTTTCCCTGCACACACACACACACACAAAATTTCCTCACCTAATAAGTTAATTCCCCAACTCTTACTAACTGCCTATTTAATAAACTCAGATATCCCCACTTCTGCACTGAAGCTGACAATTATGAACTTTGTAACTTGAGACAATATCGATGATCCGGGAAGATCTCAAGTTTGAGTAGCTTAAACCTAAATAGGAGAAGAAGTTAATTCTCAGCTCAAGTTTGCTGTCTTTGCAATTGTAGCTGCAGATAACACCCAAAGTTATACCCAAAGGTCAATTCTGAGTGATACCCCTCTTCACAGGACACATACTCTTCATTTTGGACTCAACTAATAGCTACTACTTTTCTCAGTCTCCTTTGCTGATTCCTTCTTTTCTCTGAGATCTCTGAATGTTGCAAAATCTCTTCTCTATCCAGTATCATGTCTGTAAATGCCAACTTTTATCTACTTGCATGTCACAGTTAATGCCTCCTGCCTAAATCACTTCCCTGAATTCCACATTTATTAATACAAGTGCCAATTCAGCATCTCCACTTGACTGTCTAATAGATAACTCAACACTAACATGTCACAACTGAACCATTGACCTCCCACATTTACATAACAAAATCTGCTACATACATACATTCTGGAAACCTCTCCTGTCTCAGTAGAGGCAGCTCTAACCTTTTGCCCCTTGTATAATTGATCCCCTTTCTTTGCTCTCATTTTTTTCAATCCTGATGTTATTTCCTAGCACATGATGCAATTTAATTATTTATCATGTACAATGCTTATATTCTGTATCTGCTAAGGAAAGTAAGCCTCATGGAGATTCTTGTTTAACATTTCTGCTTTGCTGCATAAATATATCCCAAGGGTCTAAGTGAGTGACTTTTATGTTGAGCATTCTTGTATTAGGTGACATTTATTTTTAACTGAGATATAAATTGCTTTTTCTCAAATAGAAAAATAAGGGCAAATTATTTTTTCTTAAATATATATAAAATATATAAAACACCAATGTTCCTTTCCTCTTCATCCAAAACTGAAGAAAGTATAGTTTAACAGCAAGAAATGCACCTATGAAGAATTTCTAGCCTCTTTAGAAGCTATAGTGCTTAAACAACAATCAGAAAATCTCTATATCAACAAATGGTACAACTGCTACCTTTCCAGATAAATCTACAGTGTCAGTTTTACTCATCTCTGACATTGATATTGTTTCTCACATTTTGCTATATTAAAATTGCCACTTTATAAGGTCAAAAATCAGCAAAGATTATTTATAGTCTCATATTTGCAATCTGGTTTATAATATTTTGTTTTTTTCTAACTTCATAAAAAGTCTATTTTTAACAGTTCTATTGATGTATAATTCATATTCTATAAAGTTCATCTACTTGAAGTGTATAATTCAGTGGCTTCTATCATATTCAGAGTTGTGCAGTCACCACGATTATCTAATCTTAGGTCATTTTCATCATCTCCAAAAAGAAACTCAATTCCATTAGAAGTCACTCTTCGTATTCCCACCACAGTCTCAAGTGTAATAAGAAAGAACAAATCTGACTTTATATTGGATCTTTTTCTTTTACTTCAATCTTTGTACTCTACTGTTTTTGCTCTAAGTTAATCACTAAAGGGATGTTCCCTATAGCCCAAAGAATACATAATGGCCATACCCAAGAACCCTGCCTCTCATGCCTGAGCAATAAGTTACAAAATACCTTTGTTTGGGTCACATAAAACATCTTGACCAGGCCCACCTATGAATGGTTGCAAGAAAGAAGAAATTAACTCATCCCTTCCAGAGTCTGTCTGGCACCAGGAAACATTTACAACTTACTCCAGTACTTTGGCCACCTCATACGAAGAGCTGACTCATTGGAAAAGACTCTGATGCTGGAAGGCATTGCGGGCAGGAGGAGAAGGGGACGACAGAGGATGAGATGGCTGGATGGCATCACTGACTCGATGGACGTGAATCTGAGTGAACTCCGGGAGTTGGTGATGGACAGAGAGGTCTGATGTGCTGTAATTCATGGGGTCGCAAAGAGTCAGACACGACTGAGCAACTGAACCGAACCGATCTCTGTTTTACTTTACCGCTTCTCCTCTCACCTCTCCTGTTCTATACAAGAAACTGGCATTCAAATCCAGTCAAGATGGTTTTTTAGGACACTAATCCAAATCTTATCTGTCTGCTGACTTTTCAAATAAAGTCTCTATTTCTTTCACCAACATTTTGTATCTAGATTTAAGGCCTGTTATGCAGTGAGCAGTGTGAGCTTTGATTCCACAATACAGACAACCACTAAAAATCTTCAATCTCTAAAGATTTACCTAGTCTGAAACATTCATATAAATGTAATTACACAATGAAACTGGCTTCTATCACTCAGCATATTTTCAAGGATTATCCATAGTATAGCATGTATCTATACATCATTCATTTTTATTGCTGAATAATTCATTTTATGGATATAATACATATTTTATGCAGTCATCAGCTTATGGACATTTGGGTTGTTTCCACCTGTTAAATGTTATAAATAATGCTGCTATGAGCATATGTCTTTATTTCTTTAAGGTATATACCTAGGAATCTATAATTGCTGGGTCAATATACTCTTGATATTTTGAGGAATTGCTAAATTTGTTTTCTGAAGTGGACGCATCATTTTACATTAAAAAAGACTTTTTCTTTTTTATGTTTTAATACTAGAATTGTATAAAGTTATTGTTTGCTGAAAGAGAAAGTTTAAATTATCTCAAATGTTGGGTGATTCTTAATTATACAGGACTTTTAAATTTTTAAACTTTCACTTTTTTCTTTTAACTTTAGAGAAGAAAGCTGAGAGAACAGTAAGATAAACACATAAACTCTTAACCTAAAATTACCTATTGTCAGCATTCTGTCACTTTTGTTCTTCCCTATACATGTTCACATATGTGTACATACTTCTTCTGGAACAGTTTGAAAATAATTTACAAACTGGCATTTCATATCTAAAATAACATATAATCAGATGAAAAGGACATTTTTTTGCATGACCACAATATCACCATTACACCCTAGAATGAGATAACTATGTCTGTGCTCAGTAGTGTCCAATTCTTTGCAGCCCCATTAACGGTAGCCCACCAGGCTCTTCCATCCATGCAATTTTCCAGGCAAGAATACTGGAGCAGATTGCCATTTCCTTCTCCAGGAGATCTTCCTGACTCAGGGATTGAGCCATGTCTCTTCTGTCTCCTGCATCAGCAGGCCATTTCTTTACCAACAGCACCACCTGGGTATATTATTAAAACATATAAAACAATATGAAATTTTGTCCACAATAATTTGGCCACTTAATGTGAAATATCAACTCATTGGAAAAGACCCTGATGCTGGGAAAGATTGAAAACAAAAGGTGATTGAAAGGGGAAGCAGAGGATGAGGTAATTAGATAGCATTACCAATTCAGTTCAGTTCAGTTCAGTCACTCAGCCATGTCCTACTCTTTGTGATCCCATGAACTGCAGTACGCCAGGCCTCCCTGTCCATCACCAGCTCCTGGATGTGGAGTTGCTCAACTCATGTCCATTGAGTCAGTGATGCTATTAAACCATCTCATCTTCTGTCATTCCCTTCTCCTCCCACCTTCAATCTTTCCCAGCATCAGGGTCTTTTCAAATGAGTCAGTTCTTCGCATCAGGTGGCCAAAGTATTGGAGTTTCAGCTTTAACATCAGTCCTTTCAATGAATATTCAGGAGTGATTTCCATTAGGATGGACTGGTTGTATCTCCTTGAAGTCCAAGGGACTCTCAAAAGTCTTCTCCAACACCACAGTTCAAAAGCATCAGTTCTTCAGTGCTCAGCTTTCTTTATATATTTCTCTATATATTTCTCTCACATCTATACATGACTACTGGAAAAGCCATAGCTTTGACTAGATAGACCTTTGCTGGCAAAGTAACGTCTCTGCTTTTTAATATGCTATCTAGGCTGCTCATAACTTTTCTTCCAAGGAGCAAGCGTCTTTTAATTTCATGACTGCAGTCACCATCTGCAATGATTTTGGAGACCCCAAAATAAAGTCTGTCACCGTTTCCATTGTTTCTCCATCTATTCTTCATGAAAAGATGGGACCAGATGCCACGGTCTTTGTTTTCTGAATGTTGACTTTTAAGACAACTTTTTCACTCTCCTCTTTCATCAAGAGGCTCTTTAATTCTTCTTCACATTTTGCCATAAGGGTGGTGTCATTTGCATATCTGAGATTATTGCTATTTCTCCCTGCAATCTTGATTCCAGCTTGTGCTTCATCCAGCCCAGCATTTCTCATGATGTACTCTGCATATAAGGTAAATAAGCAGGGTGACAATATACAGCCTTGACGTACTCCTTTCCTGATTTGGAATCAGTCTGTTGCCCATGTCCAATTCTCACTGTGCTTATTGACCTGCATGCAGATTTCTCAGAAGGCAGGCCAGGTGATCTGGTATTCCCATTCTTTAAGAATTTTCCACGGTTTTTTGTGATCCACTCAGTCAGTGGCTTTGGCATAGCCAATAAATCAGAAGTAGATGTTTTTCTGGAACTCGTCACTTTTTTGATGATTCAATGGATGTTGGCAGTTTGATCTCTGGTTCCTATGCCTTTTCTAAATCCAGCTTGAATATCTAGAATTTCACAGTTCGTGTGGTTGAAGCCTGACTTGGAGAATTTTGAGCATTACTTTGCTATCCTGTGAGATAAGTGCAATTCAAGGAACTTGAATTTGGGCAAACTCCAAGAGATAGTGGATGACAGAGGAACCTGTTGTACTGCAGTCCATGGCTGGAAAAGAATCAGACACGACTTAACAACTGAACAGCAACAACAACAACAAAATCGTTCACAAAAGTATTATAACAAAAGAAGAGAATATTGTTTATCTCAGAAACTGCCTCAGAATATAGGTTGACAACAGGCAAGGAAAAGTAAAATAGTCAAGAGATGACATGAAGGAACCTTCTAAAACTGAGCAGGACTCGGACCCTCCCAGATAAAAAGGCCTTACTGTGTCCCCCATTTCTTGTTTATAGAAAAAATGTTTCCGTTTTCCCTGAGTTCCAAAGGGCAGATTTAAAGTTGTTAATTAGGGAAGTCAGGGAATGAATAAAAAAACAATAGTGCAGCCCTAGGGGCCTCATCCTGGCTCTTACTCCCAGAATATACAAAATAATTGGATATATATCTCTGAGTTCTATAGGAACTAAGGATCCATCCTGGTTGAGGATGGTAACTTCAGGCTGAGCAGGAGCACATGGACACCAGACTGATTAGAACCAGAGGTTGATGTTTGAGATTCCTGGAACACCACTTTGTTACCTCACAATGAATTAATCAGAACAGGGTTACAAACCCTGAAGCCCTCTTTGCAAATATTGCCAGTTAAATGCTTCTTCTCTGAAACCCAACAGGGAATTCAGGCTCTTTGAGCATAAGCTTCCCCAGACTCCTTATCTGGCACCTTAAAATAAACACTGCACTTTCCTCCACTGCAAACCAGTCAGTAGACTGGCTTTACTGTGCTTAGGAAAGAATACAAAAGTTTGGTTTGATAAAACACTAACATTTGTTAATGTGAATTTTACATATATATGCTTATTTTTTGGTGGGGGAGGTGGGAGGGGGGTTCATGTTTGGGAGTTCGTGTAAAAAAATAAATAAATACAAAAAAAAATAAAATAAAAATAAAAATAAAATAAATAAAAA
>SJYX01017260.1:6267-49397 GCA_006410675.1 Oreotragus oreotragus | reverse complement strand
TGGTTCCTCTGCCTGTTCTAAAACCAGCTTGAACATCAGGGAGTTCACGGTTCACATATTGCTGAAGCCTGGCTTGGAGAATTTTGAGCATTACTTTACTAGCGTGTGAGATGAGTGCAATTGTGCGGTAGTTTGAGCATTCTTTGGCATTGCCTTTCTTTGGGATTGGAATGAAAACTGACCTTTTCCAGTCCTGTGGCCACTGCTGAGTTTTCCAAATTTGCTGGCCTATTGAGTGCAGCACTTTCACAGCATCATCTTTCAGGATTTGAAACAACTCAACTGGAATTCCATCACCTCCACTAGCTTTGTTCTTAGTGTTGCTTTCTAAGGCCCACTTGACTTCACATTCCAGGAAGTCTGGCTCTAGATTAGTGATCACATCCTCATGATTATCTGGGTCGTGAAGATCTTTTCTGTACAGTTCTTCTGTGTATTCTTGCCATCTCTTCTTAATATCTTCTGCTTCTGTTAGGTCCATACCATTTCTGTCCTTTATCGAGCCCGTCTTTGCATGAAATGTTCCCTTGGTATCTCTAATTTTCTTGAAGAGATCTCTAGTCTTTCACATTCTGTTTTCCTTTATTTCTTTGCATTGATCGCTGAGGAAAGCTTTCTTATCTTTTCTTCCTATTCTTTGGAACTCTGCATTCAGATGCTTATATCTTTCCTTTCCTCTTTGGCTTTTCACTTATCTTCTTTTCACAGCTATTTGCAAGGCCTCCCCAGACAGCCAATAACCATTTAATTTGTAACTTCTTTTTAAATTTTATGATTGGAGTATACTTGCTTTACACTGTTGTGTTAGGTTCTTCTGTGAAACAGCATGAATCAGCTATATGTACACATATATACCCTCCTTCCTGAGCCTCCTTGCCACCCCCACCCCTTATACCACCCCTCTAGGTCACCACAGAACACCTATCTGAGCTCCCTGTGTATACAGCAAGTTCCCAACAGCTATCTTTTTTTATACATGGTAGTGTATGTTTGTTTTTCCTCTTCTTTCCCTCCAAATAAACCTCTTCCCTTCCTTAAAGCCCCAGCCTTCAGTCTTCTCTCTTTCTTTGAATTCTAACCACGCATACTGGTTTTAGATTCTTTATCATCTGAGGCACCAGGGTTTTCAGGACTTCCCTAATAGCTCAGCTGGTAGAGAATCCATCTGCAATGCAGGAGATCCCAGTTCAATCCCTGGATCAGGAAGATGCCCTGGATAAGGGAACAGCTACCCACTTCAGTATTCTTGCCTGGAGAATTCCATGGACACAGAAGCCTGGTGGGCTACAGTCCGTGGAGTCGCAGAGCTGCACATGACTGTGCTTTTAACCACATTGTTTAAACTTTTCTTGCTCACAAATTATTTGTGATATGTTAGATGTGTCTCCCCTTTCTAGGTGTACTGTGGAGTGACACTTCATACTGTGCACTGGTGGGGAGCATTCCATTGCTGGAGTTATATAGACACTAATCAGAATTGGTGCTTATAGTTGTTTAAGCACGTTATAGTTATTTAAGCTAATGAGTATTTAAAAGTATCGAGCTTTTGGATAAGCTCTACATATGAGTTTCAATAAATGATGTCTTTCAGTCATCAAGTCGTGTCTGACTCTTTGCAACCCCATGGACTGTAGCACACCAAGCTTCCCTGTCCTTCACCATCTCCAGGAGTTCACTCAAGTTTATGTACATTGAATTGGTGATGCCATCCAACCATCTCATCCTCTGTCACTCTCTTCTCCTTCTATGAATAAATGATAGTTGCTGTGGTTATTATTATTATTTATTTCTCATGATACCTAACATGGCACCTGAAACATCATTTGTAATCCATAAAAGCCTGTTGTATAAATAATCCTTTTATGACTTCAGCTTTGAGATCAATAGTAGTGGACATGTTTTAAGTTCGTTGTGTTATATCATATTTTTATGACTCACAATTATGTTTGGTATTGATAATTTGGTTCACTGTGTGTTCAATAGCACAAATTTTTGTTCTATTTCTTTCATCCATGAAAGAAATAACTCTGCATTCCAAAACACTGATCATTTTTATCGATGTTGACTCTTTGACATAATCAAGTGTTTCAGATAACAACCTAATGAAACGAAAAACTAAAATATACATCAAGAATAACCAAGAATAGAACTAATAAATAATTTATTTCCTGAATTCTCCCATATTATCTTCTGAATATGTATATGTAGAGATGTTCTGAATATACATTTTTCCAAAAGCCAAAAATCAGAGGTTATAATGTTCTGTTTTAAACCTGGAATAGCAACATCCTACAATGACCAGCTGAGATCAAGAGCAAGTCAGAAACATTACCAAAATATCATATTTTAGTTCAACTGGCTTACCAAAAGTTTCAGTGGTTAAACTTTTTAAACTTCACAATTACGGGGCAGGAACAATCACTTCTCCCTGTTGTCAGCTCCTGAATTGCTGCTGCAGTCAATATATTGCACTTCTGCAACAGAAAATAGATGTTCACTTTCTAATGAAATCGATGGAGAAGGAAGATGTTTAGAAATAGCTCATTTATTCCATAACACTCCATTAGTTTTATATATATATATATATTCATTTTGAAAAAAACCTATATTAAAAATGATTTATCATTGACATGAGTTTCATGTTTTTTCTTCTCATGAAATGTTGAGTTGGTAGATTGGCATTCTACTTTAATTTCATTAGCAGAATAAGCCAGAAATTATGAAATAAGTTCTTTTCTACAAAGATGGGCTAAATGAAATTAAATATCTGAGAATAATGCACCATTCTTGTTTTGTTTAATATCTATATATTATTGCACAAAACATCTGCAAAGACTGACATCGATATTAGCATATAGTTTAAGCTCTCATTCTGCAATATGTTATTTAGAGTTTTATGAACATTTATTTGTGCACTTAGTCGCTTAGGTGTGTCCAGCTCTTTGGGGCTCCCTTGGACTATAGCCTGCCAGACTCCTCCGTCCATGGGAATTCTCCAGCAAGAATACTGGAGTAGATCGCCATACCCTCTTCCAGGATATCTTCCAAACCCGGGAACTGAATCCAGGTCTCCCACATTACAGGCAGATTCTTTTCTGACTGAGCCATCAGGGAAGCCCATTACAAACATTAACTGATTTTTAAAATACAGATTCCAGAAGTTACCTAGCTAGTATCATCTCTTTTAACATTCTTATTCTCAGTCTACCTTTTGGTAAATTTAAACACTTGAATGTTTTCAGTAAATGGTTGTATGTGTTAGTCACTTAGTTGTGTCCAATTCTTTGTTACTCCATGTACTATAGCCCACCAAGCTCCTCTGTTCATGGGATTCTGTAGGCAAGGATACTGGAGTGGGTTGCCATTTCCTTCTCCAGGCAATAAACAGGCACATATGTGGAATTAACAGTTTCAGAATTATTAATTAGTGCTGTATTTGATGACTACAATAAACACTTTATACTCCTTCAGACAAACTATATTTTACCATATAAAGCACATAAAGAATAAACAAAAGTTGCAATAAGAATTCTTACCTACATTGGAAAGTGGATATTCAGATAATCAGGTATTAATGAGAGATACCAATGATGAGCTTTGTATGCACTCTTATGGTCATGATGCGTTTATATATGATAACCAGTATGGTGATATAATGACTGGTTATGCAAAGTTCAGGAATTTCATAAGTGACTATTAAATGGATCTTTGATCTTCCAAAACTCAAAGATAAAAATTAATAGCAGATTTTGGCTAAATACTGAGACCAAAGCTGGGCTTCCCTGGTGGCTCAGAGGTTAAAGCATCTGCCTGCAAGGCGGGAGACCCAGGTTCAATCCCTGGGTCGGGATGATCCCCTGGAGAAGGAAATGGCAACCCACTCCAGTATTCTTGCCTGGAGAATCCCATGGACAGAGGAGCCTGGTAGGTTACAGTCCATAGGGCTGTAAAAGCAATTTCACTTTATCCTTAATAAGGGGCTTCCCAGGTGGTGCCTGTTAAAGAACCTGCCTGCCAGTGCAGGAGACCTAAGAAATAATGGTTGAGTCCTCAGGTTGGGAAGATCCCCTAGAGAAGGACACGGCAATCCACTGCAGTATTCTTGTCTGGAGAATCCCACAGACAGAAGAGCCTGGCAATTTACAGTCCATGGGGGTCGCAGAGTTGAACACATTTGAGCCAATTTAACATGCATGCACATCCTTATTAGACTTCTTTAAATACACATAAGCACACAAATACAATCAAATATATGTATACTACTGAAATATATAGTATAATATCTGCAACTTACACTCTTTTTCACTCACTATCTTATATTTTACCAGTTTATTATATATTAATAAAATATTACTTTATTAGTTGTACAAAATCCCAATATCTGACTATATCATATTTTCATAACCATTTATCTATCACTGGCCTTTCTGGATTTAAACTTTTTTGATTTAAAAACTTTTATTATTTAACATATATTAATACTAAAAAGACAAAAAACTTTAAAAAATTTATACTAACACAAAAGTCATTAAATATTTATTAAAAGACACAATTGTATATCCAAAGGCTAAAGCATTGATTAAAATAAATTATCCAAAAAAGTCAATATTTTTATATGTAAAGAACACACAGTGTGATAAATGAGAAGGAGAATGTAAATTAGAATTTCCACCAGTGTCTTTGAAATCATCTGTGATGGAGGAATGAAGGGAAGGAAGAAGAGAAAAATAAATGCCATCGTTCAATATCAGAGTTAGCATTAGGTACAATTTCATCAAACTGCTGCATTGATAAACTTAAGAAAATACATGTCATCTATTCTGGATTGTTATTCTCTTCAAAGAGGGTGGGGAAAAAGTCATATTGTCTTCCAAATTTCAATTTTAAACGTTATTTTTTCTTATTTTTTTACTTGTCTATGCTTAAGATCATTTAGAAACTCAAGTTTTCAAATATGACATGTTATTACTGAAACATGAGTATATATACACTTGTATATGTATATGTGTATAGATGATTATGTCATAGATGGGTGTACATGTTTGTGAGTATGTGCATGGTTGCTGTTGTTTAGTTGCTAAGTTGTGTCCAATTCTTTTGTGACCTGGTGAACTTTTAGCCCTCCAGGCTCCTCTGTCCATGGGATTTACTTGGAAAGGATACAGGAGTGGGTTGCCATTTCCTCCTCCAGGGGATCTTTCTGACACAGGGATGGATAGAGCCAATATCTGTTTACCACTGAGCCACCTAGAAAGTCATGTTTGTGCACACATAAACGCAAATATAGATAAGTATATCTACACATAGATACAAAACCTTTTGTGATTTCATAAGAGATTAAATAAAGAAGAAATATGGGGGTTTAGAATAAATTCTACACATTATAAAAAACAGTGACTTCAAATAGTAAACCTAACTTTAAAAGTTGAACTGGAAGAGCCTTTTGTAAGACAGATAAAATCAGAAAAGAAAAACTTTAACGAAATGACAACCCACTCCAGTATTCTTGCCTGGAGAAATCCCATGGACAGAGAAGCCTGGCAGGCTACAGTCCAAGGGGTGGCAAAGAGTCAGACACGACTGAGCAACTAAACTACAACAGCTGACAATTTTAGATAGTTCAGTTCAGTTCAGTTGTTCAGTCGTGTCCAACTCTTTGTGACCCCATGGATGCAGGACACCAAGCCTCCTTGTCCATCACCAACTCCTGGAGCTTATTCAAACTCATGTCCATTGAGTTGGTGATGTCATCCAACCATCTCATCCTCATGTCATCCCATTCTCATGTCTTCTTCATGTCTTTCCCAGCATCAGAGTCTTTTCCAAGAGTCAGTTCTTCACATCAGGCAGCCAAAATATTGGAGTTTCAGCTTCAGCATCAGTCCTTCCAATGAACACCCAGGACTGATCTCCTTTGGGATGAACTGGTTGGATCTCCTTGCAGTCCAAGAGACTCTCAAGAGTTTTCTCCAACATCACAGTTCAAAAGCATCAATTCTTTGGCACTCAGCTTTTTAGTCCAGCTCTCACATCCATACATGACTACTGGAAAAACCATAGCTTTGACTAGATGGGTCTTTGTTGACAAAGTAATATGTCTGATTTTTTTTAATATGCTGTGTAGGCTGCTGCTGCTGCTGCTGCTATGTCTCTTCCCTCATGTCCAACTCTGTGCAATCCCATATGGCAGCCCACCAGGCTCCCCTGTCCCTGGGATTCTCCAGGCAAGAATACTTGAGTGGGGTGCCATTTCCTTCTCCAATACATGAAAAAAAGTGAAAGTGAAAGTTACTCAGTGGTGTCCAACTCTTAGCAACCCCATGGACTACAGCCTACCAGGCTTCTCTATCCATGGGATTTTCCAGGTAAGAGTAGTGGAGTGGGATGCAATGGCTTTCTCCAGGTGTGTAGGCTGGTTACAGCTTATCTTCCAAGGAGTGAGCCTCTTTTTATTTCATGGCTGCAATCACCATCTGCA
Source organism: Oreotragus oreotragus (assembly GCA_006410675.1). Lineage (NCBI taxonomy): Eukaryota > Metazoa > Chordata > Mammalia > Artiodactyla > Bovidae > Oreotragus > Oreotragus oreotragus. The sequence continues at coordinate 42,919 of SJYX01017260.1, read as the reverse complement.
GTGGTTTTTGGAGCCCCAAAAATAAACTCTCTCACTGTTTCCATTGTTTCCCCATCTACTTGCCATGAAGTGATGGGACTGGATGCCATGATCTTAGTCTTCTAAATGTTGAGTTTAAGCCAACTTTTTCACTCCTCTTCTACTTTCATTAAGAAGCTCTTTAGTTCTTTGCTTTTTGCCATAAGGATGGTGTCATCTGCATATCTGAGGTTACTGATATTTCTCCAAGCAATCTTGATTCCAGCTTGTGCTTCCTCCAGCCCAGCATTTCTCATGATATACTCTACATATAAGTTGAATAAGCAGGGTGAAAATATACAGCCTTGATGTACTCCTTTCCTAATTTGGAAGCAGTCTGTTGTTCCATGTCCAGTTCTAACTGTTGCTTCTTGACCTGCATACAGATTTCTCAGGAGGCAGGTCAGGTGATCTGGTATTCCCATCTCTTGAAAGAATTTTCCATAGTTTGTTGTGAATCACTAGACCATTAGATATGACCTAAATCAAACCCCTAGGATTATACAGTGGAAATGACAAATAGATTCAAGTAATTAAATCTGATAGACAGAATGCCTGAAGAACTATGGACAGAGGTTTGTGACATTGTACAGCAGGCAGTGATCAAGACCATTTCCAAGGAAATAAAATGCAAAAAGGCAAAATAGCTGCCTGAGGAGGCCTTATAAATTGCTGAGAAAAGAGAAGCTAAAGGCAAAAGGAGAAAAGGAAAGATGCACCAATTTCAATACAGAGTTCCAAAGAATAGCAAGAAGAGATAAGAAAGCCATTCTCAGTGATCGGTGCAAATAAATAGAGGAAAACAATAGAATGGAAAAGACTAGAGATCTTTTCAAGAAAATTATAGATACCAAGGAAACATTTCATGCAAAGATGAGCACACTAAGGGCACAAATGGTATGGACCTAACATACTATTATACCTCACAGTTTTGTGGGACAAGAATTCATATAGGGCTCAGCTAGGTAATATTTTTGGTACCGCATAGCATTGATAGGGGCTTCCCCGGTGGCTCAGAGGTTAAGAATCTTCCTACAATTCAGGAGCCACAGGAAATGTGGGCTCAATCTTGGATAAGAAAGATCCCCTGGAAGAGGTCACGGCAACCCACTCCAGTATTCCTGCCTGGAGAATCCCATGGACAGAGGAGACTGGCAGGCTACAGTCCATAAGGTCACAAAGAGTTGGATGCGACTTAGCGTGGCATGGGACGGCATTGATAGAGGTCCGCAGTGGTATTCAGCTGGCAGATGGACTGATGTGCAGGATCCAGGACAGCTTTAATGCATGTCTGCTGTGTTGGCCAAGATGGCAGGGAGGCTGGGCTCTGCTAGGACTGTCCCCTGAGTGCCTACACGTGACCTCTCCAGCCTGGTAGTCTTGGAGGAGTCCATCTTATGTGGAAGCTCCAAGGCCAGATGTATCCATGAGCAAGTAATCTAGCCTCAAAAATCACGTGGTGGCTTCTCCCATACACAGTCCAAGCAGTCACAAACCTGCCCGGGTTCAAGAAGAGAAAACTGACATCCCCACCTCCCAAGAACCCTCCCAAGAGGATTCTTAAAGAATTTACAGACTAGTTTTAAAACTGTCACAGTACATATATTTTATCTATTTTATCTCTTATCAGATGATGACAATCATGATGGTAACTATTTGTCCACATATTTGCCCCAACATGGGGCTTCCCTGGTGCTTACTGGCTTCAGACGGTATAGAATCTGCCTGCAATATGGGAGACCTGGGTTTGATCCCTGGATCAGGAAGATCCCCTGGAGAAGAAAACGGCAACCCACTCCAGTATTCCTGCCTGGAGAATTCCATGGACAGAGGAACCTGGCGGGCTACAGTCCATGGGGTCACAAAGAATTGGACATGACTGAGCAACTAACACTTTCACTTTCACTTGTCCCAGCATACAGGAGGGTAGACTGTTTTCTGAATCATCTACTATTTATTGAACACCTACTATGTACCAGGCACTGATGTTTACTTATAGTATTTCTAAACCTTGAAAGAGCCCTGCAAGATGAATGCCAAAGCTCAAGACAATAGAGTACTTTGTACAAGACCACGTGGGGAAGTCGGAATTCAAATTTGGTCTATTTGTGTCCAAAACCACAAATCTGGTCCATCTGTCTCCAAAACTACAAATTTGGTCCATCTGTCTCCAGACCACAGTCTTGGCAAATTACAGAAACCAGTGGAGACTGAGAACAGTCGCACAATTTAAATGGACTTTCCATCAGGTCCATCTAAAATGGGTTGTCCTTGTACTTGAGGAGTTCGCCAGCAGAACTGTTTCCCTGGACGCTCCCTGAGCTGGGAGAGGACACTTTCGTCTGTGCCCCTGTGACTTGGCAGGCCTGCCTGAGACCTGTAGGCATGAACAGTCCTATAGGTGTCCTCACAGATCTCTTCCTTCAAATCTCATTTCTTTTCTCACCTATTTTCTTGAAACAAAATTGTAAACTCTGTTAGGTAGCAACTTCACTCTCAAACTTATAGTACCTGGCAGAAAACCTCCTAGGTGTTCAGGAAATACTCATAAAAGTGGAAATGGAGCCCTGCGTGCCTGGGAACCTGCTGGGCCTGCAGCAGCCCTCCACATGACGTGCTCCACATTTAATAGCAAGAGTGCAGGTTGAAAGGACTCCAGCTGACCTGGGAGTCTCCCCACAGGCTTTCCAAATTGTCTTTCACATATGTTACTATTACCAGGGCCCCTACTCCCCGCAACTTGCACCCTCTTCCTACATATCGAACTCTTCTCTGCTATTCCCTGTTGTTGGCTAAGACCTTGATCCACAGTAGTAGGGAGGGAACCCCCTACAGCTCACCTGGTTCAGCCCCATCACTTCAAAGATTAGTAGACTCTGAGACCACGAGGGCACAGACCTTGTCCAGCATCAGTCAGCTAGTACATGGCAGCAACAGGCAGGCCTGAGACCTCCTCCCTGCCAGGCCAGTGTATTCTTGCTGTATCCACTGCCTCACACACCAGCATATTCCACTCGAAGCCAAGCGGAAGGGGATAAAAAAAAAAAAAAAAAGAGGAAAGAAGAAAAACCTAAACTCCTCAGAGAGCCTCTCATGAGGCCATACTGATGCCTTCTTGCCCTGCCATTCTGCCATCTCAATTAGGGCTTATTTTCAAGGCTTCCATAATCAATAGGCTGATAATCATACCTGGGAAGGCCAGCATAATCATCTTCTGCTTTTTTTAAATTGTGGTAAAATAACATATAACATGAAACCCTTTTTAAGTGTACAGTGCAGTAGTGTTAAAAATATTCAGGTTGTGCAACCAATTATCAGAACTTTTTCATGTTTTTTCATATTGCAAAATTGAGGCTCTGTACCCATGAAGCAATAATTCCCCATTCTCCCCCTCTCACCATCCCCTGGAAACAAGTATTCTACTATTTGTGGAATTTGAATTTCTATGAATCTGGCTACTCTAGGTGCCTCATATAAGTGGAATCATGCAGTATTTGTCTTTTTGTGACTGACTTGTTTCACTTAGTGTAACGTCCTTAGAGTTCATCCATGTCATAGCATGTGTCAGAATTGCCTTCCTTTTTCAGATTGAATAATATTCTATTGCTTGTACATACCACATTTGATTTATCCATTCATCTGTTGATAAACATTTGGGCTGCTTTCATCTTTTGGCTATTGTGAATAACACTGCCATAAACATGTATATATAAGTACATCTTCGAAACCTTGCTTTCAGTTATTTTGCATGTATACCCAGATGTGAATATCTGAATCACATGGTAATTATATGTTTAATCTTTTGAGGAACCACCATACTGTTTTCCATATGACTACACATTTTACATTCCTACCAACAGTGCACAGCTTTTCAATTTCTTCTGTACATCCTATCAACACTTGCTATCTTCCATTTTTTATAATAACCATTCTAAGTCACTTATCTTCTTATATATTTCAGTTGTGTCCATTCAGAGAATCAAGTGAATGATAAGAAACACACATACACAAAATGGCTGGTGCATATTAGGTACCCATTGAATATCATTTCTTCATTTTTTTTTAACTTTCTTCCCTGTCATCCACCTTTCCTGTTTCACTAGATTTCTCTCAATTTTGTGGTTCTGAGAAGGTCAGACCCCAATGTAAGAGTCTTAGAAAAGAATTAAAAACCAAAAAATGTAGAGATTCTTGACTCCTAGCTGAAGCAAGTGACATCGATCTTTTCATAGAAGACTCTCCCCGCTTTCCAGATTTCTTTGCCTATCAAACCGAGTAACCCAGAAGCTCTTCACATTTCCGTCTAGAAAGCTTTACTTCATTCTGACTCTGACTAGAAGGAGTCCATCCACTGACCATTCATAGCGCGGGGCCTGGTCCCAGCCTCCCTCTTAGTTTTGAGCCTGGAATAGAAAGTACTTTCTGACAGGCTCTCAGCCTCTCATTACTTACTGTGAATTGGCCAACACTTCTTTCCTCCCTCCATGTGTGACGAGGTCCCAGCGGCCCATGCCTGTTGCAGCTTCATCAACACTCCTGCCTCCCCAGCTAGTGCTTCACTGTACATGTGAGTTTGCAGCCATCATCCTGAATTGGGTTGGCAGCACTGAGCAAAGTCTTTAGACAGAGGCCTCAGTCACTGTGGTAAGCCTCTTACATGATTTTTATGTGAACAAATCCCAGCTATGTACACATGCAGCCGTGGGAGTTGGGACTACATGAAGTTCTCCTCAGTGAAATGCCTTTTCTCAGAACTACCCTTTTTAAATCATAAATAAAACATAAATCCTGCTTCTGAAACCATTGCCCCAAATTACTTATCAAAGAGCTTGTCTGTACATGTGTCCCCCATCCTGAACGCCTCTCCCACCTCCCTCCCCACCCCAATTGATTCCTGTCCATGTATGGCAAAAACCAGCCCAGTATTGTAAAGTAATTAGCCACCAATTAAAATCAATTAATTAATTTTAAAGAGCATATGTCCCTATTCTTTTAACAGACATATTGAGAGTCCACTCTATGCTGAGCACTGTTCAAGGAACTGGGAATTCAGCAGTGAAAACACAGACTAAGCTCTCCATCCCTGTAATGCTAGTGGAGGAGAAAGACTATCAGCAAAACTAATAGGGAAAGCGTATATTGCCCAGTCGTAGGAGAAATAGTACAGCAGGGAAGGGAGACAGGAAATGTCTAGGGTGGTGTCAGGGGAGAAAGTTTGCATAAGATCACCAGGCTAGCTTCTCTTTGAGAAGGTAACATTTCATAAAGATGAAAGAGGAGAGGAGTGGGCCTCTTGAGACTTTGGGGAGAGCCTATATGAATGTCAGGTAATAATAAACGTAAAACTCGAATCATTTGCTAGCACAGCAGTTTACCAAGTACTTTTCTATAACTATCTCCTTTGATCCCAACAGTCTCTGACAGAGATGGAATTTTTGCTCAGCCCAGGGGATATACTGTGAATTCTGATATTCAAGTCCAGTCTTGTTCCCCTTTGTCTGGACCCTGCCTTAGCCCCTACCTGGTACATCACACCCCTAAAAACATTTTACCAACATTTGAGGGGCTAGAATCCACTCCAGAGCCCCAACCAGTCTCATTCTCCATCCTTCCACATTCCCAAGACCGGGGTCTCTCTCTCTCTCTCTCCCCAGACTGCTGCTCATTTTCTGTCTGGCACTCCACTGATTTGCAGTTCACCAGCCTCCCCCTTGTTTATTCCTGGGCTTCTAACAAGGCCTTTTCCACCTGGTGGGTCTAGCATATTGATTAAGAGTGTGGGCTTCATTCAGAGTCAGGTAGACTTAACATCTGTCTCTGTGACTGTGGGTCCTAGTTTCCTTCTCAGTGAAATGGAGCTAATAACTATCACAGAGTTGCTGTAAGGTCTAAATAAATCACTGCATAGAAAGCCTGTAATATAGTCCCTAGAAAATGCTAAGCGCCCAGTAAACAGTGAGGGTGGTAGTCATTCTCACTGTGATTGATTTCTGCATCAGCACTCGAGACTGCCTTATCTCTTCAAGCAGTCATCCTTTACACCATGGCTTCCAAAGATGGAATGGAGGCAAGATGGCCTCCCATCTGTCTTCAGGAAGCCAGATCTACCCGACTTCCTTCCCTGGAGGTGCCTCACAGGGCCACTCCTCATAATCAGCACTCCTGTCTCTGCTCCTCCAGTTTCAATGATCCCGGCTTGCATTTGCTCTCTATTCCATGCAGCCTTCTCCACCACATAATCTGCATAGTCCCTCCAGGGGGCTCAGTTGTAGCTGTGATTTGTTAATGATTAGTATTAATTCTCCAAGGTGCAACCAGGATTGTTCATTGTTTACTGAACAAGCAAGAGGAGAAAATGACATAGTTTATAGGGAGCTATGGTGCAGATTGGTTAAATGTCATCACTCTTCAGGGAGATTAATGGTAAATGTGCACAGAGGTCATTTATAACATTAAAAATAAAATTACTGCTGTGTCTTTTCACCAAAGCAATGAAGATAAATGTGGCATAGACAAACCTTGGGAAGAGGACTACGCAATGATATCAAGGGATATTGAGGCCACAAAGAGATAAGAAAATTTTTAATTTCTTTGGAGAGCTCAACTGCAAAAATGAGACAAACTGCCTCCCACTGATGGCCCGCAGTCATCCTTGTGGTTCTTCATAAGGTTATACGAAGGCTGGCTTTGAGGAACTTGGATTTTGAAACAAACTCTCCATGGTTCTGTCATGTCAACTGGCAGCCATGGTTTCATCCGAGCACCATCCTCTTCCTCAGCCTCACCTCCAGGCCACCAGCCTGTTCTGTCAGTGTCACCTCAGACACAAAATCCATCACTCACGTCTCTCTTGCTCCACCACCACCAGGCTCAGGCAAGGTGCCTTCATCACTTGCTCCATAGTTCAGTTCAGTTCAGTCGCTCAGTCGTGTCCAACTCTTCGCAACCCCATGAATCGCAGCACACCAGGCCTCCTTGTCCATCACCGACTCCCGGAGTTCACTCAGATTCATGTCCATTGAGTCAGTAATGCCATCCAGCCATCTCATCCTCTGTCATCCCCTTCTCCTCCTGCCCCCAATCCCTCCCAGCATCAGAGTCTTTTCCAATGAGTCAACTCTTCGCATGAGGTGGCCAAAGTACTGGAGATTCAGCTTTAGGCAGCCACAATGATCTAAGAACTCGTTTTCCCACTTATATTGCCCTCTGTGATCCATTCTCCCTAAATTGATCTTCCCAACCTGGGGATTGAACCTAGATCTCCTGCATTGCAGGAAGATACTTACCAACTGAACCACTAGTACGGTTCAGTCCAGTCGCTCACTCATGTCCGACTCTTTGAGACCCCATGCACTGCAGCATGCCAGGCCTCCCTGTCCATCAACAACTCCTGGACTTTACTCAAACTCATGTCCATTGAGTTGGTGATATCATCCAACCATCTCATCCTCTGTCGTCCCCTTCTCCTCTCACCTTCAATCTTTCCTAGCATCAGGGTCTTTTCCAATGAGTCAGCTCTTTGAATCAGGTGGCCAAAGTACTAGAGTTTCAGCTTCATCATCAGTCTTCATGTCCATTGAGTTGGTGATATCATCCAACCATCTCATCCTCTGTCGTCCCCTTCTCCTCTCACCTTCAATCTTTCCTAGCATCAGGGTCTTTTCCAATGAGTCAGCTCTTTGAATCAGGTGGCCAAAGTACTAGAGTTTCAGCTTCATCATCAGTCCTTCCAATTAGCAAACACTCAGGACTGATCTCCTTTAGGATGGACTGGTTGGATCTCTTTGCAGTCCAAGGGACAATCAAGAGTCTTCTCCAACACCACAGTTCAAAAGCATCAATTCTTCGGCACTCAGCTTTCNCACATCAGGTGGCCAAAATATTGGAGTTTTAGGTTCAACATCAGTCATTCCAATGAACACCCAGGACTGATCTCCTTTAGGATGGACTGGTTGGATCTCCTTGCAGTCCAAGGGACTTGCAAGAATCTTCTTCAACACCACAGTTTAAAGTATCAATTCTTCAGCTCTCAATTTTCTTTATAGTCCACCTCTCACATCCATACATGACTACTAGAAAAACCATAGCCATGACTAGACAGACATTTGTTGACAAAGATCTAATATGCTGTCTAGGTTGGTCATAACTTTCCTTCCAAGGAGTGAGAGTCTTTTAATTGCATGGCTGCAGTCACCATCTGCAGTGATTTTGGAGCCCCAAAATATAGAGTCTCTCACTGTTTTCACTGTTTCCCCATCTATTTGCCATAAAGTGATGGCACCGGATGCCAGGATTTTAGTTTTCTGAATGTTGAGCTTTAAGTCAACTTTTTCAGTCTCCTCTTTCACCCTCATCAAGAAGCTTTTTAGCTCCTCTTTGCTTTCTGCCATAAGGGTGGTGTCATCTGCATATCTGAGGTTTTTGATATTTCTCCTGGCAATCTTGATTCCAGCTTGTGCTTTCTCCAGCCCAGCATTTCTCATGATGTACTCTACATATAAGTTAAATAAGCAGGGTGACAGTATACAGCCTTGATGTACTCCTTTTCCTATTTGGAACCAGTCTGTTGTTCCATGTCCAGTTCTAACTGTTGCTTCCTGACTTGCATATAGGTTTCTCAAGAGGCAGGTCAGGTGGTCTGGTATTCCTATCTCTTGAAGAATTTTCCACAGTTTATTGTGATCCACAGAGTCAAAGGCTTTGGCATAGTCAATAAATCAAAACCTCCCACCAAAATGTCATGGTTTTATAAAAAATCATCCTGGAAATATATCATGGAAATCAATGTGCAAGAAAATACTGAAGCTTAGTGGAAAAAGAAACTTCACAATCTTTTAAAATATGTTTATCTAATTATATACATATATTTTAATAATTTTACAGTCTAACAACTTTAATTTCTTTTTCTTTGATTTCTAGTAATCTTTAAAAGCATAAGAAATATTCAAAGTATCTCTATAAATTATATGTATGTATACAGATATTTGTATATTTAATGAGATTTATTGTATTTAGCTTATTGATAGCAAATAACTGCATTCAAAACTAACTGTCCAATTTTGTCTCAGTGCTCTTTATTGATGATGTCACTGCTCCTTTACTGGTGACTGAGTTTATCAGTATAAGACTCTGAAGGAAATTAATGTTAAACTCGCTTTCTCAACACTTGTTTAACCTGAGTCAATACATGTTTGACCATCTTCAATACTATTTGACCTGAAAACAGCATTCAAACTATTGGAGTACTCAACCTGTGTCCCTCCCACTTCCACTTCAGTCCAGGATTTTATATGTGTGACTGCTATTTACAGGGTCATTGTGACTGTTAACTATGGGAGGCAGAGCAGGAAGGGCATGAGGACAGTAATGACATCTCTGACCTGTGCCTGGGAATAGGTTCTAGTCACTAGGGGAAAGGGCTAGAAGCTAATAGGACTGATTTCAGGCAGGTCAGTGTGAGAGCCAAGAGAGATGCTTTTCTAAGAGCCATAGCCCTCTGTAAGACACAGTTAGAGCTGACTGGGGCACAGTGGGGTGGGAAGGAGCATTTTCTTAATCCTTGCATGGAGTCCAGACCACTGCATCAAACCAAGGAGACAGCACACCACTGGCCCCGGTACTGGCATTCTCATGGCAAGCACCTGTTTCTAATGATACCATGAACTGCAGATGTGAGCAAGCAGAAACAGAGCGAGAGAAGAACATGGTGGCAGCACATGAAAACAACATGGACACTTTTCTTTGAGATTGTCAAATGAGGATGTGTGTGTGTGTGTGTGTATCCCAGAAATAAGTATAGGACCTTTTGACTAAGCAATATTCCTATCTGGATTTCAGAAACATTTGTAAATTTGGCTTAACAAAAATGTAACATAACTACCTATAGTGGCTTTTGCTGGAAGACATTAGATATATTTTGTAGTTATGAGGTCAATATTTGTTGAACTCTGCTTTCTACTAAGGCTCACTAGCACCACATTCTTTTTTTATCTTTGTATTACTTAAGGAATGCTGAATCTCTTATGGATCTTAATCTTGGGTATTTTGCTTAGCAGGAAATCATACAATATTTCTGACAGTAAATAATTTCATAGGATGCTTGCTCTTCCAATAGAGAATAGCTTAGGACATATTTAGAGCCAATGATGAAGTAAGTTCAGTTCAGTCGCTCAGTCATGTATGGATCTTTATGACCACATGGAAAGCAGCACAACAGGCCTCTCTGTCCATCACCAACTCCTGGAGCTTACTTAAACTCACATCCATAGAGTCGGTGATGCCATCCAAACATCTCATCTTCTGTTATCCCCTTCTCCTCTTGCCTTCAATTGTGCCAAGTATCAGGGAAGTGAGAAATTGATTTAAGGGACTAGATCTGATAGACAGAGTGACTGATGAACTATGGACAGAAGTTCATGACATTGTAGAGGAGACAGGAACCAAGATCATCTCCAAGAAAAAGAAATGTAAAAAAGAAAAATGGCTGTCTGAGGAGGCCTTACAAATGGCTGTGAAAGAAGGGAAGCAAAAAGCAAAGGAGAAAAGGAAAGATATACCCATTTGAACGCAGAGTTCCAAAGGATAGCAAGAAGAAATAAGAAAGCCTTCTTCAGCCATCAATGCAAAGAAATAGAAGAAATCAACAGAATGGGAAGGACTAGAGATCTCTTCAAGAAAATTAGAGATACCAAGAGAACATTTCATGCAAATGCCTCTTGATGAAAGTGAAAGAGGAGAGGGGAAAAGTTGGCTTAAAGCTCAACATTCAGAAAACGAAGACCATGGCATTTGGTCCCATCACTTCACGGGAAATAGATGGGGAAACAGTGGAAACTGTGGCTGACTTTAATTTTCTGGGCTCAAAAATCACTTCAGATGGTGATTGCAGCCATGAAATTAAGACGCTTACTCCTTGGAAGGAAAGTTATGATCAACCTAGATAGTATATTCAAAAGCAGAGACAATACTTTGCTGACTAAAGTCCATCAAGTCAAGGTTACGGTTTTTCCTGTGATCATGTATGGATGTGAGTTGGACTATAAAGAAAGCTGAGTGCCAAAGAATTGATGCTTTTGAACTGTGGTGTTGGAGAAGACTCTTGAGAGTCGCTTGGACTGCAAGGAGATGCAAACAGTCCATCCTAAAAGAGATCAGTCCTGAGTTTTCTTTGGTAGGACTGATGGTGAAGCTGAAACTCCAATACTTTGGCCACCTGATGCTAAGAGCTGACTCATTAGAAAAGACCCCGATGCTGGGAAAGATTGAGGGCAAGGAGGAGAAGGGGACGACAGAGGATGAGATTGCTGGATGGCATCACCGACTCGATGGACATAAGTTTGGGTGATTCCAGGAGCTGGTGATGGAAAGAGAGGCCTAGTGTGCTGTGGTACATAGGGTCACAAAGAGTCGGACATGACTGAGCAACTGAACTGAATATCAGTGTATTTTCCAAGGAATCAGTTCTTCAGATCAGGTGGCCAAAGTATGGAGTTTCAGCTTCAGTATCAGTCCTTCCAATGAATATTCAGAACTGATTTCCTTTAGTATTGACTGATCTCGTTGCAGTCCAAGGGACTCTCAGGAGCCTTCTTCAATACCACAGTTTAAAACCATCAATTCTTTTGTGTGCAGCTTTCTTTTATATTCCAACTCCCACATCCATGTATGACTACTGGAAAAACTGTCCTTTGACTAGACGGATCTTTGCCGGCAAAGTAATGTCTCTGTTTTTTAATATGCTGTCTAGGTTGGTCACAGCTTTTCTTCCAAGGAGCAAGCTTCTTTTAATTTCATGGCTGCAGTCACCATCTGCAGTGATTTTTGAGCCCCCAGAAATAAAGTGTCTCACTGTTTCCATTGTTTCCCTATCTATTTGGTATGATGAAGTAAGGCTACAATGTTTAAATAAAGAATGGGACAGTAACAGGGGAAATAAATGTGGTACTTCAGCAGTAATAATTCAAGACTTGGAATGGAATTTCAGGAAAAAAACAAAAAAGCTTGGATTTCTGCTTCTAAGCCATGAGTAATTAAGAACTGGATTATCCTGCCCTTCTCCCAAATGCAACTGGACTTTGATAAGATGCTTTCTTAGAAGCATCTCTAGTTTCATTGGAAGTGCAAGGGATTTCTGGAGGTTGTCCCACCATCTGAGGACAAATAGAACAACTAACTAGACTAGAGCCTGACAGCACAGGGGAATTTGGATTCCTAATATTGTTGGCCAACATGTATTTCTGAGCCATACAGGATTGTAGAATTGGGTCCCCACAATGTGGGAGCCAGCATTTTAGTAGAGGGAATTTAACATGGAAGCCCAAGTGAAGAAGAGTCAATGTGATGGAAAGCCAGGATGGATCTACGGGCAATCGTAAGGAGTGAACTTGCATTAAAACTGAGGACCAACCTAATACCTGGATCCTTGGATTAGCTATGGCAAACAGATTGATTCTGAGGCTCCTAATCTGATGCAAAAGCCCATAAAGTGGCCTGTGCAGTAGGAGATAAGAATGTTCCCCAATAACACAAACAATGACAGAAGTGGGGTTAAATGCCCTTTGAAAGTGAGTATCCCTAATTAGGACTTCAGAACTCTCAAAGATTAACATAAAACATGACATCAACATATGAAACAACACATTTAGAAAATCAATGACTAAAGATATTAAAACTCTCAGAATTACTTTGTACAAAATGTTTACAGACATACAGTTGCAAAGATCAACACACAATAAAATTTTCATGAATAAGAATACAAACTTGAAAATGACTGGCTTCTAGAAATTTTAAAAAGATGCAATCATGGAAACAAACTCTCAGAAGATAGGTTGTACATCAAAATAGACACATTTGAGAAGAGTGTTAATGAACTGCAAGGTATACCTTCTTTTTTAACATAAGAAAATTTTATTCTCATTGTGGAATAATGTAGGCAATGTAGATTGTTCCAGCCATTTTGAAAAAGCAACTTGGCAACTTCTCTTAAAATTTCAAGACAGAACAAGCTGAGTCTTGAGAAATTAATTGTAAAATATAAAGGCACCTACCTATAAGTATGAGATGGGAATATCAGACCACTTACCTACCTCCTGAGAAATCTGTATGCAGGTCAAAAATGTACAATTAGAACTGTACATGGACAATGGACTGGTTCCAAATTGGGAAAGAAGTATGTCAGGCTATATGTTGTCACCTTGCTTATTTAACTTATATGCGCAGAACATCATGTGAAATGCTGGGCTTGATGAAGCACAAACTGGAATCAAGATTTCAGGGAGAAATATCAATAGCCTCAGACACACAAATGACACCACCCTTATGGAAGAAAGAGAAAAGGAACTAAGAGCCTCGTGATGAAAGTGAAAGAGGAGAGTGAAAAGCTGGCTTAAAACTCAACATTCAAAAAATGAAGATTATGGCATCCAGTACCATCACTTCATGAAAACAGATGGGGAAACATTGAAAATAGTGACATACTTTATTTTCTTGAGCTCCAAAATCACTGCAGATGGTGACTGCAGCCTTGAAATTAAAAGATGCTTGTTCCTTGGAAGAAAAGCTGTGACCAACCTAGACAGCATATTAAAAAGCAGAGACACTACTTTACCGACAAAACTCTGTATAGTCAAAAGTATGGTTTTTCCAGTAGTCATGTATGGATGTGAGAGTTGGATATGAGAAGGCTGAATGATGAAAAATTGATGCTTTTGAACTGTGGTGTTGGAGAAGACTCTTAAGAGTCCCTTGGACTGCAAGGAGATCCAACCGGTCAATCCTAAAGGAAACCAGCCCTGAATATTCATTGGAAGTTCTGATGCTAAAGCTGAGGCTCCACTATTTGGCCACCTATGGGAAGAGATGGCTCATTGGAAAAGACCCTGATGCTAGGAAAGATTGAGGCAGGAGGAGAAGGGGATAACAGAGGATGAGATGGCAGGATGGCATCACTGGCTTAATGTACATGAGTTTGAGCAAGCTCCAGGAGTTGGTGATGGACAGGGAAGCCTGGCATGCTACAGTCCATGAGGTCTCAAAGAGTCAGACACCTCTAAGTGACTGAACTGAACTGATTAGTATGTATAAAATTAAGAGACATGGGTAGTTGATTTTAATTAACTGACTATTTGTGCTATATTTTACCAGTGAATTTTGTGACTGTTACATTTTGGAAAATGGCAATTAAGAATATCATTAGACAAAACAAATAATAACAATAATGCTGATATTCATGTGGTATTTGTTATAAACTAATCATTATCAACACTTTATATATGTATAAATTCATTTATTTTGTTAGCAATCCTACAACATAAGCACTAATATTAGTTTGAAATATGGGTTGTTCAAGAACACATGATTAGATAATAAAGAGATAGTTTGAACTCAGGCAGATTCTAATTCTAAAATCCTCACTTTAAGCGCTCATAATCTACACACTTGTGTAATACAGCAAAGTATAAGAAAAAGAGTCCTTTAAAAATCTCAAAACAGATTGAGAGAAGCCTAGAATGGTAGTTAATATGTTTATATATAAATAACTTAGGGGACATAAAACTACAATAGGCAGGAGGATTTGAGGACCAACATCTGTGTTATAAATAGGAAAAGTCAAAGAGGCTTTCCAGAATGAATTTTCATTTCCCTAAATTGCAGTCCATCCCTGTCAAAAAAAACAAAATTGAGAATGAATAACTCCTAGTACAAATCTCTGGAGTCCTGTTAAATTTAATCTGGCTATCCCTCATGTTTTAGGAAACTGAAAAGTAAAGAGTGTTTAATAGGAGCTGGGTTCCTTAAAAATGTACCTGCTGTCAACTTTTCCATCTGAAAAGTTTGAAGAAATTATCTCAAACTGAACCAAACAACAATAAAAGAGAGTCTCTTACAGTTATAAGAATTTAATATTTTATAAATAATATTTAGGCTATCTCTTCAGAATTGCATGTGATCAGTAATTGTAAGAAAGGAAATGAAGAGTGAAAATCTGTCTGGATTCAAGTAGACAACTTCCCTGAATATAATTAAGCAAGTTTATCATCAAATGAAATTTCGACACAGCATCAAATCTTTGATGATCATTTAATGTCAAGGAATGTTTTCTTTTATTAAAAATTATTACACAGACATGCCTTTAATAATTTATCTATTAAGAAAACCAACTAAATCCTATAGCTGTGTTCTTCCATGTTACTATGTTTGGTAAGGGTAACAAGCTAAAATGCATTTAAAATCCAACCCACTCCTCAGTTTTTCCTCTTAATAATAATTGTAGAAGAAATTCTCTACTACATTTCATGCTAGATGTATTTTTTAATACATGCAGTGAAACATCATCTGCTCTCTGTGGGATATCCTTGGGCTACTTCATAAGATAGAAATGCCTGAGGAGATAGTCGGTATCAAATTCTTTTAAAAATGGCATCATTATATTTCAAAGTTCATTCAACAAATTGGTTTAGGTTTTTGAAGCAAATGAATAGAAAATAAATGCATTCTTTTATAGGAAATTAAATGTTCTCTTGATTGGGGGCAATCTTTCATTCACTTTGCTACTAAGTGCAACTAATATTTAGCAATTATTAAGTCTGATAAATTTCATAAGATCAGTGAGCAGCCACCAAGTCACAACAGAGAAAAATATTTATTTGCCAACAATTGCGTCATCCTTTTCTGGTAGAATGTTTTGTCTCTGCTTGCCATGCTGTGCTCATTTGCTTCAGTCATGTCGAACTCTTTGTGACCCCACGTACTGTAGCCTGCCAGGGTCCTCTGTCCATGGGATTTTTTCAGGCAAGAATACTGGAGTGAGTGGCCATGGCCTCCTCCAGGGCATTTTCCAAACCCAGGGACTGAACCCTTGTTTCCTGCATATCCTGCAATGCAGGAGAATTCTTTAGCACTTAGGGGCTATTTAATTATAGTCATAGAGGAGCCAGGCTCGAAATGGTGCTGCACAGCAGGGACAAACTACTTCCAATTACAAAGATACTCAGCCCAGTCTTTGCTTATATGACCTATGTTGCTATTACTATTAATTAACTCATAAGCAATTGGTGAATCAATATATACTGATTGTTGTATATATTCATTTGGGATTTTTTTCAAAGACAGGTGGAAACAGAAGAGGGAATAGAATTATAACTTTTATCAGGAAAGGAAGCATTCCTCACTCTGGCTACATAGGCCAGGAGGTCTTTCTTTCTTTTTAAATACATGCTTTTTTCCCACTTATTTTTATTGAATTTGGGTTATAATGTTATCATAATTACTGCTGCACAGCAAAGTGACTCAGTTATACATATATATGCATTCTTCTTCATATACTTTTTCATTATGATTTATCACAGGATACTGATTATAGTTCCCTTGGCTATACAATAGGACCTTGTTGCTTCTCCATCCTATATATACCAGTTTACATCTGCAAATCCCAACCTCCCACCTCTTCCCTCTCCCACTCTTCTCCTCCTTGGTAACCACCAGTGTTTTCTCTATGTCTCCAATTTTGTTTCCATTTCATTCATGTCATACTTTAGATTCCAAATACAAGTGATAACACATGGTATTTGTCTTTCTCTTTCTGACTTCTACCTTATTTTAACAGCTTCCTCCCAGGGAGCTCATCCTAGCCTTGCAGGAGTCTCCTGTGCTCACAGCTACATTCACACTCAAGTTCTCCCAGTGCCCAGAAGCCAGCATTTCTAAACAACTGTGTTTGCAGATTTTCTCATCCCTTGAGCATCCTGCTATCTAAGCTGTCAAAATTATATCCAAAGGCCCCAATTATCGTTTCCTTAGGGCTCTGGATACTCAAGTTACATGAATTTTGAGTGGTCAGTCCATAAAATTATTTTCCCACAGGCCCTATTATTTCAAATGTGTGCATTTTCAGAGCTCAAACTCTTTTGTATATATCATAGTATAGCAGAATATGTGCTCAGACACTTGTGTGTGTGCATAGTCGCTCAGAGGTGCCTGACTCTTTGTGACCCCATGAACTGTAGACCACCAGGCTCTTCTGTCCACAGAATTTTCCAGACAAGAATATTGGAGTGAATTGCTATCTATACCTCAGGGGATCTTCCCAACGGATCTAACCCATGTCTTCTGCATGTCTCCTGCATTTCAGGCAGATTTTTTCTTTACTGCTGAGTCACTGGAGAAGCCCTATAGCAGAATAACTTTGTTGCTAAAAGATACCCTATGTCTAATGGGGAGCTAATCATTTGAATTTAAGTACTATAAATGCATAAGAACATCTAATAGAATTTAAGTAACTCTTCTTTAAGAGAACTATGTATAAAAATGATCACTCAGGAGTTAGTTTGCCATCAAATAATTTGCTTTATTCAGTAAGATAAGGCTTATCTTTAACTCCGAAGAATATGCTAAAAACATAAAGTACCCTGGACACACTCCTTTCTAAATTTTAGTCTGATTCTAGGATTACTATTTGCTTTAGAGCATCAGTTCCCAAGAAGGGGCCTGGGTCCCATTAGGCTTCTGCTACCTCAAACAACAGTTAGAACCCTGTATGGAACAGCTGATTGGTTCATGACTGAGAAAGGAAACGAAGGCAGAGCAGCAAAGAATTGGTGCCTTTCAACTGTGGTGCTGGAGAAGACTCCTGAAAGTCCCTTGGACAGCCAGGAGATCAAGCCAGTTGATCTGAAGGGAAATCAACTGTGAATACTCATGGGAAGGACTGAAGCTCCAGTATTTTGGTCATTTGATATGAACAGCTGACTGATTGGAAAAGTCCCTGATGCTAGGAAAGATTGAGGGCAGAAGGACAAGAGGGTGTCAGATGATGAGATGCTGGACTGCATCACCAGTGCAATGTATATGAACTTGGGCAAACTCTGAGAGATGATGAGGGACAGGGAGAAGAGAAGCCAACACAGTGAGAAGCCATGCACTGAAAGGAGGAGTAATCCCAGCTGGCCACAACTAGAGAAATCCTGCACACATCAATGAAGAACCAGTGCAACCAAAAATAAATAAAGTTTTATAATTCTAAATGATTGGATCAAACTTCAAACACACTCTGTACAGAAGTCTTATACTGATGAACCACTCTCACCTTGGAATTCTGTGAGAACCACACACACCCATTGCTTAAGTGTATATGACACAGAAATTATGGACAGTTCACATGGTCATGGAATAGGGCAAGAGAGAGTGGAGAAAAGCAATGACATTGGGTAAAGAGCTTTCCTCCTTCTTTTCTGAAAACTAACAGATCCCAAAGACAGCAGATATAATGAGCATCCTTTCTTTGCATCACCCTATGATACTTTGGTTCTCTGGGTATGAAGTGTTTGGAAAATATTAGGAAAATAAGAATAATAATGAAACTGCTAATTTGTATTCTTCCTTTGTCCTAAAATATATTTGCTATTAAACTGAGAAACATTAAGGAACATTTATTGTGTCTTTGAAATTCAAATCATGAGATTTCACTCTTTTGTAAAAAGCTCTGTTTGAAAAAGGGGATCCTTTTCCCTGACTTAATACATCTCATTTTATTAGGATCAGCACAACTCCTTCTCTCATTAAATTAGTATACCCCATGAATCCTTAGCTGTTTTATGCATAAAAGATGCTGAACAGTGGTTTCTGAATTATAAATGAGAGGGATACTTAAATATAGCTCATTGCTCAGTAGCATGTGGGAAATGATGACCAAGAAGAAGAGACAAGGGAACTAAATTCTTGGCAATATAAAGGAGGGCAAATGAGATTTCATACCTTTTGGATAGGGGAGAAAGGGAGAAAGACAATAATTTAAATTAATGATGTAAATGAACAGAGAATGACCCATTTCTCTAATAGACTTTTTATCTTTCCTGTGGGCAGAATCAAGTCTGTGATGAGCCATTGCCTACACCTTTCATAGTCTGGAGCCCAAGTCACCCTTCTCACAATTCCCATCCTTCCCCAGGCTGCCAGTAACACACTTAGTGGCCAACAGAACAGATTGGACTTCACTTCTCTAAACACATCTGTGCCCCAGACAGTCCTGCACATTACTGACAGTAACTTACATGGCCACCCAGAAATTGATAAGCTGCCAAAGAGTCAGACATGACTGAGTGACTAAACTGAACTGAATACAGGATCCGTAATAGCCAAAAGAGTTTTGAAAGAGAAGAAAAAGCTTGAAGAATCATTATTTTGTGTTAAAGTTACAGTAATCAAAACAATTACAGAATTGTCTTAAGAATAAACAGATAGATCAATGGAAGAGATTTGACAATCAGAAATAGACCCTCACACATATGGTCAAATGATATATAACAAAGGTGAAGAGTAATGTCAAGAAGAAAACATAGTCTTCTCTACAAATGGTGCTGGAACAGTTGTCATTGCATATGCCCTCACTTCTCTAAAAATGAACTCAAACTTTATTTTATACCACAGGTAAAAAGCAATACAAAATGGATTATAGACGTAAATACAAAATCTGAGAGTAGCAATTTTTAGTAAAAAGGGAAATGAGTAAATTTTTTGTGATCTTAAGTTGGACAAAGATGTCTTAGAACATCTAATAGTTCATTTTATGTGTCAGTCTAGCTAGAAAATAGTTAACTGTTAATTGGAGTTAGTTGTTTGGCCAAACACTAGACTCAGTTCAGTTCAGTTGCTCAGTCGTGTCCAACTCTTTGTGACCCCATGAATCGCAGCACGCCAGGCCTCTCTGTCCATCACCAACTGCCGGAGTCTACCCAAATCCATGTCCATTGAGTTGGTGATGCCATCCAACCATCTCATCCTCCGTCATCCCCTTCTCCTCCTGCCCTCAATCTTTCCCAGCATCAGAGTCTTTTCAAATGAGTCAGCTCTTTGCATCAGGTGGCCAAAGTATTGGAGTTTCAACTTCAACATCAGTCCTTCCAACGAACACCCAAGACCAATCTCTTTTAGGATGGACTGGTTGACTCTCAATAGTCTTCTCCAGCGCTAGATTAGATATTGCTATAAAGGTACATTTTACGATATGGTTTGTGGCAACCTTGTGTCAAAAAAGTCTAATGGTGCCAGGAAAAATCTTTCATCGTGACTCAGTGGTAAGGAATCTGCCTGCAATATAGGAGATGTGCATTTGATCCCTGAGTTGGGAGAATCTCCTGGAGAAGGAAATGACAATCCACTCCAGTATTCTTGCCTGGGAAATTGCATGAACAGAGGAGATGCCAACTCAATGGACATGAATTTGAGCAAACTCCAGGAAATAGTGAAGGACAGAGGTGCCTGGTGTGCTTCAGTCCATGGGTTTGCAAAGAGTCAGACATGATTTACCAACTGAGCAACAGAATCTTTGGGATAAAAGAAAATAAGAGGGAATATGGTATTAAATCTTTCCGTGTTGTGAAATACTGACCTTAGCTTATTGAGAAAACTCAAGAATATTGGACTTTTTTAAAGCAATAAGCAATTTAAATAACAATTTAAAAGAGTTGATGTTGCAGTCTTTCCTCTGAAGGCTGGAAACTCGGGTAGAATTTCTATGTGGCAGTTTGGAGGCAGAACTCCTTTTTCATTGGAAACCTCAACCTTTGCTCTTAGGACTTCAACTGATTATTTAAGGTTCGCCCACTTTATGGAGAATAATCTCAAAGTCAACTGATTACAAATGTTAATCACATTTTGACACATTTTTAAGAACAGTGAATATTGTTAACTGTAATCACAGAGTTGTACATCAGATCTCTAGAAGCTTATTATTTTGCCTGACTGAACATTTATACCCATCAAACTGCAGCTCCCCCTGTCCCCCTCCCTCAGCTCTTGGTAACCACCATTAAGCTTTTTTAGATATCTTAGATGGCTCATATAAGTGGAGTCATGTAGTATTTGTCCTTCCATGACTGACATTTAATTTAGCATAAAGTCCTCAAAGTTCATCCATGTTGTAGCATACAACAGGATTTTCATTTTTTAGCTATTTAATTTCTTATTTATTAAATGAAAATTATCATTCTGTGATGCATTTAAAGAAATATTTTTCATCATAATTAATTAGATTTTTAATTTTTAATTAAATTTTTTATTTTGTATTGGACAATAGCTGATTAACAATGTTGTGATAGTTTCAGGTAGACAGCAAAGGGAATCAGCCATACATATACATGTATCCATTCTTCCCCAAACTCCCCTCCCATCCAGGCTGCCCCATAATATTGAACAGAGTCCCCTATACTATACAGTAGGTCCTTGTTGATTATCCATTTTAAATGTAATAGTGTGTACATGTCCATCCCAAACTCCCTAACTATCCCTGCCCCTCATCCTTTNTCTGAGATGTGTATAAGAGACAGCTCCCATCCAGGCTGCCCCATAATATTGAACAGAGTCCCCTATACTATACAGTAGGTCCTTGTTGATTATCCATTTTAAATGTAATAGTGTGTACATGTCCATCCCAAACTCCCTAACTATCCCTGCCCCTCATCCTTTCCCCAACCAGCCCTAAGTTTGTTCTCTAAGTCTGTAAGTCTGCTTGTATTTTGTAAATAAGTTTATTCATATCATGTATTTTTAGATTCCACATATAAGCGATGTCATACAATGTTTATGCTTCTCTGTCTGACTTAATTCACTCAGGATGACAATCTCTAGGTCCATTCATGATGCTGCAAATGGCATTAATTACTTCATTATTTTTAACTGATAAGTAATATTCCATTTTATATATGTACCACATCTTCCTTATCCACTTCTCTGTTGATGGACATTTAGGTTACTTCCACATCTTGGCTATTGTAAATAGTTCTGCAATGACTATTGGGATGGACATGTCCTTTAAAATCATGTTTTTCTCAGATATATGCCCAGGAGTAGGATTGTTGAGTCATATAGTAGCTCTATTGTAAGATCTTTAGGGAATCTCTGTATTTCATTGTATAGATATACCACATTTTCTCTATCCATTCACCCATCAATTAATATTTTGGTTGTTGCCACCTCTTGACTATTGTGAGTAATTCCGTGGTGAACATAAGAGTGTTCACTTGAATTTGTAGCCTGCTGCCTTTCTTTATAGCTCAGTTGGTAAAGAATCTGCCTGCAATGCAGGAGACCCTGGTTTGATTCCTGAGTTGGTAAGATCCACTGGTGGAGAAGGAAATGGCAACCCACTCCAGTGTTCTTGCCTGGAGAATCCCAGGGACAGGGGAGCCTAGTGGGCTGCCATCTATGGGGTCGCACAGAGTCAGACACGACTGAAGCGACTTAGCAGCAGCAGCAGCAAGATCCACTGGAGAAGAGATAGGCTACCCACTCCAGTATTCTTTGGCTTCTGTTGTGGCTTAGCTGGTAAAAAATCTGCCTGCAATAGGGATACCTGGGTTCAAAACCTGGTTTGGGAAGATCCCATAGAGAAGGGAAAGGCTACCCATTCCAATATTCTGGCCTGGAAAATTCCATGAACTGTATAATCCATGGGGTCTCAAAGAGTCAGAGATTTTAGACCTACCAGCCCTCATATGCACAATCACGTGAGCCAGTTCCTTAAATCTCTCTCTCTCTGTCTACTGACTAGAGCTCTCATATTATACATTACTTTGGGGAATACAAATGGCATGCCTTTTTATAATATTGAACATACACCTAGCATATGACCCAGCAATCCTACTCTTACCAAGAGAACTGAAAACATATGTCTACATAATGACCTAGAAATGGATGTTTTAACATTTTTATTTATAATCACTGAAAACTGGAAACATTCCAAATATCCTTCAACTGGAAAATAGATAAATAAATTGTTGTATATCTGCACAGCAAAATGCTCTTCAGCAATAAAAAGCAATGAACTATTAACACATGTAACAACTTGGATGAATTTCAAAAGCATTATACTGAATGAAATTTAAAAAGACACTAAATCCTACATACAGAATGATTTCATGTAAATGACTTTCTGAAAAACAAAAATGCATTGATATAGAAATCAGTTCAGCAAAGGGAGTTTGGTAAGATGGAACTTTGCTATACTTTAAATATGGTGGTTACTATTCTTATAATTTTAGATAGTTACAAAATGGTTAAATATTAGGCTTCTAATTAACGATACATTTAAGAAATAAATCAAAATGGTGACCATTTTAAGATTCTTTATTGGCTATTGGGCTTCCCTGGTGGGTCAGAGGCTAACGCGTCTGCCTCCAATGAGAGAGACCTGGGTTCGATCCCTGGGTTGGGAAGATCCCCTGGAGAAGGAAATGGCAATCCACTCCAGTGTTNTATTAGGCTTCTAATTAACGATACATTTAAGAAATAAATCAAAATGGTGACCATTTTAAGATTCTTTATTGGCTATTGGGCTTCCCTGGTGGGTCAGAGGCTAACGCGTCTGCCTCCAATGAGAGAGACCTGGGTTCGATCCCTGGGTTGGGAAGATCCCCTGGAGAAGGAAATGGCAATCCACTCCAGTGTTCTTGCCTGGAGAATCCCATGGATGGAGAAGTCTAGTAGATTACAGTCCACAGGGTCACAAAGAGTCGGACACAACTGAGCGACTTCACCTCACCTCACCTCAATGGCTATTCTAAGGTTCTTTCATTGATACAAGAGGGAGGGGGTATATGTGTACAGGCTGATCCACATTGTTGTACAACAAAAACTAACATAACATCATAATGCAGTTTACTCCAATCAAAAACTTAGAATACTTTATTACTGGAAAATGCTAATCATCATCTGAACTTTGGTGAGTTGTAGTAGAAGCATAAAATCACTTAATCACAGGTCACCAAAATGCAACACAAAGCCAAAAGTGAACAAATCCTACAGGAAAAATAGTACCTATTGCCTTCTTTGATACAGAGTTTCCAGAGACCTTCATTTGGTAGACAAAAGCATATCTTCAATGTGCAATAAAGTGAAGAACCATAATCAGTTATGGTTGTTTCATCCCCTTCTAGAATACAATTTAAAGAAAGTGAAATGAAAGTGAAAGTTGCTCAGTTGTGTCCAACTCTTTGTGACCCCAGTGGCCTATACAGTCCATGAAATTCACACCAGAATACTGGAGTGAGTAGCCTTTCCCTTTGCCAGGGGATTTTCCCAACCCAGGGATCGAACCCAGGTCTCCTGAATTTCAGGCAGATTCTTTACCAGCTGAGACACAAGGGAAGCCCAGAATATAATTATCCCCCAAATTTTCTATTAAGTAATTATTTGCTACTGATTTACCGAAACCTGTCTTTGTTGTTCACTCAATATTTTATTGTTTTGTTTTCCTTTATTTTTTGTTTTTGCATGAGTGAGTTGAGTTTGCCAATGCAAAGGATTAAAAAACTAAGTCTCAAAGATGGAAAGTGACATAATAAAATGGAGAGGTTGCATTTTTTGTCTCAAAACTTTTTGTTAATCTTCATAAATGACTTATATGAGCAAAGTAAATCTTGGATAATAAAAGCTGAATGATCCTGAATTATTATTTACAAGTCAAATAATGTGGTGACTGAGATGTGCTTTACAATATTTTAGGACAAAGAAGGTGATGAAGATAGATGGAATAAAATTGGAGAAATGTTGGCAACTATGACTGTTGAAATGGGATTATATTGACATGGATATTCACATACTCCTCTCACTGCTTTTGTATATTTTAAAAATTTTTCACAAGACAAAGTGAAGTGAAGTCGTTCAGTCGTGTCCGACCCTTTGCGACCCCATGGACTGTAGCCTACCAGGCTCCTTTCCTTCTCCAGGGGATCTTCCCAACCCAGGAATCGAACCTGGGTCTCCAGCATTCCAGGCAGATGCTTAAACCTCTGAGCCACCCACCATGAATTAAATTCTATGATAAAGGCAATATATTTGTTACTATTTAAGACACCTTTGAAAATATTTGAAAAATAGACTCCTTGTACTAATGAAGCACATCCATTTCTATCAAGATTTTTTCTCTTAATCACTGTTTATAAAGACCTTACTTTCAGAACTAATAATCTTTCACAAGAAAATGAAATATAACAAGTGAGATAAGGAAGAAAATAAAGTAAAATCTAAGAACACTAAGAAAAGTTCTCATGTACAGGACCATCAGAGGGTTTGCTCCAGAATGTCATTTAATTTTCATTCTGCTGAGCAAGATCTTAAGAGGAGTCATACTGAAAGACCAGAGCACTTGGAGAACTATTGTATTAAAGTAAAATAGGCTTTAGTTCTTAGGCTTTTTCTCTATTTTACAAACTTAATGTCACAGAACACCCAGAGTATCAGTGCATTTTAAATCTAGTATTTTCACTCTAAGTTAAAAAAAAAAAATTGGCAATGTCCAGTGCTTTCTGAATTTAAAAGTAACAGATTAAAAACCAAATATTACTAATTGCATGTTATATAATTATCCAGACTCAACACAATAGTCTAATGGAAAAGCTCTTTACAGATGCTAAAGCTGTTCTCTTTTAACCACTTTTCCTTACTCTACTTCTCACTGAATTTTTTTCAAGTGCAATATTATACAAATGCAATGATAACTAGTGTCAGTACAGGAAAATATAAACTGCTCAAAACTGGCCAAAGAAATTTAAGGTAAACAGACCATTCATGCTTCCCTCTCATTGTGCATATAAAAAGAATGTAAAATAACTCAAATTGAAGAGTTCATGTAAATGTATTGTGGTCAATGTGAAATAATTGCAAAATGTCTGTTGTGTCAGTTAGACAATCTTGGACGTTAATAAACCTGAAAGAGGATAAAAATAAGTAATCAACAACCCACTTTCCAAGAGTTCCTTGGACAGACAATTATGTACACTCCTCCTCATCCATGTCAAGGAGGTTTACAGGTCTCCTATAAAAAGACAATGCCCCTCGTACAGCAGGGCTGACCAGAGAGGGAGCAGGGGACCTACACGACCATTCCTTATATGAATGAGAACTTCAAGAAATTTTCATATCTGCATGTTTTCCATTTCACATTTAAAATGCTTTCTTCAGTTAATCTTTGAGAAATTGGCATAATTTATTCCAGTACTTAACACTTCAGCTCATAATGTGAACCTTTCTTGCAAAAGCACATCAAGATATTGAACTAGGATACCGATTTCTTCTCTATTTTAGAATTTGAGGGGAATACAGCTATACAGAAATGAACTAGGAATAAACATGATAACTACAACACAAAGTCATAAAATTCTTGAATGTTAAGTCAGTAAACCCAATTTCAGGTAAATTAGATACATGAGAAATGGTGCATCAAATATAACACGTGTTGTGTCCTATGTAACACAGACCTGAAAAGGGGAAATACAGTTTTTAAAAGGGCCAGGTGCACACAATTCCAGGGCTGGGCTGGTACCAGCTGTCTCACCAAGGACAACTGCTACATTTTAGGCTTTTTGTGAGTCAATTGCTAAACATATTTATTATTAAAAAATTAAATTACATTAACTTACAATTGAACAAATCCTATTAATAAGAAATGTAATAGTCATCATTCATAAATTATTTTGCCATTATTTACTTTCTTCAGATTCTTTATGTCTATTTATTATATGGTCAAAACATCATAAGTGGGTGCTACTGCATGTATTTTCCCAGTTCCATGTTCGTACCAAGTTAGTGGGCTTCCCTGGGTGTTCGGTGGTAAAGAATCCACCTGCCAATGCAGGAGATGCATTTCAATCCCTAGGTTGGGAAGATCCTCTGGAGAAGGAAATGGCAACCCACTCCAGTATTCTTGCCTGTGAATTTCCATGGACAGAGGAGCATGATGGCCTAAAGTCCACAGGGTCGCAAAAGAGTCAGACACAACTTAGTGACTAAACAACAATTACAACAACCAAGTTGATAGGTTAAAAATAGACCATGATGGGATTATTTACACCATAGAAATCAACAAATGCTATGAATCAGTGCTGATTTTTTAAAGAGCTGGTGATTAAACATTTATCAACATATAACTGCATATTGAATTTAGACGAAAAAGATAAACATTATTACACATACAGATATTTTTATAAATAAAAGGTAAGGAAAAATGTCTATTCTCTATCACATTATCATTATAAATTATTATTTTTTTGACACCTCAATGAAGAGAATTATTTATTTAACCATGAATCTATATAGTTCATTTATTTTTCTCAAAGGCATTTTACTAAACAATATATTATGGATATAAAAGAATATGTTATATTTTTAATTGTTTAGAAAATACTAGCAAAATGGTAAATAGTAAATCATTTCTAAGTATATTTCCATCAACAAATTCTTATTTATGTCTAATATTTAAACTAAAGATGAAATAAAGCTGATTGACAGATGAAACACACTGTTTCGACAAAAATAAATGGGAATTTGAAATACCTCATTTTTCATCTGTAAAAAAAGAGAGAAGAAGAACTTTAATTTGAAATTCATTGTATAGAAACCAAATCCTAAGTGATCCATACTTTATGTATGAACTCGCATACATGAAGAAACTTGAAAATAGCGCAGCACTAATTAGAAAGATAGTGGTGTTTGGTATAGGGGAAACTCTACTGGAATTCATACTGAGGTAATTTCATGGAATAATAGGAACTTGAGCTGGATTTTTGTAGCAAGAGTACAATATAAGGAAAAGGAGTAACCATACCATCTGGCAGCAGTAGTAAACACAAACAATACTATTGCCAAATGAAGAGCTAGTTTTTAACTACTCACAATACAACCTATTAGTAGAGTTTTCTCCACTTATCCATGAAAATACATTACAAGACCCCTAGTGGATACTTGAGTACCAAACCCTATATATGTTATGTTTTTCCCTGTACCTACATATTTATGATAAAGTTTATTTTTTGAATTAGACACCATAATAAATTAACAACAGAACTAAGAATAAAATTATCAATATTATTTTAATAATAAAATAGAACAATTTAAACAATATATTGTAATAAGTTTTATGTAAATATTATCCCTTTCTTTCTAAAAACATCTTGTTGTATAAACATAGTGCCTTTTCCATATTAACTAAGCACTTATCAAGCACTGAGGCCAAAAATTTTGCAGTTTGAGGTGGTACAGCAAAACTAGCATAAATTTTTTTTCTTCATAATTTCATTGATAATAGTTTCATTCTTACCATCACTTTCACTTTCACTTTAAATCTTAAAAGTTTAAGTTTACAATTTTTTTCATTAGAACTTTCATCTGTTTACATAAAGAAAGCATATATAGCAGCTTATCTTTGGCATATTCAAATTCCCAGCATCACTATTCTTGTGCTCTGGGCCATTATTAAGTAAAGAAGCATTATTTGAACACAAGGACAGTGATATTCATCTGATAACTGATATTTGTGACGAGTAGATTTCAAATAAGGTTTTTCATACCACATCAATACAAATCTTGAGTTGACTTAGATGAGAGAAAACTACTTCAAGTATGTGAATCTAGGACCATGAAACAGCTCAACTAATGAGTGTTTGTATAGTATTTGCTACATGCACTACAGAAGGCACTCAGTACATCAGAATGAACCAATTTCTTCCCCACCCCCCAAAGTACCATGCCTCCTTACACTAAAATTCCCAATGGAGAGAGTAAGCAGATGAAACTAGGAACTTATATTTCCCAAAGGTGATGAAAGAATTGTATTTATTACTAGACTCATAGATGTCATGTTGAATGCTTGCAAAATCATGAACAGGTCACAGATTGATGTCATTTATTTGGAAGCTTCTACTAGCAAATTTGGGGATGTTCCTCTGAACTAAGAGTACAAGAGGATTTTCTGAGACTTCCTTAGTGGTCTAGTGGTTAAGATCACCTGGCAATGAAGGGGACACAGTTTTGATCCCTAGGCTGGAATTACTCCACATGTCATGGAGCAACTAAACCTGTGCTCTGGAGCCTGAGAGCCACAACTAGAGACCATATGCCACAACTAAGGCTTCCCAGTTGGTGCTAGTGGTAAAGGAACTGCCTGCCAATGCAGAGATGTAAGAAACAACTGTTTGATCCCTGGGTTGGGAAGATCCACTGGAGGAGGGCATAGCAATCTGCTGCAGTATTCTTGCTGGAGAATCCCATGGACAGAGGAGCTGGGCAGGCTACAGTCCATGAGGGGTCACAAAGAAATGGACAGGACTGAAGCAACTTCTGCTGAATCATCAAGAAAGCAAAAGAGTTCCAGAAAAACATCTACTTCTCCTTTATTGACTATGCCAAAGCTTTTGACTGTGTGGATCACAACAAACTGAAAATTCTGAAAAAGATGGGAATACTAGACAACCTGACCTGCCTCCTGAGAAATTTGTATGCAGGTCAAGAAGCAACAGTTAGAACTGAACATGAAACAATGGACTGGTCTTAAATTGGGAAAGGAGTGTGTAAAAGCTCTATATCATCACCCTGTTTATTTAACTTATATGCAGAGTATATCATGAGAAATGTTGGGCTGGATGAAGCACAAACTGGAATCAAGATTGCCAGGAGAAATATAAATAATCTCAGATAGGCGATGACACCACACCTATGGCAAAAAGTGAAGAAGAGATAAAGAGCCTCCTCTTGATGAAAGTGAAAGAGGAGAGTGAAAATTTGGCTTAAAACTCAACATTCTGAAAACTAAGACCATGGCATCTGGTCCCATCACTTCATGGCAAATAGATGGGGAAAGAGTGGAAAGAGTGACAGACTTTATTTTAGGGGCCTCCAAAATCACGGCATATGATGACTGCAGCCAAGAAACTGGAAGACGGAAGATATTTGCTCCTTGAAAGGTTTAAAACTCAACATTCTGAAAACTAAGACCATGGCATCTGGTCCCATCACTTCATGGCAAATAGATGGGGAAAGAGTGGAAAGAGTGACAGACTTTATTTTAGGGGCCTCCAAAATCACGGCATATGATGACTGCAGCCAAGAAACTGGAAGACGGAAGATATTTGCTCCTTGAAAGGAAAGTTATGACCAACCTAGACAGCATATTGAAAGGCAGAGACATTACTTTGCCAACAAAGGTCCATCTAGTCAAAGATATGGTTTTTCCAGCAGTCATGTATGGATGTGAGAGTTGGACTATAAAGAAAGCTGAATGTCAAAGAATTGATGCTTTTGAACTGTAGTGTTATAGAAGACTCTCAAGTGTGCCTTGGTTAGCAAGGAGACCCAACCAATCCATCCTAAAGGAAAGCAATCTTGAATATTCAATGGAAGGACTGATGCTGAAGCTGAAACTCCAATATTTTGGTCACCTGATGTGAAGAACGGACTGATTTTAAAAGACCCTGATGCTGGGAAAGATTGAAAGCCAGAGGAGAAGGGGACAATAGAGGATGAGATGGAGGGATGGCATCACTGACTCAATGGACATGAATTTGAGTAAACTCTGGGAGTTGGTGATGGACAGGGAGGCCTCAGTTCAGTTCAGTTCAGTCACTCAGTCGTGTCCGACTCTTTGTGACCCCATGAATCACAGCATGCCAGGCCTCTCTGTCCATCACCAACTCCCGGAGTTCACTCAGAGTCGCATCCATCGAGTCAGTGATGCCATACAGCCATCTCATCCTCTGTCGTCCCCTTCTNCTGTCTCTTATACACATCTAGATGTGTATAAGAGACAGGAATCACAGCATGCCAGGCCTCTCTGTCCATCACCAACTCCCGGAGTTCACTCAGAGTCGCATCCATCGAGTCAGTGATGCCATACAGCCATCTCATCCTCTGTCGTCCCCTTCTCCTCCTGCCCCCAACCCCTCCCAGCATCAGAGTCTTCTCCAATGAGTCAACTCTTCACATGAGGTGGCCAAAGTACTGGAGTTTCAGCTTTAGCATCATTCCTTCCAAAGAACACCCAGGGCTGATCTCCAGGGCTGATCTCCTTCAGAATGGACTGGTTGGATCTCCTTACAGTCCAAAGGACTCTCAAGAGTCTTCTCCAACACCACAGTTCAAAAGCATCAATTCTTCAGCGCTCATCCTTCTTCACAGTCCAACTCTCACATCCATACATGACCACTGGAAAAACCATAGCTTTGACTAGAAGGACCTTAGTTGGCAAAGTAATGTCTCTGCTTTTGAATATGCTATCTAGGTTGCTCATAACTTCTTCCAAGGAGTAAGCGTCTTTTAATTTCATGGCTGCAATCACCATTGCAGTGATTTTGGAGCCCCCAAAAATAAAATCTGACACTGTTTCCACTGTTTCCCCATCTATTTCCCATGGAGTGATGGGATCTTCATTTTCTGAATGTTGAGCTTTAAGCCAACTTTTTCACTCTCCTCTTTTAATTTCATCAAGAGGCTTTTTAGTTCCTCTTCACTTTCTCCCATAAGGGTGGTGTCATATGCATATCTGAGGTTATTGATATTTCTCCTGGCAATCTTGATTCCAGCTCATGCTTCTTCCAGTCCAGTGTTTCTCATGATGTACTCTGCATATAAGTTAAAGGGAGGACTGGCGTACTGCAATCCATGGGGTCATAAAGAGTGCGACATGTCTGGGTGACTGAACTGAACTGAACTGAAGCAACTTAGCATGCAAGCACACTGCAACTAAGACCTGCCTCAGCCAAATAAATATTTTTAAAATTTATAATACAGTAAGAGTAGAATGGGATTTTCCTCTGAGGATGGACAGAAATTCACCTAACTATTCTTGGCATTATATTCTTCCTGATCCAGGGACTGAACCCACATCTCTGGCTTTGCACGTGGATTTTTTTACCAGTGAACCACCAGGGAAGTTCATGATTAACCAGGCCATTGACAATAGGAATATCACTAATCTGCTGCCTGGACAAAGGGTTGCTCAATTCTTCAGTTCAAAGCTCAGTGTTATTGAAGGCTTTTTAAAAATAAGATAAAAACTCTTGAAGATCCCTGAAACTCAACTCAATTATCTACTGTTGGAAATTACAGAACTTCCATTTAATTTCTTCCTCACAGTTACACCTGCCTCTTGCCAACCCAAGTTTAGTACATCCCTTACGGAGTCATGAGTATTTTACACGTATTGTAGTCTAAATCTATACATCTTAGAAATATATCAAAAACAAGGGACTCTAGAATTACTTCCCAGCATAGCTGTTTGGATAAAGTAGAGATGACTAGGATACAAGGAAAATCAGGAGAGCAGTCACAGTCAAAATACCAACAATCATGTCATTATTCGTATCTTTCGTTCTCTCTGTAAAATTTACCAATATCCAATTTCCTAGCAGCTGAAGCCACATAATGAACTCTCTGGAGAAAGTTAATTTTTATATTTTAATTATTTCCTATTCTGCTATAAAATTACCATCCAAGTCGATTACAGCAAATCTATATGAAAGGCATAGTGGGAAAGTTAAACAGACCACTTACAATAAAAGTAAAACATCTGAATTTCCATAAAAAGGCATTCTCTTTTTAATTAGATGGTAAGAAAGGTGGAAATAACCAGGCATTTTCTGCCTTTGTAGGAGTGGTTTGGGTACCTCAGTGAGAGCCCCAAAACCATGATGCATGCTAGACAAGCCCACCTCACAAAGCCTGGCCTCCCACATGTGGCAGAATTTGACCCATCTCACAGAGTTTTATTTCTGAAAAACGACTCCAGGAATATTGTGTTGGGATAGAATAAAAGTGATAAAATTGTATGCCAAACCTATAATCAAAGCAATAATGCAATTTAAGATCATTTGGAGATCATTTCCTAGAATAAATATCAGAAATTACAGTACATTTCAAGTGGAAACATACATAGCAAAAGGCATCTATGGTCTTTTTAAAAAGCTAATTATATCTTGGTGGTCTGGTTCTATGCATAAGTAACTGCCAATGTCTTTGATTTGGATGGGAGCTAAAAGGGTTTCCAACTATAATGGTCACTGTCTGCCTGATTGCTGTAATAGTCCCAACATCACTGCTCCATTGCTTTAGGTATTGTCTATTAATTTTTCTATTATTTTAAATTAAAATACTAGAGTGCATCATACAGAGTGAAGTTAGTCAGAAAAAGAAAAGCATATATCATATATTAACACATATATGTGGAATCAAGAAAAATGGTGCAGGGCAGGAATAGAAACACAGATGTAGAGAGCAGACATGTGGGCACAGAGTGGTGAGATGATGTGATGAATTGGGACACTGGGATCGATATATATACACTAAAGTGTAAAATAGATAGCTAGGATGGTGTGGGGAAGGGAGGGCCCCGAAAGAAGGGATATATGTACACGTATAGCTAACTCACTTCACTGTGTAGCAAAAACTAACACATCATTGTAAAATAATTATACTCCAGTTTTTTTTTTTTTAAAGGAAGGTATCTTCATATCTTTGGACACTAAAGAACAACTGACATCTAATGGGAGTATTGTATTGAATAAATATTATACAACAGTGACAGCATCAACATGAAGCATGAAAAAAAGGACTCTCTCCAAGAGACTACTATTATGTACACGTATAGCTAACTCACTTCATTGTGTAGCAAAAACTAACACATCATTGTAAAATAATTATACTCCAGTTTTTTTTTTAAAAGGAAGGTATCTTCATATCTTTGGACACTAAAGAACAACTGACATCTAATGGGAGTATTGTATTGAATAAATATTATACAACAGTGACAGCATCAACATGAAGCATGAAAAAAAGGACTCTCTCCAAGAGACTACTAGGTAAATTAAAGCTACTCTCAGAAAGGAATTCTGATTTAACAGCTCAAATATTTCTTTCATCATTTTAATTCAACTGATGCTAATTTTAAAGACAATTAGATTATCAGCATAGAAGCAGACATTGTAAGCCCCGTGGTTTAATTACCTCACTTTACTCTTGAAGATACTGAATCTCAGAGAGGTTGATCTGCCAAAAGCCAAGTGGTTACCTATTGGCAGCTCTAGAGATGGAACTCTGGTCCAACGAAAGAAGCTAAAGCTAGTCAGATGTCTTTACCAAACTGCTCAGAATCAGGGAAGGAAAAATATACAAAACAGTTAGAGAGCGCCACCAACTTTATCACAAGTTCTTAGAATAATTTTCTACAAGAAGCACTTTCTAAAACAACTGAAATTAGGATGCGAGTAGCTGCTATGCCTTTTTATAGCACTCTGTGCTTCCTGTCATGGTACTCATAATAAAATACTATCCAATTTCATTGTCTGTATCTCTTTAAAATCTTGTTTTTCTTGAAAGGAACAATATTTTCATTTATGTACATTTTGATACTCTATATGAAGTTTAAGTTTGACACAAAGTAAACATTCAGTATTTATTTGAATGAATAAGTAGAACAATGTTCAGAGCAGAATTTCTCTTTACAGTAAAATTAAGCTTAAGTGAATAGCAACAGGGCATTGGTTAAACAAAGCCTGACAAAAAGAAAAGATAGAATATTATCTATCCATTAAAATAATGCTGTTGAAAAATACTTAATGACAAAAATTATTTGCTAATGTACCAAGACAGAAAGTAGAATGTTTCATTTTTTTATAAATAAAAATGTGGCTAGAAAGACAAGCATGAAGTGTTAATAATAGTTATTTCTGAGTTCTGATTTTATTTTCATCTTGGAATCAGTCTATATTTCAAATCCTTTGCAAAGAGTATGATACAATGTACTATTCTCCCAAAATAACAAGTTCTATTAAACAATTAAGTTGTTCATGTAATATTTGATAACAATGAAGAAAATCATCTGCCCAGATCTGCTATATCTGACATATTTGTGTAATATCTTCAGGTAGTACTGATTTTTAAATTTATTTTTAATTGAAATATAGTTTATTTACAATGCTGTTAGTTTGAGGTATATAGCAAAGTGATTCAGTTATACATACATCAATATATTTTTCAGATTTTTCCCTTATATCAATAGATTATTATAAGATATTGTATATAGTACCATGTGCTATACAGTAGGTCTTTGTTGTTTACCTATTTTGTCTACAGTAATGTGTCTATGTTAATGCAAAACTCCAAATTTATCCTTTCCTCACTTTCCCTTTGATAACCATAAGGTTGTATTCTATGTCCATAAGTCCATTTCTGTTTTGTTCATTTGTATTATTTTTTAGATTCTAAAATATAAGTTATTTTTGTTGTTCAGTCATTAAGCTGTGTCTGACTCATTGTGACTCCATGGGCTACAGCACATCCGGCATTCTTGTTCTTCACCATCTTCCAGAGCTTGCCCAGTCCATTGAGCTGGTGATGCCATCTAACCATCTCATCCTCTGTTACCCCCTTCTCCTCCTGCCTTCAATCTTTCCTAACAGCAGGGTCTTTTCCAGTGAGACAGCTCTTCACATCAAGGGATCAAAGTGTTGGAACTTGAACTTCAGGATCAGTCCTTCTAGTAAATATTCAGGGTTGATTTCCTTTAGGACTGACAGGTTTGATCTCCTGGCAGTCCAAGAAACTCTCAAGAATCTTCTCCAGTACCACAATATGAAGGCATCAATTCTTCAGTGCTCAGCCATTTTTTGGTCCAACTCTCACATTCAAAAGGAAAAGGCAAAGGAGAAAAGGAAAGATATGCCCATTTGAATGCAGAGTTCCAAAGAATAGCAAGGAGAAGTAATAAAGGCTTCTAAGTTAACAGTGCAAAGAAATAGAGGAAAACAATAGAAATGGGAAAGATTAGAGATCTTTTCAAGAAAATTAGAGATACCAAAGAAACATTTCATGCAAAGATGGGCACGAAAAAAGACAGAAATGGTATGGACCTAAAAGAAGCAGAAGATATCAAGAAGAGGTGGCAAGAATACAAAGAAGAACGATACAAAAAAAAAAGAGAGATAATCTCGATGATGTGATCACTCGCCTAGAACCAGACATCTCGAAATACAAAGTCAAGTGGACCTTAGGAAGCTTCACTATGAACAAAGCTAGCGGAGGTGATGGAATTCCAGCTGAGCTATTTCAAATCCTAAGATGATGCTGTGAAAGTACTGCACTCAATATGCCAGCAAATTTAGAAAACTAAGCAGTGGCCACAAAAATGGAAAACGTCAGTTTTCATTCCAGTCCCAAAGAAGGGTAATGCCAAAGAATGCTCAAGCTAATGCACAATTGCCCTCATTTCACACTCTAGCAAAGCAATGTTCAAAATGCTCCAAGCCAGGTTTCAACAGTATGTGAACTGAGAACTCCCAGATGTTCAAGCTGGATTTAGAAAAGGCAAAGGAACCAAAAATCAAATTCCCAACATCTGTTAGATCATAGAAAAACAAGAGAGTCCCAGGAAAACATCTGCTATATTGACTATGCCAAATCCTTTGACTGTGTGAATCACAACAAACTGTGGAAAATTCTTTAAGAGATGGGAATACCAGACCACCTGACCTGCCTCCTGAGAAACCTGTGTGCAGGTCAAGAAGCAGCAGTTAGAACTGGAAATGGAATGGATTGGTTCCAAATTGGGAAAGGAGTGTGTAAAGGCTGTATATCATCACCCTGCTTATTTAACTTACATGCAGAGTATATCATGTGAAATGCTGGGCTGAATGAAGCACCAGCTGGAATCACGACTGCCGAGAGAAATATCAAATACCTCAGATATTCAGATGACACCATTTTTATGACAGAAAGCAAAGAGGAAATAAAATTGCCAGTCTATGTTCAATGCAGGATGCAGGACGCTTGGGGCTGGTGTATGGGGATGATCTGGAGGGATGATGTGGGGTGGGAGGTG
>SJYX01017259.1:0-11320 GCA_006410675.1 Oreotragus oreotragus | reverse complement strand
AAAAAATGTAAATTGTTTCTGCATAATCAGAAATATCATGTCATTTAAAAATCTAGGTATTTTATCAAATATCAGGCATTTTTGTACATAAAGGAAATCAACTAATTAGGTAGTGATTTAGCAATTACATTATTTCTGGGAAATTATTTCCATAGCTAGTAAGGATATTTAAGTACTAGGGTTCAAGAGATGTAGAACTGAGTTCATGGTGTATCGAATGTTTCAATTCTGAAGGGTAATTGGAAGAGAATGTTTGTAAAATCAGATTACCACAAATAGAAATCCTTTTTTGTTGATATAATAGAACTCCAGAACTCCAAATAGAAATCCAGATCCTTTTTTGTTGTTTATTCTAAAATGCTTGTGTTTATACTATTTTGGAAAACACTGATTCTATGACTAGAGTTTGAAAAATCTTAATTATATTGAGATATTTTCTATTAAATTATTTATCACGATGAGATAACTTTCATTTTCTTTCATGAAAGGAATGCATCTGCCCAAGAAAAGTAGACAGGAATAAAAAATGCAATTTAAAATAGCAAACAGATTGCACAACAAAGGAAACTATAAGCAAGGTGAAAAGACAGCCTTCGGAATGGGAGAAAATAATAGCAAAGNTTTTTGTTGTTTATTCTAAAATGCTTGTGTTTATACTATTTTGGAAAACACTGATTCTATGACTAGAGTTTGAAAAATCTTAATTATATTGAGATATTTTCTATTAAATTATTTATCACGATGAGATAACTTTCATTTTCTTTCATGAAAGGAATGCATCTGCCCAAGAAAAGTAGACAGGAATAAAAAATGCAATTTAAAATAGCAAACAGATTGCACAACAAAGGAAACTATAAGCAAGGTGAAAAGACAGCCTTCGGAATGGGAGAAAATAATAGCAAAGGAAGCAACTGACAAAGAATCTCAAAAATATATAAGCAGCTCCTGCAACTCAATTCCAGAAAAATAAATGACCCAATCAAAAAATGCGCCAAAGAACTAAACAAACATTTCTCCAAAGAAGACATACAGACGGCTAACACACACATGAAAAGATGCTCAACATCACTCATCAGAGAAATGCAAATCAAAACCACAGTGAGGTACCATCTCAGCTCAGAATGGCTGTGATCCAAAAGTCTACAAACAATGCTGACGAGGGTGCGGAGAAAAGGAAACCCTCTTACAGTGCTGGTGGGAATGCAAACTAGTACAGACACTATAGAGAACAGTGTGGAGATTCCTTAAAAAGCTGGAAATAGAACTGCCATACAACCCAACAATCCCACTGTTGGGCATACACACCGAGGAAACCAGAATTGAAAGAGACACGTGTACCCCAGTGTTCATCACAGTACTGTTTACAATAGCCAGGACATGGAAGCAACCTAAATGTCCATCAGCAGACAAATGGATAAGAAAACTGTGGTACACATACACAATGGAATATTGCTCAGCTATTAAAAAGAATGCATTTAAATCAGTTCTACTGAGGTGGAGGAAACTGGAGCCTATCATACAGAGTGAAATAAGTCAGAAAGGAAAACACCAATACAGTACATTAACACATATATATAGAATTTAGAAAGATGGTAACAATGACCCTAAATGCAAGACAACAAAAGAGACACGGGTGTAAAGAACAGACTTTTTGGACTCTCTGGGAGAAGGCAAGGGTGGGATGATTTCAGAGAATAGCACTGAAACATGTATATTCAGTTCAGTCGTGTCTGACTCTGTGACCCCATGAACCATAGTACACCAGCCATCCCTGTCCATCACCAACTCCCGGAGTTTACCCAAACTTATGTCCATTGAGTCAGTGATGTCATCCGATCATCTCATCCTCTATCGTCCCCTTCTCCTCCTGCCCTCAATCTTTCCCAGTATCAGGGTCTTTTCAAACGAATCAGCTCTTCGCATCAGGTGGCCAAAGTACTGGAGTTTCAACTTCAACATCAGTCCTTCCAATGAACACTCAGGACTGAACTCCTTTAGGATGGACTGGTTGGATCTCCTTGCAGTCCAAGGGACTCTCAAGAGTCTTCTCCAACACCACAGTTCAAAAGCATCAACTCTTCTGCACTCAGTTCTCTTTATGGTCCAACTCTCACATCCATACCTGACTACTGGAAAAACTACAGCCTTGACTAGACGGACCTTTGTTGACAAAGTAATGTCTCTGCTTTTTAATATGCTGTCTAGGTTGGTCATAACTTTCCTTCCAAGGAGTAAGTGTCTTTTAATTTTCATGGCTGCAAATTCACCATCTGCAGTGATTTTGGAGCCCAAAAAAATAAAGTCAGCCACTGTATGTTACCATATGTGAAATACATCGCCAGTCCAGGTTTGATGCATGAGACAGGGTGCTCAGAGCTGGTGCACTGGGACAACCCTGAGAGATGGGATAGGGAGGGAGGTGGGAGGCGGGTTCCGGATGAGAGATACATGTACATCCATGGCTGATTCATGTCAATGTATGGCAAAAACCACTACAATATTGTAATTAGTTTCCAATTAAAATAAATAAATAAATTATTTTCTTAATTAAAAAAATAGCAAATAGAAAAAAATAAAATAGATACAAGAATCTTTTCCCTTAGAGATTCATGGTATACTAAAGAGAAGCACCAACTTTATATCTGATAGGAAACTAATTTAAAATAAAAAATACTGTAGTTGATGACCTCATGGTACATGAGTCATTTCCACCATACACTACTCAAATTAGACATGAACTGCTTCAAACCCACAGACATTACACACAGTTTGGGGCTATCGCAGGGTTCTTGCACTGCTGCTCTGTGAGTTTTTTGTTTCCAGTCTGGAACCATAACATGTGAGAATCTACAGTATAACAGAATGCTGCATCAGCTTTTTATTTTAACATGAAGCTGCAATATTCTCATAGAAGACAAGGATATAGAGTAGGAAGAGTACCTTCCGTAGAGACAAGCAGAAATAGGTCCAAGCCTTTACTACATCTTTTACTGACCGTGGGGGAGACAGGGAGAGTGTGTGTGTGTGTGCGCGCGTATGCGTGTGTACGCTCCATCACTCAGTCATGTCTGACTCTTTGCGACCCATTGGACTGTAGCCCACCAAACTCCTCTGTCCGTGGGACTCTCCAGGCAGGACTACTGGAGTGGGTGGCCATGCCCTCCTCCAGGGGGTCTTCCCGACCTAGGGATTTAACCTGTGTCTCTTCTATCTTCTGCAATGGCAGGTGGATTATTTACCACTGCGCCTCTGGGAAGCTCTATAAGTACTGTACTTCAGATAAATCATCCTGAGAGCTAAACAGTGCACTGTTCATAAATGTGTTACAAGCAAACCTATCCAACTTTGGTTTCTTAATAGGTAGAAGAAAACTAGTAAAAAGTATATACCTCATAGGATTCTAGACTTATACATGTAAAGTTTCTAGCACTTAACATGTGCTTTTCAAAATTAAGTTCATATACCTACTCATTCCTATGCCCTAAGAAAGGGAAGCATTCAACACTAGTACACAGTAATACATTTGTGATTGTGGTAAAACATATAAAACATCAAATTTACCATGTTAACCATTTTTAAGTGTATAATTCAGTGGCATTAAGCACAGTCACATTGTTATGTAACCATTACCAACCACTACCCATTACCTGAACTTTTTCATCATCCCAAACTGAAACTCTGTGCCCATTAAACATTAACTCCCTATTCTCTCCCTCCTTTCACCAACTCCTGGCAATTATTCTTCTACTTTCTTTCTCTATGAATTTGACTATCCTAGGTACTCCATGTAAGTTCAATCATACAATTTTCATTCTTCAGTAATACATTTTAAAGTATCAAATAATCCAATGGCACTATATTTTAAAAAATCCTCTTTCAGAAAAACATCTAAAATAAATAACTGCATTCACATCAACATTACAAAAATGTTTATATGTGCTCAAAATATTTGGGCTCAAAAAAGGACATTCATTGACTAATCCATTTTGTGGTATAAATTGGAAACTATGACCAGTATGCATAAAATACTGTTAATAAGTACTAAGCAGCAGAATACATATAAAAGGATCCAGGAAACGTACATTAACTTCGTCTCAAGATAGTAATATCCCCAAACACAGGGAGAAAGTCTAAGACAGCAAAAAAGGTAATATGGAAGTACCACATTCAATTTTTAAATGTTTTTATTATATAACAGTATGTCATACCACATCACTAGGTAAGCCAATAGCATTATTTTCATGCCTACATACAGATAATAGTGTTTTGGTATGTACCTTAAAACAACCAAGGTCAGTATCAAAGATTTCTGGCACTGACTATAACCCATGGCAGACTTTTATTAGCCCCCAGGTGGCAGTGTGACCCAGAGCAGTAGATCGCACTTTCTCAGCTCCGGATCTCCCAATATAAAACCACACTCTTTCAAAAAGGAATCTTACTTTACCAATAGACAAATGTACGAACAGGAACAAACCAAGAACAATTTCTTTCCAGTCTGAGTAAAAATGAATCCTTCGGATTCTGCCACATACTTCAGTTCAGTTTCAGTTCAGTCACTCAGTCGTGTCCAACTTTGTGACCCCAAGGACTGCAGCACGCCAGGCTTCCCTGCCCATGACCAACTCCCGGAGCCTACTCAAACTCATGTCCATCATGTCAGTGATGCCATCCAACCATCTCATCCTCTTTTGTCTCTTCTCCTCCCTCTTTCAATCTTTCCCAGCTTCAGGGTCTTCTCCATTGAGTAAGTTCTTTGTATCAGGTGGCCAGAGTATTGAAGTTTTAGCTTCAGCATCAGTCCTTCCAATGAGTATTCAGGACTGATTTCCTTTAGGATTGACTAGCTGGATCTCCTTGCAGTGCAAAGGACTCTAAAGAGTCTTCTCCAACACCACAGTTCAAAAGCATCAATTCATCAGCACTCAGCTTTCTTTATAGTTCAACTCTCACATCCATATCTGACTACTGGAAAAACCACAGCTTTGATTAGACGGACCTTTGTTGGCAAAATAATGTCTCTGCTTTTTAATATGCTGCCTAGATTGGTCATAACTTTTCTTCCAAGGAGCAAGCATCTTTTAATTTCATGGCTGAAATCACCACCTGCAGTGATTTTGGAGCCCCCCAAAATAGTCTGACACTGTTTCCACTGTTTCCCCATCTATTTCCCATGAAGTGATGGGGCAAGATGTCATGATCTTAATTTTCTGAATGTTGAGTTTTAAGGCAACTTTTTCACTCTCCTCTTTCACTTTCATCAAGAGGCTCTTTAGTTCTTCTTCGCTTTCTGCCATTAGGGTGGTGTCATCTGTGTATCTGAGGTTATTGATATTTTTCCTGGCAATCTTGATTCCAAGTTTGTGCTTCATCCAGCCCAGCATTTTTCTTGATGTACTCTGCATATAAGTTAAATAAGTAGGGTGACAATATACAGCCTTGAGACATATTTAACTCAACCTAACTTTAGCCCTGAATTTCCTCTTACAAGTGAATGGATACTGAATTATTTTCAACAATACCTGTGGTTTGCTTTCTATATAGTTCAGTTACCATGATAAACAGAAAGTTAACCAACTAAATCTCAGACATTATTTGTTTTAAGATAGAAGTCTTAAAAAAGGGGGGGTGGGGTGGGAAAGGGGATGCATATATATACACAAGGTATCACAGATCCAGAACTGAGATGCAACTCAAGAGGATCCAAATATACACCA
Organism: Oreotragus oreotragus; assembly: GCA_006410675.1. Lineage (NCBI taxonomy): Eukaryota > Metazoa > Chordata > Mammalia > Artiodactyla > Bovidae > Oreotragus > Oreotragus oreotragus. The sequence goes on along the minus strand of SJYX01017259.1, from coordinate 5,603 downwards.
CCTACACCCTCCGTTCACACACCAGGTTACAGAAGAAAATTGGCCATCTGCCTCTGTCTTCATGAGCAAATAGAAATGGTGGCCTTTTTCTTCTGCAAACCAAAGGGCTGTTTTACTTTGCATTTCATTTGGTGGTTTCTCTCCTTGGGGAAGACTGAAATAGATCAATTACTCTCTCAGTGACCAGTTTTAACTGAAGTCCAAAACAGTAACACTGATCAACATAACATTCTTCTCATTTTGTCGCTATTCTCACAAGACTAGTTTTTCAGTAAAAAAAGAAAGTTTGTTACTGATAAACATTCCCTATTTCTCTCTGTACAACAGACTAATCAGGCCTAAGCTTTGAGTCTATACTTAGACGTGGAGTGTTCACTTAATTTTGGGGTCTCACTTACTGTGCCTCCACTGGTAGAGTATGCTCTTCTGGCCCTCCATCTACTTTTCTGTCCAGTCCTTCTGGAAGCCTGAGGCTTCCAGAGATAACTCATCTACTCATGGATATTTAAATAAGTAATTCATGATCATTAAACCAATAGCTCTTTTGAACTGGGCTTCATATTATCATCCCCAACTTCAAAGAATTTTAAGAATATGCCCATTATAATAATGGTAGAATGGATGTAATAGACTGACCATGAGCCCAGCTATGACCAAAGAATATGCTGCTTTTGATCCAGTCCAGTGTTATTAAATGCACAGGATCATAGTAGGCACTACAGAAATAATTTCTGGAAAAGCAGCCATTAAAGTATTACTTTATTCCATTAGGTTATTTTGAGGATTCATAAAAAAATACACAGTGCTAGTGAATATTTAAATTCATCATAGAAATTCTTATATTAAAAATAAACTGAAGGTCAACCAAGGAAAAATTTAAAAGGTTAATAATGCAAGTATACAAATGAAAACACTCTAGTATTCCTATGATTTGTTGATCTAAAAGTGAAAGAACCATGTGGCAGCCTGGATGGGAAGGGAGTCTGGGGGAGAGAATGGATGCATGTATATGTATGGCTGAGTCCCTTTGCTGTGCACCTGAAACCATCACAGCATTGTTAATCAGCTATACTCCAACATAAAATAAAAAGTTTAAAAAAATAAAAGAGTCAACCAAATGCAGTATGTGGCCCTTGTCTAAAAACAATTCAAAACAAGCCAACAGTACAAAGAAATTTTATGATAAATGGGGAAATTATTATTATCTATACAGATCTTCCTCAACTTATATTGCTGGAATTGAATCTCAATAAACTCATCGTAAGTTGAAAATGCATTTGAAACACCTAATCTACAAAATTAAACATGTTCAGAACACATTAGCCTTTATTGCAGCAAAATCAGTTAACACAAAGCCTAATTTATGATAAAGTACTCGATATCTCACACAATTTATTGAATACCCTACTAAAAACAGGAGGGTGTATAGGTACAGGTGGGGTGGTTGGAAGTGCATCAGTTAGAGTACCCCTGTGATTATGTGGCTGATTAGGAGCTGCATAGCTCAATTGGTAAAGAATCCGCCTGCAATGCAGGAGACCTGGGTTTGGTCCCTGGGTTGGGAAGATCCCCTGGAGAAGGGAAAGGCTACCTACTCCAGCATTCTGGCCTGGAGAATTCCATGGACTGTATGTATAGTCCATGGGGTTGCAATGAGTTGGACAGACTTAGCGACTTTCACTTTGAGGAGCTGCAGCAGCAACAGTCAGAGCCCAGCATTGCAGGAGAGTATGGTACAGCGTATCGCTAGCCGCAGACAAGGTAAAAAATCAGATAAAATCTTCACACCATCGTAAAGTTGAAAGATCATAAACTTAACCCTCTAAAGTCAAGGAATATCTGTAATGAGGAATTAATTACCTTTAAATTATTAGATGTGATAAAGACAATGTCTTTTTTAAGTCCTTATTTGTTAGAAATTAAACTGAAGTTTTTATGGGTACAATACAACATCTTATATTATAAAACATTATAATATCTTTTATATATATTATATAAATAGTTTCTTTAAAATACTCCAGAAAAAGAAAAGTATGTTTGTAGGTATAGAAGGCAGAACAGAACAATCAATACCTGGCTGCTGCTGCTGCTAAGTCACTTCAGTCGTGTCCGACTCTGTGTGACCCCATAGACGGCAGCCCACCAGGCTCCCCCATCCCTGGGATTCTCCAGGCAAGAATACTGGAATGGGTTGCCATTTCCTTCTCCAATGCATGAAAGAGAAAAGTGAAAGTGAAGTCGCTCAGTCTGTCTGACTGTTAGCGACCCCATGGACTGCAGCCCACCAGGCTACTCCGTCCATTGGATTTTCCAGGCAAGAGTACTGGGGTGGGGGGCCATTGTTCTTAATTATTAAAACTGGGTGATAACTACATGTAAGTTCCTTAAAATACTCTCTCTGTTTTTTAATACATTTGAAAATTCCCATAATATAATCTTTGGATAAAAGAAAGTGCAGTACTGCACCTTGTAAACTTTCTAATATTGGTTCCCCATAACAGAAAACCCTGAATGAACTTTTTGGCTAACCCAATACAAAACTTAGGGTAACTGTGTTGCAAAACTCAGTTGAGAGAGAACCTGAAAATCCAACAAATACTTAGCCTTCATCGTCCCAATAACTTAAATCTCTCTTATTGTTTTAAACTCTTACCATCATGTGCACGTGTGCATGCTCAGTCGCTTAGTAGCGTCTGACTCTTAGGGATCCTAAGGACTGTCGCCCACCAGGCTCCTCTGTCCAAGGGATTCTCCAGGCAAGAATACTGGAGTGGGTTGACATTGCCTCCTCCAGGAGATTTTTCCAATCCAGGGATCAAAAACCTGTGTCTCCTACATCTCCTGCACTGCATGCTGATTCTTTACCACTGAGAATAAATCACTGTTTTTAATTAGTGATTTGAAATTTACTGTTAATTTTCATTTTACTTGCTGTGAAGTGTGTGTACACATGCACAGAATGAGAGAGAGAGAGAGAGATGGATGAATGGATATGTATATGTAACATGAAAGTTACCCAAAATGGAACTTTAGAGGCAAAAGGTAAAAGAGATCAAAATATTATATTCTATGATTATATTCTATGCAAAATTTCTGGGAGTTCTCCAAAGTCCAGAGTTGCACTGATTATGGGTGGGTTCACACAGAGTTTTGCCTATGGGGGTACCAGTTGGAGATAATGGGAACAGTTGTCTAGAAACGACTGGGTCCCTCCAGAACATCAGGTTCTGCCTGTGCCCCATCCTCCTTAGCTTCAGCGCTCACAGAGCTCCCATAATACTGTCTTCTCCCTTTGTGTTCTCAGACATGGGAGTGAGCACGACTGGCTGCTTACAATTTATTGCTGGTTTCCAGGGGCTCAAACTAATTGGTGGCTGTTTAACCTTACCCACAACTCCTATGAGTCCCCTCATTAAAACTTCTTAAATTGAACCATTTGAGTAAAATTCCTTTTCATGCTAAAATTTACCAATGAAGTAGTACAGCCTTATTGCACTTCCCAGGTATGTGTGTGTATATACATATACAAATGTATGATGTGATGATCTGATATACACATACATTTTGAAATGATTACCATAAGGTTAGTTAACATATCTATCATCATATACAGTTACCATTTTTGTATCTGTGCTGAGAACACTGGGACTTCCCCAGTGGCTCAGATGGTAAAGAATCTTAAGATTCACTCTCTTAGCAACTTTCAAACATATGGTGTAGTACTGCTAACCGTAGACAGCATGCTATACACTAGATTCCAGAATTTATTCATCTTACAAATGAAATCTTGTACCCTTTCACCAGCAACTCCCATTATTACAATTTTACCCATTCATCTATTAACAGGCACCTAGGTTTTTTATATATCTTGGCAACTGTGAATAATGTTGAACTGAACATGGGGTCACAAACATCTGTTCCAGGTAGTGATTTCATTTCCTTCAGATATATACCAAGAAGTGGGACTGCCGGATCACATGGCAGTTCTATTTTTAATTTTCTTAGGAAATTCCATACTGTCTTCCACAATGGCTATAGCTATTTATATTCCCACGAACAGTGGACTAGGATTTCCTTTTCTCCATATTGTCACCAACACTTGTAATTTATTGTCTTTTTAATAAAAGTCTTCCTAAAGGTAGAAAGTGATGGCTTATTGAGATTTTACATCTGCATTTCCCTAATGACTGGTGATGCTGAGCATCTTTCCATGTACTTGTTCTCAATCTGTATGTCTTCTTTAGAAAAATGTCTATTCAGGTCCTTTGACTGTTTTTTTTTTTTTTTTTTTAAACTTTATTTTACTTTACAGTACTGTATTGGATTTGGCATACATTGACATGAATCCGCCACGGGTGTACATGAACTCCCAAACATGAACCCCCCTCCCACCTCATCCCTCTGGATCATCCCCATGCACCAGCCCCAAGCATCCTGCATCCTGCACCGAACATAGACTGGCGATTCGTTTCTTACATGGTAGTATACATATTTCAATGCTATTCTCCCAAATCATCCCTAATGGGATTATTTATTTTTTGAGTTGTATGAATGTACATCATGGGAAATGCAGGGCTGGCTGAAGTACAAGCTGGAATCAAGATTGTCGGGAGAAATACCAGTTACCTCAGATATGCAGATGACTTCACTCTTATCGGAGAAGGCAATGGCATTCCACTCCAGTACTCTTGCCTGGAAAATCCCACGGACAGAGGAGCCTGGTGGGCTGCAGTCCATGGGGTCACGAAGAGTCGGACACGACTGAGCGACTTCACTTTCACTTTTCACTTTCATGCATTGGAGAAGGAAATGGCAACCCACTCCAGTGTTCTTGCCTGGAGGATCCCAGGGATGGGGGAGCCTGGTGGGCTGCTGTCTATGGGGTCACACAGTCAGACACAACCGGAGCGAGTTAGCAGCCACTCTTACAGCAGAAAGTAAAAAGGAACTAAAGAGCCTCTTGATGAAGGTGAAAGAGGAGAGTGAAAAAGCTGAAAATAGCATTCAAAAACCAAAGATCATGGCATCTGGTCCCATCACTTCACGGCAAATAGATGGGGAAACAAAGGAAATGGTGACAGACTTTATTTTCTTGGGTTCCAAAATCACTGCAGATGGTGATTGCAGCCATGAAATTAAAAGACAGTTGCTCCTTGAAAGAAAAGTTATGACCAATCTAGAAAGCATATTGAAAAGGAGAGACATTATTTTGACAACAATGGTCCATATACTCAAAGCAATGGTTTTTCCAGTAGTCATGTAAGGATGTGAGAGTTGCATGATAAAGAAAGTTGAGCACTGAGAAATTGATGCCTTTGAGTTGTCGTGTTGGAGAAGACTCTTGAGAGTCCCTTGGGCTGCAAGGAGATCCAACTAGTCAATCCTAAAGGAAATCAATCCTGAATATTCATTAGAAGGAGTGATGCTGAAGTTGAAGCTCCAATACTTTGGCCACCTCATGCGAAGGGCTGACTCATTAGAAAAGACCCTGATGCTGGGAAAGATTGAGGGCAGGAGGAGAAGGGGACGACAGAGGATGAAATGGCTGAATGAAATGGCTGAATGAAATGGACCTGAGTTTGAGCAAGCTCCAGGAGATGGTG
>SJYX01017258.1:1032321-1068364 GCA_006410675.1 Oreotragus oreotragus | reverse complement strand
TTTCACTGGCTTCTGAAGTCCTGGGTGTCAGTTTGGGGCCCATGGGAGGAGGGCTGAGTATTAGGCTCTTGGTGGGTGGGGGAAGCTGGAAGTGGAGGAGGTGGCTGATAGTCTGGATACCCTGGGGTGGTGTCTTTCCCAGACAGGGGAAGGAAGGAGTGACTGCTCCGTAGCAGAGGCCGAGGGCATTGGGGGGGCTCAACCCTGAGAAAGCCAATTATCAGTGCTTGGTTTTAGGGCTGTGGGCTGGGCCCCAACCTTGGTCGAACTGGAGGATACAGGAAGGACTGGAGCTTGGTGTGTGTGTGTGTGTGCTCAGTAGTTCAGTTGTGTTCAACTCTTTGTGACCCCATGGACTGTAGCCCGTCAGGTTCCTCTGTCCGTGGGATTTTCCAGGCAAGCATATTGGAGTGGGTTACCATTTCCTTCTCCAGGGGATCTTCCCAACCCAGGGACTGAACGCCAGTCTCCTGCATTCGCAGACGGCTTCTTTATCACTGCGCCACTGGGGAAGCCCCCGGAGCTTGGTAGAGCCTCCAGTAGAACAAGAGCGGCTTCCCCCAGTGGCTTCCCTGGAGGAAGGGGCTCCCACCTGAGAACTGGAGAACTCTGACAGCCCTATTTCCACTCCCTCATTCATAGCCTCAGATAAAGTGCCTCTTGTTTGCTGGGCTTTGTTTTCCTCTGTTGGTCTCTAGGGCAGCAATTTGCTCACATGACTTCATTTAATCCTCCCAGGAGCCTGAGGAGAGTCAGGAACTGTGCCTATTTTACAGCAAGAATGTCAGGTCAGACAGCTCATGAGGGGCAGAATCAAGAGTTGAAGCCCATATTATTTCTTCTTTAGAAAGGATTATTGATTTTTAAAAGTCACAAAAGCAACATACGCCTGTTTTAGCAAGTGCAATTGGTACAGAGCTATCTAAAGAAAAAGTTAAAATTCTCTCCTCCTGCCCTTTCTCCCCACCCCACTCCAATCCCATCTCCCTGAGCCTACATGGAATTTCCTATTCTTTTCTCTATGGTCATAGAAATGCATACACACATATATAGCAAGTTTTCTCTCCCTTGCTCTCTCTTTACACAGAAATTGAAATCTTACCTTATATGTGATTCCTCAACTAGCTTTTCCCTGTAAAATCCTGGGACCATCTCTTCAGGACAGTGTGCCTAGATCTACCTCTCCTTTGGAGTGGCCTTAACAGAAGTTTACCCATTCCCCACTAATAGGCATTTAGGGCATTTTAACTCTTTGCCAGTATTCACAATGCTATAATAAATACTCTTAAACGTAAGACTTTACACACTCATACTTTTATTTCTGTTGCATGAAGTTCCCAAACTGGGGTCACTGGTAAAAGTTTTGTATATTTTGAATTTAAACACACTTTGCCAAATCATTTTCCACCACGTGGTAGACATGGACATTTCTGCTAGCTGTGTTTCCTGCATCCAGTTATCAGGTCTGGATGTTATTATTCTTTTTGATTTTTCCCCATCTGATAGATGAAAATGACATGTTGTTTTATTTTTATTTTCTCCCTGTCAGTTGTTTCATATGTTCACTGGCAATTTGTATTTCCTCTTTGGTGAATTGTCCCTATCTTTTGCTTAGTTATTATTTGGGTTGTCTTTTTCATATTTTCAGAGAGTAACTTTTATCTGTTAAGTGTGGAATAAATAGTGAGTTATTAAATCATAGGATATTATTTGTCTTCTGAACTTAATAGTATCTCTGCCATAGGAAAATTCTTAATTTTTGTAAAAGCCAATCTCTTTACTTTATCCTTAATGACTTAAGGAAGGCTTCCTGCCTTCCAAAAGAATCATCTTCAGTGTTCAGTTATTCTAATTTTATTATAATGTTTTTATTGTTTTTTAAATATTTATATTTAAAAGTCATCTGGAATTAATTGTAGTATCTGTGTTGAAGTGAGGTCTTAATTTTGTTTTCTTCCATGTAAGTAGGCAGTTGTGTCAACACTATTCATGCCAAACTATCTTCCTCACTGAATTAGAATGCTGATATGTCATATACTGAGCTCTCATATACATTATTTCTAGATTATATTCTGTTCCACTGATCTGCTTGTCTTCTCCTCAGCCAGAGCCATATTGCTTTGATTATAGTGGCTTTAGAGTTAGTTTTAATAACTGGCAAGGCAGATCTGTTCCATTGTTATTTGTCTTCTTTTGGGGGTCTGGGTGTGGAGAGTGGTCTCTTCTAGAGAGGTCAGGGCTCTTTTCAGATGTTTCATCTTTCAAATGAACTTTAAGATCTTTTTGTCAAGATGAAAGCAAAGAGAAAAAGCACCTGGTGTTCCCACTGGAAGGATGTACGTTTTAGCCTCACGTGAGTGTCCAAGCCCATGCCTGCCACAGTACAGGGCTGCTGTAGGCACTTACTGGTCTTGTGATCCTGGGAGTACATAGAAATGAGGTGAAAAAATGAGGCAGCTTTAACCTGAGCTTGGAACTTTCCTTGTGCAGAATATTGTTGTGTTGTTCCCTTGGAAAAGAAACATAAGTTCATATTACGTTCATAGCATTTGGTGATTATGTTTTTGTTTAAGATGTATAATGGATCAGAGATAACTGTGTTGGGTGCCGTGCTTGAAAACAATACCCTGTCCACGCCTCCTTGGGTAGGTAGGTTAAGTTGTTTCTTTCTCTTTTTTTTAAGAGATGCCAACATGTAGAGTTTTGAGATAGGAGAGTCTGCACATTCAACATTCCAATAGCTGTTGCCAAATTACCCTTCATGGGGCTGTCCTCCCAGGCTCCCAGCCCTCTCCCTAGACCTTGTCAATTGCCCCCTGCTCCCGCACCCCCTTGCTTGGTTTTCAGGGCCATAAAAGAGGTTGGTTCATGTTATTTAAATAGCTGCTTAAGAGCTATTAAAAGGAGTGGGCGGCAAACTTGGAGTTGACACAATACTCTGTACTCCGCTCCCACACCCTCTTCCTGCCATGCCAGGGTCACAGATCATACAAAGCAAGAGCTACCAACTCTGGGTCGCCCTTCTGGTTCTTCTTCCTGTCTGAGGAATTCTCTCAACTCTAATGCTTTTCAGTGGCACCCAGGATGCAAGAAACTCTTCTACATCCCTCTGTCTCTCTCACACACACACACGCACTCACACACAGTGCTTTAGCAGTGTTGCTGGGTGACGGGGCCCTGGGAGTGCTGAGCTACATTCTACCCCTGGCTCTGTCCCTTTTTTCAAAGTCTATATTTAACCAGTTTGGTCCTAAAGGGAATTAGCCAAGTCAGGGCTCCGTAGTGCCAGAAGCTTGCGATTATGCCAGAGGTGCTGACCTGGAGTCTGAGAATGGACCTCAGGGAGATTGTGAGCCTCAGAAACCGCCTGCAGTAGTGGCGTTTGGGTTCGTGTGTGTGTGTTTCTTTTTTTTTTTCCACAGCTTCAAGTAGGATCTCAGAGCAGGTATGAGACCACTGCCCCAGAAAGTTGAAGAGCGACTCCCACAGGGACAAAGTAGCTTTGTGAGGAGGTAGAGTAAAGGAATGGCAATCTAGAGTCTAAAGGAGGGATTCTTAACAAGCAAAGATGCAACAGGGGATTGTATGTGGAATTTTCTGTGAGGCCTCCTAAGACCAGGATGGAGAGATTTCATTAACTCCCAGAGTTCCTGACTCCAAAATTGAAGAATCACAGATACAGAGGCTTAATAATGTAACACATACATCATCTGAGAGGATAGATATTTCTAATAGTAATTTTTTCAAAATGAATGCATTTAGTTCAGCATAGAAAACTGAAAAAATCTTCTAGAAATCTAAAAATCACCTATAATCCCAATAGCCAGAGATAATAACTTTTTTTTTAAAGGATTTTTCCAGTGTCTGGATCTTTCTCTCACGCTCTCTCATCCTCTCTCTTCACATAAGTGCCTGTGTATATGCAAACCTGGGTTTGCCAGGTGGCTCAAAGGATCTACCTGCCAGTGTAGGAGATGGAGGTTTGATCCCCGGGTCAATAAGATCCCCTGGAGAAGGAAATGGCAACCCACTCCAGTATTCTTGCCTGGAAAATCCCATGGACAGAGGAGCCTAGTGGGCTACAGTCACTGGGGTTGCAAAGAGTCTGACAAGAGTGAGTATGAATACATATGCAAGCCTAGAGTCATACTGATTTTTAACATGAATTTTTCTACTTATTATTTTAAACCACCATCTCCCATTGTTAAATAGTTTTCTAAAACAGTGTTGTCCAACCTCCTTTTGGTAACAGAACCCTTATTTTCAAACCAAATCTTATACAGAAGGCTAAAATATAAAATAAATAAAAGATGAGATATTCTAGCTAAAGCATAGGGAAAGAAGAAACACAATTTGAAACCCACTGCTCTAAAAGTTACAAGTTTTAGTGGCTACATAGTATTCTATCATATGAATGTGTTCAGTTCAGTTCAGTCTCTCAGTCGTGTCCGACTCATTGCAACCCCATGAATCGCAGCACGCCAGGCCTCCCTGTCCATCACCAACTCCTGGAGTTCACTCAGTCTCACGTCCATCGAGTCAGTCCATCTCATCCTCGGTCGTCCCCTTCTCCTCCTGCCCCTAATCCCTCGCAGAATCAGAGTCTTTTCCAACGAGTCAACTCTTCGCATGAGGTTAGGGTGGCTAGATTTAGGAAATAAAAATATAAGATATCCAGGTAAATTGGAATTTCAGATAAAAATGAATCATTTTTTATATAACTGTTTTTATTGGTCTGGGCAACCTGCATCTTACATGGCAACCTTATCACATCCCATTGTTGGATATTTAGATTATTTCCAATGTTTTACTAGCATGAAATATATTGAGCGGTATATCTGTGTACACATATCTTCATATGCTGCTGCTGCTGCTAAGTCACTTCAGTCGTGTCCGACTCTGTGTGACCCCATAGACTGCAGCCCACCAGGCTCCCCCATCCCTGGGATTCTCCAGGCAAGAATACTGGAGTGGGTTGCCATTTCCTTCTCCAATATCTTCATATACTTATTATTTTATTTCACCCTAGGATCAAAATTGCTAGACCAAAGGTTGAAAATGTTTTAAAGGCTTTCAATACTTTTGCCAAGTTGTTTTCCCCAAAGGAATGCACTCTGGAGTGCTGTGTATGCAAGCATCATGTTTCAGGAAGTGTTAAACGTGTCCATCCATGTTCACTGGTGTATATTAGGTGGTCATTCTGCCCCCACAAGATGCTGAGACATTAAGGTTCAGAGCTGCCAAGTTTGATCCATGGAGCCTAAAATAAGCCAAAACAGGCTGGTTAGCTCAGTAGCATCTGGGTGCTTGGGGTCAGGGGTCAGGTCTGAGAAGCAGTAGGGTAGAGATGTACAGGGTTAAAAAAGAAGGACTCTCCATGACAGACCTCACCCAGCAGAAGTAAGGGAAGCTTCCAAGAGCTAGGCCCATTCTAAGGCATTATTTTTAGTAAGCAGCCTTGCGTTCCCTAAAGACAACCATTCTAAGCAGGGGACAGGCTAGAGGAAAAAGTCTTGAGGTTTTTTTTCTCCATTTGAAAAAGAAAAATTATGTAAACATAGTATTCAAAAGGATGGAAAATCACCCATAATCTCCCTATCCTAACAAATAGCTGTTTTTATTTTTCAATATGCCTTTCTTGTCAAGCTCTATAATTTTTACATAACTGCAATTACAGAATATACAATTTTTATCCTGCTCTTTCCTCCCATTATTGTACAAGTAATATTCTGTGCTGCTACACAGCTTTCATAGCTAATACTGCTAATGGTATTTTTTTTCTTGATTTCACAGGTAATAATTATTCATTAAGACAAATTAGAACATCTAGATAAACAAAAATGGAATCAATGCACATATTAATTTGTGTCTTGCTTTTTTCACATAACCGTGTATGGTGAACGTCTATCCATGTTACAAAAATACATTTCTACAACTTTTAGGATAATTGCAATGTGTTTTATTGAAGGAGTATACCAAAGTTTATTTAACCAATTCCCTATTACTGGAAATTTATAGGATTTTCCTCCACAATTTTGCTATTATAAATGGGGTCCTTTCTTAATCATTTCCTTAGGATGGATTTCTAAACTTGAATCACATGTACACTTTTTTTTTTTCAGATTTCTGATACATACTGGTACATTTATCTCTAGAAGATTGTACCAGTTTATATGCCCTCTGTTAACATGTAAGCGTATATTTATTTCCCCGTAGCCTATGACAATTATTATAAATGGTTACCAAATATTCTTTTTAGTTAATAGAACATAATTGACAATCTTTCCCCTGAAAATTTGGATTATATTCAAACTTTCATTCTTATAAATGACTGTCATGAACATCTTTGCCAGTATTTCTCTGTAATTAATAATATGATTGGGGCTTCCCAGGTGGCATTAGTGGTAAAGAACCTGTCTGCCAATGCAGGGGACATAAGAGACACAGGTTCGATCCCTGGGCTGGGAAGGTACCCTGGACAAGCTCATGGCAACCCACTTTAGTATTCTTGCCTGGAGAATCCCATGGACAAAAGAGCTTGATGGGTCACAGTCCATAGGGTCACAAAGAATTGAACATGACTAGAGCGACTTAGCACACACGCATGCAATTATATGATTAAAATAGGAAAATGAGATGAGAAGGCATATTTATACATCACTCCCTTCTTCCAAAGGTTAAATTTAAATATTCTGAATATATGGGAGATTTGGAGCCCATTTGGTACCCTGCCATGACTAGGGGAAGATAATGGACAGAATAAAATAGAAAAGGCCATGTGCCAAAAGATATAGCACTAGAAATGTACTGCTGGACTGTTTTCCAAAAGGGTGCTAATTTAATAACGTTCAGGGAACTTAAAAACAATTTAATATGAGTCAAAGATATTAGTCAAGGAAGAAAAGCACTATCTGTCATAAACCCACCATAATGTCATTTTCCACAAATGACTCTCAAACCACAATAAAACACACATTTCTGTTCCTCTTGGACCCAAACTAGGCCCATCTGCCTAGTCCATGCACTTGGCAGAAGTTTCCAGTGGTGGTCTCAGGTTAACTTGCTTCCTTGGTGGTCTCAGGTTAACTTGCTTCCTGCAGCTTCTCCATTCTAGATAGCCTTTGTATTCTTACCTCCTGTCCAAACTCAAGGCCCCAGAAGGAGCAAGGACAATTTTGGTGACAATCAGAGTTGCTGGTCATTCCTCCGGCTCCCACAGAACTGGGGTCTCTGGGACACAATGTACACCTTCCTCATGTGACAAGCACCTACTGTGTATCAAGGTCACATAAGAAGACGCTCTTGGCTCTTTAAAGGTTCTCTACAATCTGCAATAAATATGTCTTGAAGAATGATGAGGTGAATGGATATAGTTATAGTTCGTTTAATGTTCAAGATGGAAGATGCTTCGGAGTCCATCTTGCTCAACCCCCCTCCTTTTATACAATCATTTACTGAGGGCCTCCCGTGGCCCAGATGTGATGATTGTATATAACACACTTGATACTTCTGGGTGGTAAGTATCATCACCTTCTTTCTGCAGCTGTGGAAACTGCTGTACTCAGAGGTTAACCCAGGCTCTGCAGAGTGGCTTGTGAGCTAGCCTGAGACACCCGACCGACAGCTCTTCACACTCCTCCTTGGCCTGCCTGCCCCTTTCAACCAAATTACTAAGTTAAGCACTCAGCACCAGACACTTTTATTCTTACGTCTGTGCTGGGTCTTCATTGCTGCCCACGAGCTTTCTCTAGTTGTGGCCAAGCAGGGTACTCTCTCGAGTTGCAGTGCGTGGGCTTCTCATTTGTCGGCTTTTGTTGTGGAGAATGAGCTGTAGAGCTTGGCCTCAGTAGTTGTGGCACATGGGCTTAGTTGCCCCATGGTATGTGGGCATCTGCCCAAACCAGGGATCGAACCCATGTCTCCTGCACTGTAGGCAGATTCTTTACCGCTGAGCCATCTGGGAAGCCCTTTAAAAGGTTAAAAAAGCATAAAATGAACAGAATGAACAAAAAGGAAATGACACCAGTCTCCCGTGAGCATGAGGACCAATCTCTTCAGAGTTTACTTTCGGAGTTGGTTCCTCAAGTACAGTTGAGGTTAATGACCTTGACCAGGGTTTGACTTCTTAGCGTTTTCGCCACATCCCATTTTTAGTTGTTAGAGTCTCACATTGAGGAGAAATCAAGCTGGGTCTCAAGCATCATCTGAATGCTGAATTCACCTGCAACAGCCACCCGTTCCCTCACCTTTTGTACTGTCTCCATCTGGCTATTGATTTGTTTCCTTCAATAGCCTTTGTAATAAACTGGTAATCTAATGAATTTGGTGAGCTGCTCTAGCAAATTAATTGAACCCAGTGAGGGGGCTGTAGGAATTTGTGGGTTTTAGCCAGTAGGTCAGAAGCACAAGTAACAGTCTGGGCTTGCAGTTGTGTCTGAAGTGGAAGGCAGTCTTGTGGGACCTCAACCTGTGGAGTCTGATACCACCTCTAGGTAGATGGTGTCAGGATTGAGTTGAATGGTAGGACACCCAGCTGGTGTCCAAGAACTGCTCGTTGGTGGTTTGGGGAAAACCCCCTATACCTTGCAGTTGGGTCCCAGAATCCTTCATCTTCTCTTTTATATCAAGGGTCTCAGCTAAGATCTCAGAAGGACAGAGGAAGATTACTTTTCCTCCCTTAAACTTCCCTTCTCCTCCTCTCCATCTTAAACTTCTGCCCCAAATTGTTATAGCTGAGGAAGGGCTTACTTTTCATCAATTTATTTATTCTGAAATTCACTCTGAAAATGTTTATGTTGATGATGACAGTAATTAGCTCAACTCTTTTAGGTAGAGAATTAAGGTTCATCTGGCTTTCAAGGGAACATTTCATGCAAAGATGGGCTTGATGACAGAAATGGTATGGACCTAACAGAAGCAGAAGATATTAAGAAGAGGTGGCAAGAATACACAGAAGAACTGTACAAAAAAGATCTTCATGACCCAGATGATCACGATGGTGTGATCACTCATCTAGAGCCAGACATCCTGGAATGTGAAGTCAAGTGGCCTTAGAAAGCATCACTACTAACAAAGCTAGTGGAGGTGATGGAATTCCAATTGAGCTGTTTCAAATCCTGAAAGATGATGCTGTGAAAGTGCTGCACTCAATATGCCAGCAAATTTGGAAAACTCAGCAGTGGCCACAGGGCTGGAAAAAGTCAGTTTTCATTCCAATCCCAAAGAAAGGCAATGCCAAAGAATGCTCAAACNCCCTGCTCCTTTTGCCTTTAATCTTTCCCAGCATTGGGGTCTTTTCCAGTCATGTTGGGTCTTCACATCAGGTGGCTCAAGTATTGGAGCTTCAACTTCTTTTTAAAGTTTTGTTTTGTTTTAAGAAGACCTGGCATTAGAAGTGTTAATGTTGATTTAGTAGGAAAAAAAAATTCATCTCGTTTGGTTCCTGAAAATTGCAACGTAATATAAAAATGTCAGTAGAGTAGGTTTTCCGTCGGCCTGACCAAATCTTTTGGCAACCTTGTGCTGGCTTTTTGTTGCACAAACATCTCACATTTTAGCGTGACAACGAACAAGGGTCCTGAGGAGGACTTTCCCACTGCCATGAGGAAGACTCATAGCTGTGTGTGAGTGCCTCGGGCATTCTGACAGTTTGAGGGCGAGCCTGACTGGATGTGAACGAGATTCCACTAGCAGAGTTCTGCCCACCAGCAATTGTCTCAATATCCGTTATACATGCGTTCTATCTTAAGAGCCAGTCAGTTCCATGAACACCTTAAGCATCATTGGAAAAAAAGTGGTGTAGTCTTCATCATTACAAATCGTATCTTGTCCAAACTCAGGCATGTTATCCCCATAAGAACTCCTTATGTGAAAAGATTTAAAACCTAGAGAGGCAAGTGCCCCAAATTCCCTCCTCCTCCAAACTCATAAATACGTAACTAATAACTACAGTTCTAGCAATTGAAGAAATACTGTTTTTTTAAAATGTAATAACAAAGAGAGAGGTTATTCTTCCTGGCACAGTTATTTGTTTTTTTGTTTTAAAATAGCCATTTATTAAAAAAAATATTTGTTTACTTTTAATTGGAGGATAATTGGTTTACAATATGGTGTTGGTTTCTGTCATACATCGACATATGTCCCCTCCTCCCAATTAGTTCTAAAATAAAATAAACCAGAGGGTTTTTGTTTTTTTTTTTTTTTTCGGTGTTATTGTTGTTGATTTTAGTATGAAGCCCTTTTTGGTTTTGGCTTCCCTTGCAGATCAGCTGGTGAAGAATCTGCCTGCAGTGGGGGAGAACCAAGTTTCATTCCTGGGTCTGGAAGATCCCCCGAAGGGAAAGGCTACCCACTCCAGTATTCTGGCCTAGAGAATCCCATAGACTGTACAGTCCATGGGGTTGCAAAGAGTCAGACACAACTGAGCGAGTTTCAGTTCACTTCACTTCCTTTTATGATGATACGGTTCATGGTATCTCCGAAGTCAGAGCTGGAGACTGTGGCTTCCTGCACAGCCCACGTCTCTAATGGACTTCTCTGAACCTTGAACTTTGAGACTGTACCAGACCTTGGTGTTTGCATGGAAGGGCTGAAATTTGCAAAAGTAGGCTCTACTGGGGAAAACATCAAGAAAACTCAAAGCGGAAAGATTTTGCAAAGCATTATTCTCTTTTTTTGAATGATGAGATGCCTAAGATATTGAAAACGTCAAGGATCATGCATGAGGCAGTTAAGAAAACCTTCCTTCAGAGACTTTGCATTGAACCTGAGAGAGCCGTCCATGGGCCAGCAGGCGATCGAGGTGCTGTTTACCGCAGAAACTTTATTGCAGATTACTCTTCCGAGTACACTTGTTAGTATTCAAATCAGAAAGCGCTGACCTCATTTTCCTGTCTCCATAGAACCCCCTGGATCTTGATGGTCATACCCGTTCTAGATGTAGAAGGTTTTTGACGTGGCCTTGAATGATTCGACCGGCTGGGTCTGGAAGATGCTCCTGCCTCATTCTGGAATCTGTGATGCCCATTTGCTTATACTCATTAGCTTAATTTCACGTCTCTCCTCTGAACAGTCCAAGGTGCTCTTGATAGAGGCTGCCCGTAAACCAGAAGGAAGAGGCAGTCAAGGAGAAAGGCAAGGAAATGACCTTGAGATGAGAGTGAGTGAGGAAGCGTCAGATGATGCTCTGAACTTGGTGTCGCCCGGGCCCTCTTCTCAGAAACTGGAAACGTTTTTTGACACGGACACTGGTCATTTCAGGAAGCCGAGAAGGTGACGACGCACAGAGAATACCGGGTTTCTGTGGCTTTTGTTTCTTTGTTTTTCTGGAGTTCGGGAGACACACTGCCTCCAACTGAAGGGAGTGTCGTTGATGATGTCATTATTTTTTCTCAAGTCTTAAAACCTAGTGTTCACTCTTGTAAACTCTCTAGATAACCCCATTTTATTTTTGGCGCAGACAACCGTTCCTTTCATTCCACTTTCCCACCCAGGGCCCCAGCCTTGCGTGCAGCCTGACATTCAGTTTGTGACCATGTTCTCCACTGGCAAGCTGCTCTGTGGCTGGTCCCTCCGGATCCCTGCAGAATCTCCCACCCACACTCTCAGTGTGAGATCCTTCCCCCCGAGACCCTGCCCTCAGTGCTTTTCCGAGGCTGCCTTCTCCTCCCCTATCACACTTGCTCTCCCAAACAGCCAGCTGCTGCTTCCCCTCTGCTTTATCTGTGCTGCTGAGTGGTGACTGCAGCCATGAAATTAAAAGACGCTTGCTCCTTGGAAGAAAAGCTATGACCCACCTAGACAGGGTATGAAAAAAGCAGAGACAGTACTTTGCCAACAACAGTCCGTTTAGACAAAGCTATGGTTTTTCCAGTGGTCATGTATGGATGTGAAAGTTGGACTGTGAAGAAAGCTGAGTGCCGAAGAATTGCTGCTTTTGAAGTGTGGTGTTGGAGAAGATTCTTGAGAGTCCCTTGGGCTGCAAGGAGATCCAACCAGTCCAACCTCAAGGAGATCAGTCCTGAATATTCATTGGAAGGACTGATGCTGAAGCTGAAACTCCAATCCTTTGGCCACGTGATACAAAGAGCAACTCATTGGAAAAGACCCTGATGCTGGGAAAGACTGAAGGTGGGAGGAGAAGGGGACGACAGAGGATGAGATGCTTGGATGGCATCACTGACTCGACGGACACGAGTTAGGGTGGACTCCGGGAGTTGGAGATGGACAGGGAGGCCTGGCGTGCTGAGGTCCCTGGGGTCACAAAGAACCGCACACACGACTGAGCGGCTGAACTGAACTGAGCTGAGCAGGCCTCTCATTGCCTGTGCACTCCACTGGAGTCCTTTCTTCTTCGCTGTCTGCGTCAGTTCAGTTTGCATCAGAAAGGATATTATCACTGCCAGGCGGTCATTTCCTTCCTTTACGCTTTCCCCCCACGTCTGGGTGCTGGTCCCACTCTCCTGCTGCAACCCTTTTCCACAGTAGGACCCTGTCCTGAAGGTGCCAGCTTCGCTCCCCCACCCCTGTGGCCACGACACTTGTCCACGAGGGGCGAGGACCATGGCTGCCGAGGTCTGTGGTTCAGAGCCCTGAGCATGCTGTATGCTTGGCATGCTTCTCTCATCTCTCAGGACCCTGTTATCCAGCTGGGAGCGAGGGGTGGGAGCTATGGTGCTGCCAGGGACTGAGCTGTGTCCCGCAAGTTTATATGTGGAGGCCCCAACCCCCAAGAGGGTGGGATTTGGAGGTGGCTAGGGTTCGATGCTGTCATAGCATAACCCTTATGGCAGGGTTAGCCTGGTTCTAAGAGTGAGACAGAGATGAGGGAGCCAGCCTTGGCCTCGTCAGCCTGCAGACCTGTGAGAGAGAAATTTCTGCTGTTTAAGGCCCTGTGTGTGCTGAGTTGCCTCAGTCGTGTCCGACTCTTTGTGACCCCATGGACCGTGGTCCACCAGGCTCCTCTGTCCATGAGGTTCTCCAGGCAAGAGTACTGGAGTGGGTTGTCATGCCCTCCTCCAGGGCATCTTACCGAACCAGAGATTGAACCCGAGTCTCCTGCATTGGCTGGCAGATTCTTTACCGCTGAGCCACCAGGGACAGTCCCATTAATTCCCCTTGTCTGTGGTATTTTGTTACAGCAGCCTAGGCTCACGAAATCGGCATCTTGTCGCCTCTGAGTCCACCCACTTCTGTGGCAACACAGGGTCCCTGTTTCATCTGCTAGTGACCATCCTTCCCAGGAAAACGCTCAGCTTCCCCAGTTGCTGTTTCTGAGTCTTTAAACTGCAGACATATCTGGGCCATCTTACTTTTCAGAATGTTCTAAAGACTGTGTGGGTATGTTCTCAAATTATTTCTGGCTGAAAGGGAGGAAAAAAAAAAAATTAGGAGGTGGTGTGTATTCCAAACGACAGGCAACCCACACTGGAGGTTTAGAGTTAAGTTTTGGAAAGCATTTTGGTTGTTATTTCAGATTTCTGTAAACTTGTAGCTGAAGTAAATAGCAGAATAAGAACAGCGTCAGTGGTAAATATTGACTGTTACTACAGGGTCGAAGAAAACAGATTTTGTTAAAATAGTTTCCTGCATTTTCCAGTTCTGTCTTAAATTTGGTTAAACATGTAGAATTCTCTAATTAGCTTTTTGCTCATCTGATGAAATAGAGCGCCTCAGGCTTGGCGTTGCAGGGAATGGAACCTTTCCGTGGTAATAAATTTTTTTTTTTTAAATGAGATTTGCTTTGCATTTAAACAACATACATACTTCAATTGTGTGGTTTTATGGTTGACTAGAGGTTGCAAAAAAGTGATTGTGATGTCTGCACCTATTTTTTCAAAAATTAATTTTAATATGAGTTTAAAGTGAACTCAAGGATCTAGCTTTTTCCAAGCAGAATGATACTTTAAGTTTTCATTGATTTCAATTCCCTTCAACCAGTTAAGCCTGGCAGACAGATGAGGCCAGGTCAGGAGTTACTGATTAAACAGGAGCTCCCGCAGAATGGAAAGTTCAATGAATTTGGCCCATGTTACAGGCTACCAGGCTATAATCACATTTTTGTCCATAATCACTTAGACTGTTATAGAAAGTTTGGCATTCCTGACTATCACTCAAAATATAAATTCATAAAACTTCTTTTTGATTTTAGAACAGGAAGACTGAATCTCAAAGACTTCAGTCATTATAATTGTTTCCAAAATACAGAAGGATTTCCTTGACTTTCATTTCCGCTAAATGGGCATGAAATATAACTTAGTGTAATCCTTTGTTGTTATCAGTCTAAGCTTGGTTCAACTGTGAAAAGGTTAAGGAAAAAAATAGGTCTTAAAATTAAGGAGGGGATTCTTTTTAAAAAAAAAAATTTTTTTTTCAAGAGATGTTTCATTTAAATTTTTTTTCCCTACTTTAAACTTTTTTATTTTTCTATTGGGTTATAACTGATTAACAATATTGTGATCGTTTCAGGTAAATGGTGACTGGACTCAGCCATACATGTACATGTATCCATTCTGCAAACTCCCCTCCCATCCTGTCTGCCACATAACATTGATCAGAAGAAGGAGGGGATTCTTTACTAAACAGTGTCTTCATTTAGTATTTTTCTTGGCTGTGCTGGGTTTTCACTTCTGCACAGAAGCTTTGTCTGCTTGCTGAGAGCAGGGGCTATGCTTTGTTGTGTGGGTTTCTCAACGTGCTCACTTCTCTTATCACTATCCTGGTGGCTCAGCTGGTAAAGAATCCGCCTGCAATGTGGGAGACCTGGGTCCCATCCTCGGGTTGGGTAGATGCCCTAGAGAAGGGAAGGGCTGCCCACTCCTGTATCCTGGAGAGTTCCATGGACTGTGCAGTCCCTGGGGTTGCAAAGAGGCAGCCCCGACCGAGCGTCTTTCGCTTTCTCTTGTTGCAGAGCACGGCGTCTCGGCATACGGGCTTCGGTAGCTGCAGCAAGTGGGCTGGGCCGTTGTGGTGCACGGGCGGAATCCTGCCCGACCAGGGATCGAACCCGTGTGCCTTGCCCTGGCAGGTGGATTCCTAACCGCTGCGCCACCAGGGGAGCCCCAGGAGGGGAGTCTTAGTGGAACACCAAATGAGATCTGTCTGAAAGCCATTTTAAAAACTCGAGCAAGCATTGTGAAGGGCTCTTCGAAAAGAGTTTGTTGCACCCACTTTCCCTGAGTTATAGGAATTGAGGAAAAACCCCAGCAAGCTCTTACCAGTTCGTAACTCATGACGTGTGAATGCAGAAGATTTCTGACTCACGTCAACCGGTGTCAAAGTGGCCTTTGAAGTCTCGAGCGCTTCACCAATGCATAAGAAACTTTAAATAGAACATGCCGGGCAGACCAAGTGTCTTGGTGAATCCACACGCTTAGGAGAGGGCTCCGAGGTCCTAGCATCTGAGATGTTAACACACAATTTCTTCTGATGCCTCTGCTGCTGGCAGACAGCTAACCCTAAGAACTTTCCAAAGACGGTCCCTCTGTCCTCCCTGAAAACCTGACCGTGGAGGAGGCTGTCAGTACATTAGAGACAAGTTGCAGCTCACTTCCACAAGTCAGTGTCGCCCTGCTCCAGGAGAAGACAGGTGAGGCAGCAGACGAGGGCATCATATGTTTTTTTTTCTTTTTCCTTCTGTGCTGCTGCTGCTAAGTCACTTCAGTCGTGTGCGACTCTGTGACCCCATAGACGGCAGCCCACCAGGCTCCCCCGTCCCTGGGATTCTCCAGGCAAGAACACTGGAGTGGGTTGCCATTTCCTTCTCCAATGCATGAAAGAGAAAAGTGGAAGTGAAGTCGCTCAGTCTGTCCGACTGTTAGCGACCCCATGGGCTGCAGCCCACCAGGCTACTCTGTCCATTGGATTTTCCAGGCAAGAGTACTGGGGTGGGGTGCCATTGCCTTCCCCGTTTTCCTTTTGTAATTGAAGGATAATTGCTTTACAATCCTGTGTTGGTTTCTGCCATACATCCACATGAGTCAGTCACAGCTATACGTATGTCCCCGCCCTCCTTAACCCCCCTGCCACCCCGTCCCATCCCTCTAGGTTGTCACAGAGCATCAGGCTGAGTTCCCTACCTCATACAGCAAATGGTCACTGGCTATCTGTTTTCCCTGGAGTTCCCTGGTGGCTCAGACGGTCAAGAATCGGCTGTATGTTCCTCCTCCTTACTGAAGGAGGAAACAGACAGAATGGGCTCCATCTTGAAAACGGGACTGCCGCTTTCTTGGGCTGGACTGTGGGCCTTGAGCTCTGTGCCCAGTATCTATGGAAACGACAAAGCAACTGGAAAGCCAGACCTCCTGGAAGGAAGAGCCCCAGAAATAGTACCTAGACTGTCCGTCACCTAAAAGAATACCCTAATCGTACAACGTAATGGAATCATACATTCTATTCTGCTTATTGGGATATGACCACAGGCCTATTGATAATTGTCTGTTGTTGACTAACTAGGCCTAAAGGCGTATGAATCACGGGTTAAGTTTGTATGTTTCTCTTCCTTTGTTCACACTAGTTTCCGGGAATTTGGGGAGGTGGATTTGGACACGTACACTTAGGGTATATAAGGTTTTCACAAAACTTGGTCAGGGTCCTTGGCTAAGAGGAGACACTGCCTTGGGCCCAGCGGTGTAATTGACCGCACTCCACGATCTGCATCGTCCTTCGGAGTGAGCTTGTTTCCCGGAACGCGTGGCTGCAACACTACCTCCTACCGCACATTCTCACTGGCTGGCTGTTTTACATGGGGTTCCCTGGTGGCTCAGATGGTCAATAATACACTGTACTTATCACTGTTACTCTTTCAGTTCATCCCTCCGTCTCCAGGTTTATTTTTCTTAAGTTGTTCTCGATGTACTTTTGGAGCACGTGGCCCCGTTTTTGGAGAGTAGTAACTGTCATAGTAACCAGCTTCATTTGGCCTGGCAGCCTTGTCCACAACCCTTCTTAAAAGGAATTGGGCAAAGAGGTCTCGTGGCTTTGGGACCGTGGTTGTCAGGGGCTGTGCTGGTGGCCGGTTGGTGTCCGTGCAGGTGGAATGGCCTCTGTGGCAGCAAGGGCCGTGGAAACATCACCAGTCCAGCAGCCTGAACCCCGACTTGGCCCTTTCCTGCTTGGGCGTGAAATGTTGCTGCTGAACCACGGAAGACGCCGGGATTCTTGGCCTCCGGAGGAGAAGAATTCAATCCGGGGCCAGAGACAAGGCTTGATCGCTCNCAAGGGCCGTGGAAACATCACCAGTCCAGCAGCCTGAACCCCGACTTGGCCCTTTCCTGCTTGGGCGTGAAATGTTGCTGCTGAACCACGGAAGACGCCGGGATTCTTGGCCTCCGGAGGAGAAGAATTCAATCCGGGGCCAGAGACAAGGCTTGATCGCTCAGAGCTTTTGTGTCATAAAGTTTTATTAAAGCATAGAAGAGAGAGAAAGCTTCTGACATAGACACCAGAAGGGGGCGGAAAGAGAGCCCTGCTAGTCTTCAGACGGACGTTGTGTAGCTACTAGCAGTCTTCAGATGGATGTGTAGCTACTAGCAGTCCGCTAATCAGAGGAAGGCAATGTCTCAGAACTCAGACTGGCACCAGGTGAGCCATCCTGGGCCATAAAACGATCGACAGGAATCTTGAAGAAAGGCAGATTTCCATACAAATATATAGTTTCATTAACACAGATTGAGAGAACAATGTATAACATACTGGTTTGTCAAGGCGGTTCTGAGCCTTCAGGCGGAACCGGCTTGAAGACAGAGTCTAGGGTAAATGCATAATACATTGACATAGCTTCAGACAAACATTTCCATAAGAAAAATGCATGGGTTAGCTCAGTGAAATTCATAATGGCCTTTGTTTTACTAACCTGTCAATATTCGATAGATTATTTATTAATAAAGCTCTAAGGGATCAAGGGTCTTCCCAGGTGGTGCTACTGGTAAAGAACATCTGCCAGTGCAGGAGACATTACAGATATGGGTTTGATCCCTGGCTTGGGAAGATCCCCTGGAGGAGGGCATGGCAACCCACTCCAGGACTCTTGCCTGAAAAATCCCATGGACAGAGGAGCCTGGTGGGCTGCCGTCTATGGGGTCGCACAGAGTCGGACACGACTGATGACTTGCAGGGCAGCAAAGGAGACACAGACATTTTGGACACAGTAGGGGAAGGAGAGGGTGGGATGCTATAAGCAAATAGCGCTGAAACATACACATGCCGTATGTGAACAGACCCCCAGTGGGGGTTCAATGTCTGACGAAGGAGACCAGAGCCAGTGCTCCGTGGCAGCCTAGAGGGGTGGGATGGGAGGGAGCGGGGGGCGGCTCCAGAGGGAGGGGACACACATACACCTGATGCCGACTCACGCTGACGTACAGCAAAGGTCATCACAATGAAGTAATTATGCTCTAATTAAACATTAAAAAAACAAAACAACAACAGAAGTGCTCAGTAAGAAGCCGCTGCATAGTGAGTGCAACAGCAAATCATGAGTGGCTGGGAGGGAGGCGCTTTTCCAAATGAAGACACAGTCACAGCTAAAACCTATGCGGCACTCAGGACATGCAAGGCACTGTTCTAAACGCACACTTTCAGTACAGCCCTGGCGTAGGGAGCGGTACCGTCTGCTTTCACAGATGAGGAAACAGGTGCAGAGGCCGCTGAGAGGCAGAACTCGGAGGCCTGGCTGGGAGCCCCTCCCTGCTCGGTCGTGTCCGACTCTTTACAACCCCATGGACTGTAGCCTGCCAGGCTCCTCTGTCTATGGAGTTCTCCAGGCACGAATACCGGAGTGGGTTGCCATTTCCTCCTCCAGGGAATCGTCCCTGACCTAGGAAGTGAACCTGTGTCTCCTGCAGGCAGAGCCTTTATCATCTGAGCCGCCAGAGAAGCCCAGTCATCTGCTGCTGGTCATTAAAGGCTTTGGTTACTCTCCTCGTTACCGTCTGGGCAGAGTCAGGACTCTGCTGCCTGGGAATCAAAACTACGTGCCGTCCACAGAAAGGCTTCCGGACGGAGTGCCTCAATTTCATGCCTACGCAGGCAAACCTACAGGAGGCCCTGGGAGGTTCTGGCAAAGCCAGCCCACGAGGCGGAATCTCCAAGTCAAGGCTCCCTCTTGCTTCTGGAAGCTTCGGGAAAGGGGAGAGCATGAGCTTAGGGGCTGGCACACAGGCCGGGTATGTGAGCAGTGAGGCTGAATGCAAGCGCGATGCACTGCACTTCTAGGAGGCTGGATGCAGGTTTCCTTTCTTGAACACGTGGATCCAGCCACATTTTAAAACGTGCTGGCATTAATTACTCTATATACTGCCGCAGCACTTCACTCTGTGTAAACCCGTCCAAGTTCCTACAGTGGAGACTGTCGCTTCCCAGAGGTTTATTGACTTTTTAAACTGCATAAAATTTCATATCCCCAACGTAGCACTAAGTACACTTCATGAAAAATAACCGAAACCGTTTATTTTTTTAAATGTGTGGACTCACACATTCACATCACAAGCTTAGGGCAGAGCATGCCAAGCACCAACCTCACGTGAATGTCTCGCTTATTACAAGTGAGACCTGCATGGCCTTAGCCCTGAAGGAAGCTCACGCCTGGCCCCCTGCTGGCCTGGGCCCCTTTCTGGCAGGCTACTTTTTCCATCCCAATTTCAAGATGCTTTGTTCTATGCTGCTGCTGCTGCTGAGTTGCTTCAGTCGTGTCCGACTCTGTGCGACCCATAGACGGCAGCCCACCAGGCTCCCCCATCCGTGGGATTCTCCAGGCAAGAACACTGGAGTGAGGTGCCATTTCCTTCTCCAGTGTATGAAAGTGAAAAGTGAAAGTGAAGTTGCTCCGTCGTGTCCGACTCCTAGCAACCCCATGGACTACAGCCTACCAGGCTCCTCCGTCCATGGGATTTTCCAGCCAAGAGTACTGGAATGGGTTGCCAGTGCCTTCTCCAGCTCTGTTCTATAGAAGCCTATATTTGGCCCTCATATTTTTCTATTTTCCTTATATATATATAAATTTTTGTTATATGAAACAAACCACAAGACTAATAAAGTGGATAGAAGGGAAAAATATTTAAAACTGCTTCTTTAATATACTAACTAGCTTGTACTCGGCTTGAGTGTGAAATAACAGGGTGCAGAGTCACCAGGTAATTAAACGCACATTCTGTTNGCAAGAGTACTGGAATGGGTTGCCATTGCCTTCTCCAGCTCTGTTCTATAGAAGCCTATATTTGGCCCTCATATTTTTCTATTTTCCTTATATATATATAAATTGTTATATGAAACAAACCACAAGACTAATAAAGTGGATAGAAGGGAAAAATATTTAAAACTGCTTCTTTAATATACTAACTAGCTTGTACTCGGCTTGAGTGTGAAATAACAGGGTGCAGAGTCACCAGGTAATTAAACGCACATTCTGTTTCTGGCCCCTCACTCCACTGCTGGGTGGCCCTGGGAGGGTCATCAGGCCTCCCTCGTCCCCTCGGTGCCCCAGAGGCTTCTCCTCCCTACCTCGGAGAGGCAAGCTTAGGACAAATGAGGTAAGAATCTGGCAAGCGTCTGATTCCTTTGGAACCCAAATCATAATTTCATGAGATCGCTTTATCAGCACAATACCATTGAGATGAGCGGGAATCAGTGCTGAATTACATCTGAGACAGAGAGATGGCCTATTTCAAAACCGTCGTTTCAAGGAAAGAAAGGTCCTCATGGGGACCTGTGGTCTGCACCGGCTAACTGCACTGGCATCCCCTGGAAAGCAGGGGTCTCCAGTGGCTCCTCCTTCACAGACTCAAAACCTCCTGTGCCTTGTCAGAGAGTCACTACGGTGCTGGGCAGATAACTTCTCCTCAAGAATTCTCCAAGAGGCCAAGTCAAAAGCATCCCCCCACCCGGTTTATGAAAGGGAACCAAACTCCATTATAACAACTAACTCATAACAGACATCGTAAATGAGGTCCAAGAGGCAGAATATGGTTAAGTAATTGTGCTTGCCAGATCTATCTGCCTCTGTCAGCAGAGGCTGTTTAAATTTGAAATATGGAGGGTGGGAAGAACCTTGAGACATACGGAAAGTTAACTGCCTCAGAGATAAGAGGAGGGTTTTCTGGTTAAGCCCAGTTTAGTGCAACAGTGCATTTTACAAACTGATGCAGAAAAGGAGGCCGTTTCCTCAAGGTATCCTCCCTAGTCATCAACTGACCCTGAGACGTTCTATCGGAGAAGTATAGACAGGGAGACGGCTGCAAGAAGGCGGAGAACACACGTGTACAGGCCCGTGTGTGTGGTCGCGGCCACGGGCTGTGCCCTACATGAGGCTCCAGGGGTGCGGCCCCTCCAAACCCCACACTCGGACGCATCCATGCAGAGCCCAGAGTGGAGGGAGAAAGGCCCCTGCAGCTCCACACCCTGGGGAGGGCATGTCAGCCCTTTCACGTACTTCTGAGCCTACTGAAGCCCTGTGGCCTCAACGAGGGGCGTTAAATAGCCACCTCCACTTCAGTCAACAGCTTTGGCGTGTCACTGCCCATGCTTCAGAGTCATGAGGACGTTAGGCTGAGAATGAGGCCACTGCCTCTGCAGCCCTGGGGGCACAGGTGGAGGACTGACCACAGGCCGCCTTGAAGAAGTGGCCCTGGGAGCGGGTGGGGGTTTCTGAGCCAAGGAAGGAAGTTCAGAGGTTGGCTATGAGAGGAGGTAAACCAAAACTGGTGAATTACCTTCAGGGATCAAATACTTAAGAGGCGGCTCTTGAATAATTCTAATACCCTAGTAGATCTCCAGTGTAAAATGACTAATTTCTGCAAACCTATGCTTTTTTGAGTGGTTGATTCCTTCCCTCTCCTAAGGCACTAGAACTTGCCGCCTTAAAAGCAACAGTTTCTAGGATAATGCCTTATTTTTTTCTACAGGAGCTGTGCAAGCTCGATTCTGAGTTCCTAGAGGCCTATTCCAAGCAGAACAAGAGAACTCTTCCCAACTCCAGGACGGAGCTTTATGTCTGAGGTAAACCTCCTGTGGACTCCAGTCAACTGCAGGCATGCCAGAGTGCCTTCAGAGTTGGGGGCTGGAGAACCAGGAGCCCCCCCTTAACAGGTGCAGGGATTACTTCCAAACTCTCACCACCCATCTATACAGAAACCACCAGAGAGAAACAAAGCTACCTTTCTTCTAGAACCAATCCCAGGAAAGACCTTAACATCCTTTCCAAAAGGCAGAACTCTTTACATGTAGGTTTCTCTGGCAATTTCACTCAAATAACTTATTCTTAGAATAGACTTTACATACACACGTATGTATGTATAGTTAGCACCTTGCTTTTATAGGATCTTAGTTCCTGGTCCAGGGATCAAACCCACACCCTCAGCAGGGAAAGCGCTGTATCCTCGACACTGGGCCGCAAACTCAGATAAACACAGACGACATCCATGAGAGAAGATCCAGTAAGACTGTGAGTTTGGGGCCTGGTGGGCCCCCAGCGGGGGTGTGAGGCTCAGTCAGCCTCGGGGGGTCTGTGAGTGGGTCTGGATGAAGGCAGCTGAAACCCTCGGCATGAGCCACGGTTATTTTGGACTTTTCCTTAAGGTGGAAGTCTTGTGCGACTATTTAGATAACCCAATTACCTCAATTATTATTATTATTTTTTAAGAAAATACTCAGAATTACTCTAAAGAAAAATGTCCAAGTTCAATTTATTTTCTTAACCGCAAGACTACGGGTGGGGCTGCAGAGAGAGAGAGGCCATTAGGCACTAAATGCCTGAACAGCTCATTTATCTTATTCCTCGTTATTACTGGCGAGAAATACTTGCTGAATGTAATACACTGAGCTCGGAACAAAATCAAATGAGACACTTTTTTTTTTTGTTCTCCAATCCTGGTACTCAAAGCAGTCTAAGTTCTGGGACTTATTACTTAGTGAAGTCAAAAAGGAGGTTGGGAAAGAGCTAATTACTCGAATTAGAAGGATTCTGAAAACATGAAAGTGGTGAGGAAAACAACGTTTTTAAACCTACTTACTTCTGTCCTGGAAACAAGAGTCAATACCGTGAATTCTTCTGCAAAGCTGAGTGAGAAAAAAGTCATGTCTGGGCCCCTGAGACCAGCTGTGGGAAGCAGCCCCGATGCCAGGCTCTCTCTGATAGCAGTCGCTCCCAAGAGACTGGAGGTCGGGGCGGGGAGTGGGCTGTCGCTGAGCGTAGACAGACCCTAGATCCTGGGACTAAGGACTCGCGTGGGGAAGTCCAGGGTCAAACAGTGAGAAACTACCTAGGAATCCTGAACCGACGGCAAGACCAAGGAAACCCCCGGTGAGTGAGTGAAAGTTGCTCAGTTGTGTCCAATTCTTTGCAACCCCATGGAGTATATGGTCCGTGGAATTCTCTAAACCAGAATACTGGAGTGGGTAGCCTTTCCCTTCTTCAGGGGATCTTCCCAACCCAGGGATCGAATCTAGGTCTCCCGCATTGCAGGTAGATTCTTTCCCAGCTGAGCCACCAGGGAAGCCCAAGAATACTGGAGTGGGTAACCTATCCCTTCCCCAGCGGATCTTCCCAACCCAGGAATCGAACTGGGGTCTCCTACATTGCGGGCAGACTCTTTTCCAACTAAGCTCTGAGGCAAGCCCAACGAAGCCCCTACTTGCTGTTAAATAATTTGTTTCAAGAACCTGGTCTGGTCCTCTAGAAAGGGAACCAGGCAGGTGTTCCTCTCGGTAGGGACAGAGGCCTCTGTGGACATCGATGCCCTCCACTGGCCTTTACAGGGTCCTCTAGTCACCTGTGTATCACATAAACCCAGGCGTCCACCTTCTCCTATCAGTCTTGTAGGTTTATTGTAGGATCACGGGACTCTGTAGGCCACTGCTGTAGAAGGTGAATCTAGACTTCTCTGATGCACATCAGGCCCTCGCTCCTGGTGGTCAGCACAGGTACAGGCCCAGCCAGGGGCCTCCTGGTGGTCAGTCCACGGAGACTCAAGGCCTCCCCCACCCTCTGTAGATGCCACTGCTTCTGCTTCAGTCAGAGCAGCCCCGCTTTTACGCACCAGGGCTCTGTGTTAAGATTTAATGTCAGACAATAGGGTCTTCTGTTTAATATAAAATAGAAAAACTGAAACACACAACCTTCGGACACTCGCACAGAGAGCCATGCAACGGCACTGGAGAGGATGAATGACTGTCTCCTGAATCCTCAGGGTTCAAGTCCTCTCATCCTGACACTCCGTCTTTGCTCCTGGCACCCCTCGTAACCCGTGGCATCTGTCTGAAACGCTGATGACAAACTGTCCTTTATCGACAGACCGGAGACTGGCTACACGCGCCTCCCCGAAGAAAGGGCCGGCTCCCGCTCACCTTGTCGCTGTCCAGCGTGTTCTGAGACGTCCGGGAGGCGATGGAAATCGTATCTGGCTGGCTGCTGCCGTCTCCTTGGCTGTCCAAATCCTCTCCATCCCTGGAGACACAAAGACGCAGATTCCTGACACTGCTGGGTCTGCGCCTCAAGACTGGTGACGAGCGTCCATCGGACAGTGGACAGAGAACAGATTTGTTCAAAGAAGTGGGAATCGGTCTGTATGATTGTGGCTGATATTAATACTGATGATGGCCGATCGCTCTTCAGTAAGGACAGGCTTTGGGCTGGACCCTGGGCTGCGTGTCTACACTTACCATTGCACTTGGTTCTCCCAGTGGTCAAATACAGCTGAAATGGTCAGTGCCGTCTTAGAGACGAGAAGCAATCGCGTGTAGATGCTACACGACTCGTCCAGGGTCACAGGCACTATTCACGCGCGCATGGACTAACGGTCAGAAAGGAAGAGAACTAGGGATGTGCGTGTAGACGCTCAGTGGCTTTAAGGTGAAGGAGGCTGCTGTCTTGATGAAGCAATTTCATTAGGAAGAATGATGCTATGTGTGAATTGTATTTAAAAAGAATACTCCTCAAAATGTTTGAGAAAAGTGATTTCTGAAAACTAGTCAGTTAACATTGCCTTGTTACTGCCCTTAAATAAACACCAACTTGGAAAAACGTCCCCAGACACTGACCTCCTTCCCTTCTGTCTTGTAGCTGGAGCCGTTTTTGGGATGTGGATGGGCTCCTTCAGGGCACCTTTCAGGTGGATGGTCCTTTCCTGGATCACCTCCCGGATATGCTTGATCCAGTCCTGCTTGTTCTCGATACTGGAGGCCTGGACAGAGGGTGAGAACTGCTCAGGGTACTGCGCTGACCACACTCAGGTCCCCGCATTCTGTGAGTTGTTCATTTAAAACATAACTTTTCAGCAGAAAAGCAACCACATCCTGTATTTAATGTGCCACTCAATAAATGACCCTAATTTTGAATATTCTGTCATCTGGACCGTTTTCATTCTGTATAGCATTGATGATATTCCAGATCTCTGAATAGTCTAGCAATCAATCACTCCCCAGCCCCAAGACTTTTTAAGCAGCCTTGGGTAAATTCTAGGAAAACAGGGCTGCCCCCAAACCCAAATGTCCTGAGGTCTTTTAGGAAGACAAGTGGCCCGTGTCCCTTGGAGCACCAGGAGCAACCTGAACCAGCGGCCCCCCACCCCACCCATCTTGCCACCTCGCCCCGTGGACTCACGATCAATAGGTGCAGCTGCATCGATTCTCCACTTGCACCCGTTCCCCACCCCCACTCGCCCTATGGAGTCGAGGCCTCCCTAATCCTCCTGCCATAAAGGAGGACCCACAGCCTGGACACGTTAGAAATGTACCCACGGTCACACTGCCAGCAGGTGAAGAGGCCAGCATTCCTGGGGGTGGACATCCACACACACCCATCCCCTCAAACTCTGCCTGAATCCACCATGTGTTAGGCCGCTGGGATAAACCAGGGCAGCCCACTGTAGCCAGTTACATCTGGTGGACTTCCCTCAACTCCACTGCATCGCCGGACAAAGGTTCTTTGCAAAGGACATATCACAGACACTCACAGGCGCTGACCGAATGCACACACATGGCTTCATAGTTTCCAGATTTTTCTTTCACGGTGCCTCAAAGGAGGCAGGCTTTCCCCCCCGCCCCTCCCTTTTTACATGACCTGGGCCTTAGCAACAGTTTTTAATTTCCTTACGGAAAACATCCACCTCCTATGATATAAGCATAATTCCCTGAGAATGATTACAACGATCATCAGTGGGATGATGCATGAGATCAGGCAGGGAGGGGAACCCAAGCATTTTCTCATGGTGGACCTTGTTTTTGTCAAGGCCCATGCTGGGAAAGGAAATTAAGACCGAGAACTCTCTTTCTACATAGCATATTTTAACTGGAGGATGTGACTTCTCAGTTGAGGGAAAATTGAGGGAAATAAATGAAGGACAGAAGGAGCCTCTTGCTTCTCTTCCCAGATCCGAAGCCAGGAGAGCAGTAAAACCCACCTCTCCCGGGGAGGGAGGCAGAAAGATTAGGCAGCTGGGGAGCCTGTGCATGAAGTAAGTGTCTCAGGATGGAAACTGTGAACGACACGGAACTGTTGGAATTTACACGCCCGATACAGATGTTTGGGAGGTTAAACAAAGGGAATGACTGAGTGAGAACATCTGGCAGGGTTTCAACAGCAGAGGAGACCCACTCCACGGTTCAGCAATAAAGAAGATCCCAGTCGTTTAAATAAAGCAAGCCGAGCATGACGTTTATGGAGAGCAATTCTCCCAACCCTGAAGAAATTAAACGTGAGAAAAAGGTACCAATTTTTCAGAAACAGTAAAACAAAGATAATGCAGCTGGAGGACTAAGTAAACCAGTCAATCCTATAGGAAATCAACCCTGAATATTCACTGGAAGGTCTGATGCTGAAAGTGAAACTCTAATACTTTGGCTGATGCAAACAGCCCGCTCACTGGAAAAAGACCCTGATGCCGGGAAAGACTGAAGGCAGGAGGAGAAGGGGGCAACAGAGGATGAGATGGCTGGATGGAATCATCGACACAAGTGGCCACGGGCCACTTGTCTGCCTAAAGGAAGTGAGTTTGAGCAAATTCCAGGGGACAGCAAAAGACAGGGGAGCCTGGCATGCTGTGGTCCCATGGGGTCACACAGAGCTGGACACAACTTAGCATCTGAACAACAGCAAAGGTCCCACTTGGTTAGGAGAAGGGAAAAATCTGCTTCATACTCTCGGTAGTCTCAATCTGTTTAAGAAAGGATTTAGAAATAAAACTCTCCTTTTCAGACTATAAACGTGAAAAAGGTCACAATTTTCTTCTACAGCTGCTAGGCCGTCGCCAGCACTGCCACTTGCCACCGCTACCGTCGCCACTGCTGCCACCGGGCTCCCCGGCGACTGTGACAGTGATGCAGGGGTCCCGCAGTGCAGGGGACCCAGGCTCAAGCCCCGGGCCAGGAAGATCCCCGGGGGAGGGAATGCCACCCACTCCAGCATTCCTGCCTGGAGGACTCCATGGACAGAGGAGCCCGCGGGCTACAGCCCGTGGGGCTGCAGAGTCAGACACGCTGAGCGACTGACAGCTTCAGCTTTTCACCACCGCCATCTCGGGCTCCCCTGGTGGCTAGGCTGGTAAAGAGTCCACCTGCAATATTAGAGACCTGGGTTCGATCCCTGGGTTGGGAAGATCCCCTGGAGGACGGAACGGCTACCCACTCTAGTGTTCTGGCCTCCAGGACCATACAGTCCGTGGGGTTGCAATGAGTCAGACGCGACTGGGCAACCTGCACTGCACACCACCATCTACACCCTCACCACCACTTATACAATAACTACCACCACTGTTAAAACAGCCACCTCCTCCACCATCCCCACCACTGTCTACACCCTCACCACCGTCTATCGCATCACCACCCCCTCTACCAACATCTATACCCTCACTACCATCTATACCATAACTACCGTCATCAGTGCTAAAATATCCACCAATACCTACATGACCACCACCACCAGCTACACCCTCACCACCTCCACCACCATCTATGCCATAACCACCACCAGGCAATCTCTGAAATTACTAAGGACATCATTTTCTTTAGTCTCTTGCTAGAAGTCAGAAAAATACTACCCCAAATTCCCTAAAAAACAAACTTTCATTTGGTAAAGCCTATAGGAAATCTGACTGTTCAACTGCATCATGGATATTTCATTTAGGACATAATCAATATGGCTCAATAATAACATATCTGACTAAAATATCTGGCATGATTTCTCAGATGCACCCTTGGGCATTAGTCACTGCAGCTAATCTGGAGAAACACTCAACCAAAGTTGGAAGTTTTCAGGTCTTGAATACACTTCGAAATTTTACGCCTTAGAAAAAGCTCAGCTATCTAATATCTAGCTATCAGTACAATTTATATTTTATTGGGCTTTATGCCAGGACTAACAAGAAAAATACACTGGGTTGGTAATTATATAGTCATTGCAAAATAATCCATCGTTTCCATGTGAATAAAGGCCTTAGGAACACAAGGGATCCCACAGTCAGTGGACACTCTATAAGAATGCAGTATTGTTGAATAGCTCACAGTTGCTAGAAATACCGTAGAGAGATGAAAAGGAATGTAAGAGACAAAATCACTGACATGCAAGTCCACACACCAGAGGCCCACTAAGCTGCTGGCTCATCTCCCAATAGTCTACAAATCTTCAGCTACATTTGCCCCCAAACATCCTGAAGTTTCTTATGGTCTTTCCAGACAGCTCAAAAAGACAGTTCCATCTGTATTTTCTCAAACACGGGAGGAGGGAAGTCCCTAAGATATCCTTAGAGTCCTCCATCATTCCTAGGAGAGGTCAGTATAACCAAAACAGAGTTCAAATCAAATATTCAAAGATATATTCCTCTCTCAAAGACTATATACTCAAAAACAACCTCAGTGTTTATGAACACTTCAAATGATAACATACCAAACCCTGTACCTGATCGTGGCCCCTCGCCCTTCTCTGCTTCCAAACTAGAAAGCCAAAGAATCTAGGACCCCATAGAGATTCTGGGCACGTTCAGCCTTGAAAGTGTCAAAAGGCCCTCACAGATGCATCGAGGCCTATTTTCCTCTGGAAACCAGAGGTCAAGTGTACAATGGGAGCTACTGGTCCATAGCTCCTTCCTTTTGTACCTCGACTTGCTGTATCTCTTAAACAATCACCCCAGATAAATACTCACTTAAAAAAACACACTCTATAAGACTGGAAGCATGGAGAAGATGAGAAAGACCTTTCTCCATGTGATCTTTGGTAGGCAGCAAAAGTCTAGCTCAAGATACTGCACCACCAGAATACCACACTGGATTCATCCTCCTGTTCTTTCTGTGGTAATCACCAAGCTTACGGGCCACCAAGGGAACAAAAAGAAGGACACGACAACCTGTTTCAACAACAGGAAAAGGCACACGTGTAACAGATATGGTGAACGTGTCACAGAGCGCATTCCCCAGCTCCAGTGGACGTACCTTAAGGACGATCTTATTATCTGAAGTTGGCGTCCTCCCCACCCACAGTGCGAATTTGCAAGCGTCTCCTTCAACATGCTCTGTAACACCTAGCTCTGAGGTCTGGAGAAAAAAAAGACAATTATGTGATTAGGCGGGATATAGAACAGAGAGTGAGAAAGTCATTTTTGGTGACTTGTGGTCAAGCTGCACTGTGACGACACAGTTTGTTTACAATGATACACAGTCCTTGGGCCTCACTTCAGTTCAAATGAGGAAATTTTGCTCTTAGGCTACCCAAGACTGGTTTCATCTCTTTCGCTTCCTCTGAGTACTTCTACATGGACATCCTGATGCAGGTCAACAGGCCAAGTCAGGAAAACCAAAATAGCTGAAAACTCTTATTATCTGGAAAATCAAGAGTTGACTATTTTCAACTTTGTCAACACTGAGTCTGTCCTAGTTGTGACCGAGCTGCCGCCACGAATCTTCATTATCGAGGCAGCTTCACGGAAGACAAATGGTATTTTCAACCTCAGTTATTTTCCAATGTGCTTATCAACAGCATTAATGTACAGTAGCTCACCAATCATTTTAAGCGCAAAGAGACAAACTTTCTGTCTGTAATTACATGCATTTGCAGGGGTGGAGATACAGGTCAACATCTTCATCCCTTCTTCAATAATCAAGTTCATCCCAATGCATTCTCCCTTCCAGCAAGGGAAATGATTCATAATCTGGCCTCTGAGAGAACCTTAACTTTTAAAAGATAAATTAAGTGAAGATGTATCAGCTTCTAAAACAGACTAGAGTGGTCTCTAAGGACTGATTAAAGCCAGCTAGTGAAATGGCTAGCCAGGAATGCTGCATTTTTTCTCTGCAGTTACAATATGATCTAAAATGATGTCAGGCAGGCTGTGGTCCAAAAGACAATCTCAAGCAGGACACAAGCCAAGGAAAATGGTATGAAAGCCATTAGCTTGAATGTGTAAACTCCAGGTGATTATTAAGATGATTTCTATGCTTGGTCACATTCTATTGTTCCGGGACACTTTGATTAACATGAGGATGTCACAAAAACGTGTAAGTCGTCTAAATTCCAAGTTTCTACCAACATGTATAAGTGATCTGCCACATCTGGTGAAGAAACCAAATTCTCCTGCACTTTCTATTCTCCAACAGTGATTTTTCCTCCCCCTGCCTGACCCTGCCCAGAAATTCTGTGTTGAGAGCCTTCTGAGGTATTGCCCGTGAAGGGGAGGCGGAGGTCAGGGGACCCGGAAGTTGACACCCGCCCGAGACTTTTCTGAGTGTTGACTTGTGGTTTATAGAGACTTGGGTGGGGCTGCTACCTGTGGAAAAAAGAACCAGGTCATGTTTCTCTTGCCAGGAAGTATATGACAAGCTAAAGGTAAATGAATGGCTGTATCTGTCAAGCACCGCAAGGAGGCTGTCTCTGGATGGAAGTCGGGGGATGGAGGGCATGTGGATCTTTAAAGTGATTTTGCTTATACAATTTTCTCTAATAATCATATTTTGCTGCTGTAAAGAACTGCTAAGATCATTAATTTTTCTTAAATTTATTTTTAATGAAAAAAAATCAAGCTTCCTCATTAAGAGCCCACAGTAAGCCACCTGTAAAGCTGCTTAAGTAAATTCTAATGCTGGTGAATGAAACATTAATTATAATGATGCGAGAATTTACTTAACCACAATCTGATATGCTCAATTTATATATAAAGCTAGTTAAGGCACCCAGGAGATAAATAATTTAATTTCACTTACAAAGTGTTCTCTTATCCCACAGTTAGATCTTACATAATTTAGAAAAAACCAAGTTTCCTAAACTTAGGGATGTTGACACTCACAAGCGCCCTCTAGTGGATTCAGGAATGTCAGCATTTCACTGAAGATGAAAACCGGACAATTTCAGATGATAGTTTAGAACAGTTTGGGAGGTTAAAACTGAAGGCAACCAATGCTAATTTCTCTCTACCCATAAAAAAACTGCAATTGTTTCACCTTTAAACTTACAATTCTTTAGGCCTGTACTTACAAACAATTTGCTTTTATAAAGGTACTTGCTTCTGCCACTGGAATCTTTTACTTCTTTACTAAACATCAAGGACATCTCAAACAGGAAGAGGTGCCGCTCACGGCCCTTTCGGATTAAGGTTTTGGGGTCCCACACTTGGAAGGATTCCTGCAGGATCAGCTCTCCCTGAGACTCAATGTTCTCGTCGAACCCTAGGAGGTGAAGAAAAGGCACAGTCAACTGAAAGGAAATAAACAATGATGCAGGAGACTGCGTTATGGCTGCTTAAACATTTGTAAGAGGCCCATCAATTAAATCCCAGATGAGAGTTTCCCACCTGGGCCTCGGGCTCCAGTCTCCCTAGCACTGACAGAGGATAATTCTTCCTAGGAGACAGCCTTGCATGTATTCCGCACCGCATTCAAAACAAAGGCAGTCTTACTCTGCAAGTCCTCCTTCTTCCCCATCTGAGACCCTCAGTGTCCCTCCCAGCTTTCCTCCCAGCTGCCCCATCCAGGACGGCTCACCGACCCCCAGCCCCCCAACTTCCACTCTACGTCCTGAGCCTCGGCTTCTCAGCCCAGAACGTCCGTCCTGGACTGCTGTCTGCAATCCCTGCGTTTCTTCCAGGCCCTCGTCTGGCCTTCCTCCTGGGAGACATCCCTGGTTCCCTGCGGAATTCTCTCCTTTAGACACAAAACCCTTGAAGTGAGTCAGCGGCGCTCTGAGCGTGGGCTGGCTTTCACCGCTGCTGTCTCTTCGTGGCGTGGCGGGCGCGGGGCAGGGGCGGCTAGCGATCTCCTGCCCTCTCTACCAGCAGATGCCCCTCCGTCTCCACGGCCGCTCAAGCCAGCCTGTATCTCCCAGCATCCTCTGGGCCGGGGCCGCCACAGCCATGCCCACCTATGCTTGGGGCCGCGGGGGAGACGGCGAGTGTCTGCCCCGAGCGCTGGCCCCCTCCCCTGCCGCCTGCCAGATGGAAGGTGAACAGGGCCTTTTCACAGCCTGCACGCCTGGCCACCCAGAACACCACCCGAGGAGTGGAGAGAGCGATCGGCCAGAGAGCCGGAGGCCCGGTGACCCCATGAGGGCTGCCCGCCCGCTCAGGATTTTACATCAGAGGAAGAAAGGCGTTCTGGCTTGGCCCCTGATTCTGAGAGGACGGGGTGTCTCTGCAACAATCGGCAGTGCCTGTGCCGTCACCGGTAAAACGGTTCAGTGCGGCCGACGGTGATGACACAGACCAGCGCAAGCTTTGGGGCAGGAGCACTGCTTAAAATAACTCTTGAGTAACCTGACAATAAGAGTTAAGCTATTACACAGAAAGAGCTTTCTTAGACAGAAGCAGTCAGGGAAATTATGCCCGTGATGATAACGTTTAATTAAGCATATTTATCTGGTTCTCTTTTTACCACGCTGCACATCCAGCTCAGCTGCACGGGCAGGGAGGTGGTACCCGCTTCCTGCAAGGCTCCAGCAGGTGATGCAGTGGATGGAGAGATGGGGAGGACACGAGCCCTGGGGGGACCATGCAATCCTGGGGGGGTAGGTTTACCTATCTTCCACCTGTCCATCTACCAGGGAGACTGGGTGCTCCTGGGGTGCAGAGGGGACTAGCCGCGGACGGGCTTGTAATGATGGGGGAGCATGTCGTGATTGCCTCGAGGGAAGCAACGAGACCAATTTTTGGAAAGAGAAGGCCCTGCGCCTCCACTGGGGACTCCTAACTGAGCATGGAGGGGCCAGGACACGGGGATGGGGCAGGGCAGCGTCGGCGGGTCGGGGGGCCTACCTTCCAGCATGCTGAGGTGCATGGCGTCGTTGGCACGCTTGGGCACACTGAGCATCACCTCCAGCCCATCCTTGATCTCCCCCTTACCCTCCTCGCAGCACGTGAGCAGCTCCTGTGGGAGACCAAGACCGCAAGATGTTCCCCTAAGGAGGTCTTCACAGAAATCACAAGAGTTTGTGAAAACCCATGATGTTTGCAGTAAGAACAGATGTGGTCAACGGGGCAGAGATTCTCATAAGGGAACACAGGATAAACCTGAACTGCCTCTTTAGCCAGTGGATGGAAGGGTTTGTCCTGCTCAAGTCAGGATGTTTCTTAGGCTTCAGAGGAAACCAAATGCAGTCATAGTTGAAGATGAGTTTAGTGTACATGTTAACTACTGAGCCTCAAAAATGACAAACAATTTAATCAGGGTAGCAAAGCACAGTCACCTAGAGGTTATATTCGAAGGTGAAGTCAGAGTCCAGTGAGTCCTGCTTTGCGGGCCACAGGATCCAGCACGATCCTGAGCTCTATTTGCCTGCAATGCAGGAGACCCAAGTTCGATCCCTGGGTGGGGAAGATCCCCTGGAGAAGGGAAGGCACCCTACTCCACCCTTACTCTTGCCTAGAGAATCCCATGGACAGGTCTCTGGCGGGCTCAGCCCAGGGGACTGCAAAAGTCGGACACGACTGAGCCACTAACACACACAACATCCCCCTACTTTGGAGCTGCCCCGTGTCCAGCAGGAACTGCATGGCTGTCCAGGTTTCTACAGGGAAACACTTCTTCTCTGCACTGGGATGTTCAGAAAGCGCTAAAGACTGCAGCATGCCTCCCCAGGGAAATAACATTTCACATCTACGTAGGAGAATACCTGTCTTAGATGAGTGACAGCAAGGACCACAGAGTCACATTCTAGAGGGGGCCAAGGTATTTCCTCCCCAGTGTATTAATGACTGTTAGCAGCCAGCAACAACAGCTTTCTGTGTCCCAGTGTTCAGCAAGAGGGATGGGGCACTGCAGGTGGCTTTAGCCGCACCCTGGAGGGTCTAGGGCAGTAGTCCCCATCCTTTTTGGCAGCAGGTTTTGTGGAAGACACTTTTCCCATGAACGAGAGTCGGGGGTGGGGGTGGGGGAGGCAGGGCGAGAAGAATGGTTTCGGGATGATTCAAGCACACTGCATTTATTGTGTACTTTATTCCTATGATCATTACATCAGCTCCACCTCAGATCATCAGCCATTAGATCCTGGGGGTTGGGAACCTCTGGTTTAGGGCACAGCAGCTGCCCAACAGACCCCTGTTCTCATGGCCAGATGACACGCACCTCTTACTCTGAGCCGCTTAGCATTACGGGCTTTAAAACTGCCATGTGCTGAGGCTGAAAACCCCCTCGTTGGGGAGCTCAGCATAGCTCATGATTGCTCAATGGAAGAACCCCTGGGCAGAATCAAGTCAGGTTTATAAATTAAAGCAGCAGCTTAATAGTGAATGACTAGATGTGAGGTCACTGAGGCAGAGTTCTTTACTAGAACCACATGTGAAAAACAAAAGCCATCAATCTTGAGGACACTAAGAGGTAAACTGCCTTTGCAGAATTAGCAATCAGAGGGCAAATGTGAATATAAACAACTTAGCCTCCTGACTTCTCTTGCACATTTATAGCAACCACATATTTCTGCTGTGGTGGTCATAAAATCCTCTAATGGGAATCTGACATTCTGAAAGCGCAGGAGAGCTTTCCGATAGGAGAATGCCATAATGGAGTCCTGTCACAAAAGAATGTAGCCCCTTTGACTGCCTCTAGATTTGCTTTTTTAAAAATTAACAACAAAAAAGTCAGTAAGGGTTTTGGACATTCAAAACTTCATCTTCTGTATCTCTTTTATATCCAGAAAAATTACAAGATCTCCTATTGTGTTAGGGCTGAACTGGGGACATAACTGGGTTCATGAAACAGTCTTACTGGGATAAATGGGTGTTGGGTACATTCTGATGCTTAGTAACATTCACTAGCTAAGGAGACAGTTGGGTAAACATCATGAGATGAAAGTTGTGAATTAGTTTTCTTCTAGCCAAGAAAATGTCGATTATATACAATAAGTTCTGTAACAACTCTTAACACAAATTTTAAGGTCTGTTTGGTTTTTTACCATTCTATTGTCAAAACTAATTATTATTTGACTTTTACAAGTGCGATTTTAATTATAATTATTCATAACCAAAAAACAGCAAGGTCAGCCTGATAGAAATCATAGCAATGGCATTACATCATCCAGAATTGGCACTAAATCATTCTCTTTCCTTTCTCAATCTTACGTTAGGGACTAGGATCAGTCAGCAAAGCTCAGGTGCACAGTTAGGAAATATACTTTTACCTGATACACTGAGAAATCAGGGCAAAAAATGTCAATGAATTTAAAAATAAAATTAATTTGCTAGATGTTGTTTCAAAAACTTAGGTACTTTAGATAAATAAAACAATGTCAAAGTGGCAACAAATGATGTGTAACATTCTGTAGGTTGAAGATGCTTCATACATACTTTTAAAAGGAGCTGATATTTTGTTATTCGCTGAACCGGTTTAATAAGGTAGGAGGAGATGGAATTGGCTAATCCGTGCCGCTGCTGTATTTCCTGTATTCAAAAAGGAATACACACACCACTGGGAGATCAGACAGGAGGAACTAAAAATCTACATTATTTACCCGCCCCCACTCTGGCTATCACTGGGCCCTCCCCGGTGTGGCCATCACTGTGCCCCGCCCCCCTGGGCCACCACTGTGCCCCACCCCCGTGTGGCCGTCGCTGTGCCTGCCCTTCTGGGCCATCACTGTGCCCCG
>SJYX01017258.1:992811-1031289 GCA_006410675.1 Oreotragus oreotragus | reverse complement strand
CGCCCCCGCCATCACTGTGCCCCGCCCCCCAGGGCTGTCGCTGTGACCCACCCCCATGGCCATTCACTGTGCCTGCCCTGCGGTCAGACGCTGGCTGTAGCTCCAGCCACGTGTGCACCCTCGTCACAGTGGAGCCAGCCCTCTACTGGAGGCTTCCTTCACCCTCACTATAAGGAACTCGCTCCTGTCTGCTCTCCTTTTCACAACAAACTACTGTATTTCCTGTCTCTTAGTTCTTGGCTTCCTCCTTAGGTCGCAGGGTTTTAAAATGACTGATTCTGAACATTATGTGTGCCACACGCTCTCATTGCTTCTTAGGCCTTAAATAATTCTAACTGCACAGGGCCACGGTGGTGGGCTCCACATAATGGTGAAGACTCAGGGTCGTGTGAAATCCTGGAAAGAAAGGGCCACCCTGGGCTGAGAGTGGGCTTCCTATTCACCCAGCCAGGGCCGTGTAACTACCGGTCATGAGAATGACAACTAAGAGAGGGCCATCTACGGCCAGGGCTCTACTTCAAAGACATAGGCTAAAGTTTACTCTAATTTCACAGACTTTCAGAGAAGAGCAGATGGTCACACGTGGCCATGTACAAATGCCAGCATGGGAACAAGTTTAATAACCTCGTGGACTGACACACCAAATTACATCTAACATTCGAAAGTATCTTATCTTTAATCAAAACAAAATGTATTTGGCACATCTGACTATGTTCTGGAAACCCCCCCCAATCACTTTATGTATCATAAGACTCCATCGTTTTGTGTTCTAAACAACCTCTCTGTAAAGTCTTTCCAAAAAAATGAACTATGTTTACACCCATGACAATATAATTAATGAACCTCCCAATGATCTGAGTTGTTACAGTGCCATTTGTAAAATTTTACTGGTAGGCTGCTTTTGGAAATTAAGTACATCATGAAATTGAA
This sequence comes from Oreotragus oreotragus, assembly GCA_006410675.1. Lineage (NCBI taxonomy): Eukaryota > Metazoa > Chordata > Mammalia > Artiodactyla > Bovidae > Oreotragus > Oreotragus oreotragus. The sequence goes on along the minus strand of SJYX01017258.1, from coordinate 1,030,359 downwards.
ATGGGAAAAATAAGTGATTCAAAATATTCAAAATTATTTCTGTTTTATAGAGGAGAAAAGATGATTAGCTTCATTGTTTATACTCATATGTACAATACTACAAATAAAAAAACTAGTGAGTGTATATAAATTGTAAGTAAAGACATATATATACATGTGCATATTTCAGTCTGAAATTTTTACAGTACATAGAGCTTCCAGTACTATAGAAAAATATTTTAAAGACATAAGTATAAGAATACTCCACTTTTGATAGATAAAAATGATGTCATACTAATTGGGTGAGAGTTATGAGTCGCCCTACATTTAACGTACACCAAAAGCAACTTAGAAACCACCCAAGCTTTTTTTTTAGTAATCTGTTACTTACATCAAAGTAGGATCCTGCATGCTCTAATATCAGCTGAGTAGAATCAGGCTTATTTTTGCAATATGTGACATACATCTGAAACTTGTCTGCCTATAAACAAAAAGAAAATTAGAGTAGTATCCCTTTCAAATGGCAACAAGTCAAATTATGACAAACTTTTTATGTAAAAAGAAGCCGGGTGTGTAAATGAAATTTAAGCCTCCAATTTATAAAATAAATAAATAAATAATTCATTTATTTCTCCAATAAATAAAAGATATTTATTTAATATCTTTTCTAAAGAAAGGTATTAAAATAAGAAACATGTCCCACGATAGGACACACATCCAGAAACCTCCCCTGGCCCAGCGAGTCAGGACAGAGCTCCAGCCTCTCTTCCTACAGCAGTGTGTGCAAACCTGAGCGTCACACTTAGACAGCGGGGCCTGTCACTGGGACTCACAGTTACACAGGAGGCCCCAAGGCCACGCGGGGGCCTGGCATAGTCACTGAGCCTTCTAAACCAAGCCAGCACTGCTGCCGATGAACAGGCAGTTCCGCAGCCATAGCTAGCTGGAGAACGTAATTGGGGGTGAAGCCTGCTTTTCTGTCTGCAGACATCGGGAGAAACGGATGCCGTCTGAGAAGTGGACAGTGTTCCTTCTAACGTCCCCCAAAGCCACCAAACAGTAGTGACAGCACAAGCTGCTGAGGCTTCATTACCCAGGTTACAAAGCAATGTCCCACGTCCTCCGGCAACTGCTCGTATTTTTCCAGCTCTTTTAGGAATATGCTGCAGAGAGTAAAAACGGTATTATATTATTAAGGTGTCCTAAAGCATTTTATGAGTGAGATATGCCAGGAATGAGACCAAGCATACCATGAATTTAGGCAAAGTCTGAATCACATCATTTTAATCAAAAGCAGTGAAAACTGTATCGTTTAGATTTTAACAAAATGTGCAGCAAGAGCTATGAACTGGGGTAAGTTACTGTGACTTTCATACAATTGATTAGTTCAGCCTTCAGATACTTTCGGGGCTTCCCTTGTAGCTCAACTGGTAAAGAATCTGCCCGTGATATGGGAGGCCTGGGTTTGATCCCTGGATCAGGAAGATCCCCTGGAGAAGGGAAAAGCTACCCACTCCCAGTATTCTAGCCTGGAGAATTCCATGGACTCTATAGTACATAGGGTCGCAAACAGTCAGACACAACTGAGCAACTTTCCCTTTCACTTTCAGATACTTTCCAGTAGAATCGTTACCCCAGCTGTTCAGAGGCTGTGTGCTAAGTCACTTCTGTTGTGTCTGACTCTGCGCAACCCCCAGGACTGTAGCAGCCCAGGCTCCTCTGTCCATGGGATTCTCTGGGCAAGAATACTGGAGTGGGTTGCCATGTCCTTCTCCAGGGGATCTTCCTGATCCAGGGATCGAATCTGCAGTCTATTTCTTGCACTGGCAGGCGGGTTCTTTACCACTAATGCCACCTGGGGAGCCTGATATGTTTAGGAGCAAAGGATATAATTTAGGGGATACTCAGTTCAGAGAAACCAGTTAGGTCCTCGTGTCTTTGCTGGTGGTGGGGTGGGGGCAGAGAGCGAGGAAGACCCAACAGGCTCTGGCCCAGCACCATCTTTCTCGGGCGATTTGGGGTGCACAGACTCCACCTAAAGATGCTGCTGCTGCCTTTTCTTTCTCTCCTTTTTTGACTTTAAGAATAAAATCATGCACCTCCTCTGGCCAGTGGCAAGTGCACTTTACTTTGGTCACACCATACATCTGTTCTGTGTCCTCAGCTCCTTCCTCCTCCTCCTTAGGAAAGACCAAAAACATCAGCCAGCAGCCTGTGGAGGGCAGTCCTTTCTTTGAACCCTAAGAAATAACTGACGGGGCAGCTGACGATATGGCTTGAGAGCAGCCAGTGTGCCTACGAAACGGCTTCCGGCTTTTTGAATCTCATTTCTATAAAGAGTGAATTCAAATAGAAAGTTGAGTCTCTGTTAAAAACAGTCTCTAAAATGTCTCTGTTAAAAACAGTCTCGAAAATGTCTGTCCTTGAAGCAAGACTGGCAGGCTTCCTTCAAATTCCAACAGAATCCCTAGAATCTATGTGTATTCGACTGGAAACTTGCATTTGTCACGGTACTTCGGCACAGTACCTAGAATTCCAGAGTCGCGAACAGGGTCCCTACAGATGAAGCCACTCACTTATTGTGAAACTCGTAGATCTCCTGCATGTTCCCGAAGATGATGAGCTCTTTGTTCACAATGCCGGGGGGGATCTCCTCCACACCGCTGGTCATTTCCCATAGGTAGGTCTGGCCGGGAGGGAAACAGAGAGGGTTGAACAAAAACCCTGAGCACATCTCCAAGAAATGGCTACTTTTGCTGTCCATCAATACACACTTAGAGTTAATGTCTAACTAAAAATATTATCTTAAGAATGGAACCTCTTACAAAACAACATGAGAAACTATTACTAAGACAAATCTCAGTTGCTATTAATATTTGAGCATACTGTCTATTCTTTTCTGCTCTAAATATACTCCCAGCTTCAAATCTGGGGATTAAGCTGCTCCTCAAGGTACAAGGGACATTCGTTAAACTACAGAGCATCAGCGGCTGGTCATAATCAGTAGGCGTGTCTCTCTGAAGCTGCTGTAAAATTCTACAGAGAGAATGTCAGCCAGGCCATCATGTGATAAATGAAACGAGAGGATTAGCGCTGTTATCATTTCTGTAATGAGTGAAAACACGGCTGGAACTTCACAGAAGAGCAGAAACATGCACAGAGGGCCGCCTGTGCACACTTTCAATCTCAAAAATAACTGGGTGACCAGTTTAAAAATTAAATAGTTAAGAATAAACAGCCCTGGCCATCTCCCATGGACCGAGGAGCCTGGCGGGCTACAGTCCATTGGGTCGCAAAGAGCTGGACATGACTGAAGTGACTGACCACATACAAGAAGGAACAGCAAGACTGTATATACCCCATCTAAACAAACAAGCAAAAAAACTTACTTACATCCATACACTCCCGGAGGTCTCTTACATAAGCCTTTTCAGTTTGAATTAGCTCAGCCATTATGAACCTTAAAGCAGAGGAAGACAAGTGACCAGTTTAATTCACAGTCAGGATACAGGCTTATTTTAACTATTCACTTTTAGGGTTAATAAATAATAAGGTGATTTTAAAAGCATTAGCCAGTGATGTGTTCTGGAAGATTAAAACAAGAATGCGTAGAAGAATAACACTGCCCAGGCATCAGGTCAAAGGAAAAAAAACATTTCCGAAAAAATTTCACTATGGTATCCAGTGATCAGGGTTTCTCAGCTTGGCAGTGTTGATGTCTGGGGTTGGACGATGCTTTGCTGGGGGTTGGCCTGGGCGCTACAGGACGCTGAACGGCACCCCTGGTCTCTGTCCCCAAGATGCCAGTAGCGCTCCCCCCCCGCCCCACTAGTCGACAACGCCAATGTCTCCACATACTGCCCAATGTCCCTCTGGGGGGAACAAAGCTAGCTCCGACCGAGAACCACTGTTAGAGCCATCTTTGGTCTCTAGTAATGCTCAGTAGAGTTTACTGCTTGCTAACTTTCAAACTTCAGCGTGTGTGTTATTAATTTCTCCTCCCCAGTATTATCACTCGTGACCTACTGATGCCAAATGACAGTAGAGCAAGTTGTCAACCCCATGAGATGGGGCACAAGGATAAAAACAAGACAGTTTCCGACCAGCTGATGTGGGGGCAGTGCACCCAGAGGTCGTTTCTGCTGTGAACACGAAGCACATTCAGAGCAACGAGAAGGATTAATGCCGCTCGGTTTCAGAGCACACACAGAGGCAGGCGTGCTTGTCCAAGTGACATTTCCTTCACATCCTCACTGAATCCTGGTGGCCTCTTCGAGGCTAGCTTACTCTTTCCTGCGGGCGGATTTCCGCTTTTCCTCATTAAGTTCATGGGCGGCGTCTCGGAGTTTCACCTCTGAGCCGGGGATACTGGCCGGAACAATATCCAGCTGAAGACTTTTGCTCTGTGGAATAAGGGAGGCAGCGCACCTCTGTTAATTAAATCAACAAGCAGGACACGAAGACGCAGACGGTAATTTATCCCGCTGGCACAAAGCAATTTACCGATTTGTTGGAATCTGAAGAAATCCCTAGGGCTTTCTCCAAAGAGGTCCTGTATTTCTCCATCCGCAGAGAGAAGTCTCTGTACCTCTTATCCACGGCAGTGACACATTTTTTTATCTCTGCCGCATGGGCATGCCCCTTTTCACAAAAGCCGTCAGCCAGCTGTATCAATAGCTTCACTCTCTCTTTGGTTTGCTGCGAAAGAACAACAGGAAAAGTATTGTGAAGCAAATGCGTCCAACTGCCGGCAGCCAGAAACACAGCGGCAACTGGCCTACGACTCTCCGAGCTCTGGACAGGAGAACGACCGCTGGGGAGAGACACTCAGACTGAACCCCCCCGTCCACGCCAATTCACCTCCCCATCCCAGACTGGCTCCCTTGGTATGCCTCTTTCCCCAACGAACAGCATTTTCACGACCTCGAAGGAAAAGTTGGCTCTGTTTGGATGGTGTCTTCACCTGGTAGATGCTCAGATCCTGCAGAGTGAGCGAGCAGAGACTGGCTCGGGGTGGTCTGCGGTCCACGACCCTCCTCCTGTGAAGGCTGCAGGTACTGGGGAAATATACCCCCCACCTCATGCTTGTCTATTCTACATCCCCAGTTAGACTGAAGGCCTGTTCAGGGCAGCAGCCATCGGAGACTTTCCTTTTCCTGAGGCCGCCTGTGTGGCCAAGGCGCCTCCCCGACCCCACAGGCACCTAACCAACCCCCGGAAGAGGCGCCAAGTCACACGTTCATTTTTTCTTTAATTCTCAGGAGATAACGCAGGAGGACTCACTGCCAGGGAAGCTGTCTTCACAGAGGTATTTTAAACTTGCTCCCCGTGTGAAAACTCTCTCTCCCAAATATATTGATTTCATTTTATATACACATTTGGAGAAGGAAGTGGCAACCCACTCCAGTCTTCTTGCCTGGAGAACTCCATGGACAGAATTCCATGGTTGGCTACAGTCCACAGGGTCACAAAGAGGTGGACCCGACTGAGCGACTAACTTTCACTTTTTCACTTCTCATATGCACACAGGAAAGATCTTTAAGGATAACTTTTCCTTTTTAAGTTAAGGATAACCATAAAACAAGTGTTCTCCCTCTCTCCTTCCTTCTCTCTCTCTCTGTATATATAATAGGGACTTCGCTGGTGGGTTAATGGTAAAGAACATGCCTACTAATGCAGGAGACACAAGAGATGTCGGTTCGATCCCTGGATCAAGAAGAGCCCCTGGAGAAGGAAACGGCAACCCACTCCAGTATTCTTGTCTGGGAAATCCCATGGACAGAGGAGCCTGGCGGACTACAGTCCACGGGGTTGCAAAGAGTCAGATATGACTAAGCATGCACGCACACACACATATTTAAATAAATATATATATATATATAAACATATATATAGACATGGCGGTAACTCAAATCTGATTTTTCAACAGATTTTTTTTGTCACATCCATTGCATTTACTATTTCACTTATTATTATCATTAGACTTATATCCTTCGTTGTTACCACTTCATTTATTATCACTGGTTCGGCTTCCTTCGACATTCCCACTGACATTACAAATGATTCCAGTTACTCTTCTGCTATGGAATCTGCTTTTCTCAGTTAAGTCATAAAGATTTTCTGGTGAAAGCCTAACATTCAGGAAGTTGACTTTAAAATATCCCCCAAAGGAAGGTCAGGGTTCAAAACCTGGATAAACTCTCTCAGTTTGTACAATAAAAGTTTTGAGCAGAATTCACTAGGCAGCTTGCAGAGCCAGCTGTCAAGAGCCTCATACTCTACATGAACACCCTGGGCCTCCTGTGGGCTACCCCACAGGGTCCAACTTGCCCAACGCCCCTCCAGGCTTGGTGGCCTTCAGTTCTGTGCACCACGGCCCCTTTGGCCTGGAAAGCTGGTCCCCTGAACAGCTCTGTGGTTCCTTCATGTCTTTGCTCAAATAAAGGCCATTTTTAACTGGCCTCCCTGACTCTCTTAAAATTGCAGCTCACCTCCCTGCCCCAGGCACCTTCTCCCCATCTGCTCTGCTCTGCTCTGTAGCATCAGTCTCCAAGGAGGTATAATTTACTTGTTAAGATCACTGTCTCTCTCCTGGTTAGAATGTACCCAGGGACATTTGCTTGTTTTGCTCATTAATATCTCACATGCCTTCTCTGTGTCTGGTACATGGTGGACATTTACCAAATATTTATTGAGATAATAAATTAACAGGGCCTTTATACAAGTGTATATACACCTGTAACTTTAATGGGTGTAGTAATTACTTTTAACTGGCAAGAAAATGTAATAGACAAAAAAAACAAAACAAACACCCACATGAAAAGCGAACTCAAGGGACATTACTGTCTCTGTGGAAAAAAAAATCACTATTGTGAGTTATATAAAACTTGTTTATTGGAGAAATTAAGCAAAACTGACAACATTCTAAAAGTTTCTGGGGCCTTCATCTTGTGTGGAAATGAACTCATGTAGAGTGAGTGCAAAGGAAAATACCTGTCAAACAAACCTTCTGACTTGTTATCAGCACAATACCTTTCTGGTTAAGACAAGCCTAATTATATACCAAGGAAGTAAGAAGTCAAAGCTTCAGATCTAGAAGCATAAATTCCAAAGGGATTTAAATTAGAAACATTAGTAAATTTTAATATCGGAGAGAGTTAACATGACTGATGCAGGATTTTTAAAAAAATCAAGTTGCCTAGAGGAGGTTTTCCACCCTTCTGAAAAGCATAGAAAGGTGCTTTACCACCATGTAAGCATTCCTATTCCACTGTCATGAATGACATCAGTGGAGGGCACTGCAAACAGCTTATCCTTGAATAACTCAGGGGCTTGGCCACTGCCTCCTGGCTCGCTTCTCACACCACTGCCCCAAAGTGGTCCACACCCTCAGCTTCATCGGGATCACACACTACTGTAGTACTTACCTGTCAAAAGAAATCTAAGTGGACCCACATGGTTCAAACCTGTGTTGTCTAAAGGCCAACCGTGTATCTTTAAGGGGCTAAGTGGTTTCATGTTTTAAACGGTGGGGACATAGAAGTAAAGATAAAAAGAGACAATCTGCCTACACTAAAACAGAAAACAAAAACCACCAAGAAACCAAAGGAAGGTTTTCACCTATGTCAACAATACATCATAACACAGACTAGTTGTCTGCATGTGACACCAATAGGCTGATTCTGTTTATATGGAACTCAGCACAGACCAGAAGATTTCCTATAGGCAAAGCCCGGTAGATCTACAAATCTTCCATGTATAAACTTCATTTAAACAAAAAAATGCTAATTAGAGAGTCAAAGGCTTCTTGATGAAATCCACCATGGCCTATCAGATGGCAACCCTTGTCCCTGTGGCTTTCTTTTGTTCTTATTGTTTACCATGTGTGTATGTGGTGCTGGAGGAGACTCGAGAGTCCCTGGACTGCAAGGAGATCCAACCAGTCCATTCTGAAGGAGATCAGCCCTGGGATTTTTTTGGAAGGAATGATGCTAAAGCTGAAACTCCAGTACTTTGGCCACCTCATGCGAAGAGTTGTCTCACTGGAAAAGACTCTGATGCTGGGAGGGATTGGGGGCAGGAGAAGGGGACGACCGAGGATGAGATGGCTGGATGGCATCACGGACTCGATGGACGTGAGTCTGAGTGAACTCCGGGAGTTGGTGATGGACAGACAGGCTTGGCGTGCTGCGATTCATGAGGTCGCAAAGAGTCGGACACGACTGAGTGACTGAATTGAAATGAATATACATTTACTTATTCATCAAGTTACTACTGGTTTCTCCAATCAGAACATGCAATCCATGAGCTCAGCACAGAGAGTAGCTTGTGGTACACAGTAGGGGCTCAATAAATAATTGCTGAATGAATGAATGGTGTGAGCAAAACTAAGTAGAATGAATCTGCGAATCCATGAACCTTTTATAATATTGTATTTTTATTTTAACTGGTACTTTTAAAATGCATTCATGTATTGTATTTGAATTGTACCTGAATTTGTATACATTCAAAGTGTATTTGAATTCACAGAATTCAAAATTCAAAGGACACAAAAAGACACAAAGTGAAAAGTCTTCACATTCCACATAGGCCTGTTGCCTGTGTCAGCTTCGTGTGCATGATGCTGGACATTTTATTACATACAAACAAGTGTTTCCATGGACATGTGTCGTTTTCTCCCTTTTGTTTTTTTGCGTGAATGCCTATGATAAGCACTGCTGGGCACCTGGTGCCTCTGCTAACAACTCCTGCTTTACCAGCAGGACACAGGAGCCTCCTTGCTCGTGTAGACTTTTATGAAAGCAGATTTTTGTTCTTAAAGTTATATTATAATTCGAACAACTTCATCTTTAGGCATAATCAAGGAACTGGAGAAAAATAAAGGCAGACTGAACGCTTAAGCCCACAAACTCACAAGAGCCTTATTCGTGGAGTTTTCAGGTGACTAAAAACCCGGAGACGATGCAGATTCAATGGTCTCGGACATCGTCTGGTCAAAGAAGGTGTTTGGCACAGGCACAATCAGGGAGCCATGTGGGGAGAAGGTGACAAGACTGTGAAGGTCAACCTAAGGCAGCGGGTCTCAAACTTCAGCGTGCATAAAAACCGCCTGGGGAGATGGTTACAGATGCTCTGTGTCCGGTCCCGCTCCCAGCGAGTCCAGGTCAGTATGTGCGGAGTCTGGTGAGGACTGAAATCAGCTTTTAAGCCTGGATGCAGGTGGTGTGTGCAAAGCATTTTGAGAAAATTACTGCCTTGTGTTGCCAAGGAATCAAGGTAAGCCTTAATCAGACGGTGAGGAGAGGCTTTATTTCCATTAACCCTGAAAACGTGAGCTACTAATTATGTAACTACTGGACTAGAAGATGTCAGGTCAGAGCAAGAAGACGGTTTCTCTGTGTAACAAGAAAAAAATGACTTCTTAGGAGACAGTAAGACGGAGTGGGGACAGAAGGTGAGCGAGGGCCTCACTTCAACACGAAAAACTCAACGATGTCTCCCAGCAGCACAGCGGGAGGTTTCTGATGAAAGGGAAAAGTAGCCAGAAACCAAGGAAGAAGTGCTAAGACAACAAAAAGTGCGAGCTGCTCTTTTCAAAATCCATGAGCTCCTCTTAGCAAAAAGAATTCCGTGTACCCAACAGACGAAACAGCTCTGCGTATTCGGAAAATAGAAAGGTCAAATTTCACCTGTGATTTTAGATGATTATTATTAATTTTTTTTTTTTTTTACAAAATGTGAGCCAAAAATATGTCTCTTACTGCTCATTCTTCCAAAAACCACAAGGCAAGTTTGAGGAAAAGGAAAATTTAGGAATAACGGGAAAGTCCCTTTGTACAGCCTCTACTGGTGGCACGAAGCTGCCGTGATGCTGAGTCCTAGATGGCGACATCTGCACTGCCCTGTGCAGGGTGTGTCCCCCACCCCCCAAGTTGTGCAGAACAGCTGTCTGGCTGCACATGTGGCCGGCATTCATGGGAATTTAAGCTGGGGCAAAGAAGCAAAACTTCAATCTACTTGAGTGGTGTCTTAGGCATTTTCTTTGAATCTTTATAACCGAAGGACACTCAAGAAACAAGTATAAATCATCAAATGCACACAATAACTATATTTATTATCCAATTACTAACAAAAAATAACAATTACACAGCCAAAGCTGTGCTGGAGCGAGAGGAAGGGAAGGCAAAGACATGATGCTCACCTGCAGAGGCAGCAAAGGCCAGCCCCCCTCAACTGAGCAGGCGGGGGCCCCCGCAGAGCACTCGTGGCCCCTCTGGGCGTCACCCCCCACTGAACACCAAGGCTCCCCGCCGAGCCCTGCTGGACTATGGGCTCCTCCAGAACAGAGATCGTAGGTTCCCACAGTCCAGAATCCAGAGGCTGAAGGAAAAAATGACTTTACAGCTCGTGGTGGGGGCAGGGGTGGTGGGGGCAGGNTGGAGCGAGAGGAAGGGAAGGCAAAGACATGATGCTCACCTGCAGAGGCAGCAAAGGCCAGCCCCCCTCAACTGAGCAGGCGGGGGCCCCCGCAGAGCACTCGTGGCCCCTCTGGGCGTCACCCCCCACTGAACACCAAGGCTCCCCGCCGAGCCCTGCTGGACTATGGGCTCCTCCAGAACAGAGATCGTAGGTTCCCACAGTCCAGAATCCAGAGGCTGAAGGAAAAAATGACTTTACAGCTCGTGGTGGGGGCAGGGGTGGTGGGGGCAGGGCCCGGGGGAACAGCGCCCAGGGAAGATTACCAGGAAGTCAGAAATCGCTACACAAAGTGTAAGAAAGTACACATCGACATGATACAAAGTAGCTGTTGTCACCCTAAATGATTTAAAAATTCCCCATTGATATGTTCTCAAAGCCAAGTTAAGGACCACCCGAGAAAATCCATCTTCTTACCTTACAGGAAGACCACTCTTTAACCACAATTGCTACCCAGCTTGCCCACTGATTTTCTACTCTTAAATCTGAACTTATTTCCAACTTTTTCTAAAACCTGAAAACCATCCAAAACAGAGGTGCTTCTGAAAACTGTACAAAGAATGTATACTCAAAGCTCTGAAAAACAAAAATACCACCAGTTGAGAAGATAAGCCTAAAGACCTCAAAAATGTTTTGTGGTTAAAAAAAGAGGAATTAGCCCTGCAAATATGTATTTCAGTTGAGAAAATATTCATGCTGATATATGAATTCTTACATACTTGCTTAAAAATTCATAGTCATACGCGCTGTCTATGCCATAGAGATGTATTTAATTCTGCAGGAAAATGAAAATGCCTCCAGTTGTATAAACCTATGAATAGCTACTGACATAAACTGTGCCAACCATCAAACCCAGACAGCTTCAGGACTGGACAGCCACGCGTGATGCCACTATATCCGGGCGTGATGCTACTGTAACAGTTTTCACTGCTCAAGACAAGGAAAGGAAACACCCACAGGATCCACCTAAGTCAAGCTGAGAACACCAGCGTTCCATAAAAATAGCAGGTACTTGGAAAATACCTTGGCAAATAAAACAGAATGAAAATAAGAGAAGAATGATGAAGAGGACCAAGGAGTAAGAAAAACTAAAGGAGGTGTGGGGCTTTCCAGAAAATCAGAGGAACAAGAGGAAACAGATAAGTGAAGGCACAGGTGGGGAGAGCGTGAAAAGGCTCAGAATTATCCTGAATTAAGGTCTAACGGCCCCTCTGGCTCACCCCGTTCCTCCATTTTATAAGGTATGTCTTCAACGATGTTTTTAAGACCTTATTTATACAAAATAGGATTCCCTGGTGGCTTAGATGGTAAACAAGTCTCCTGCGTGGGTTCGCTCCCTGGGTCAGGAAGATCCCCTGGAGAAGGAAATGGCAACCCACTCCGGTATTCTTGCCTGCAGACTCCCATGGACATAGGAGCCCAGTGGCTACAGTCCATGGGTCACACAGAGTCGGACATGACTGAGCGTGCACACACATGCAGTTCGAGGTTGTCTGGGCAACACCCGGCAGCCACTCAGGCCTGGGGCTGCCGCGAGCTCACCTTGGCGGTGATCTGGAAGTCCTCGTGCTCCTTCAGCAGCTCCTGGGTGTGCTGGATGCTTGAGCCCGTGGACGTGTGAGTGGAGAGGTAGAACTCCCCGCTGTCGTGGATCCACTCCAGAGCCTAGACGCAGGAGTGGGAGAGAGTTCAGGCCTCAGCAGCGGTGAAGCAAGGCCCAGCTCCCCGGCATCTCATTTAAACATCCGCAGGCCCAGGCTGGCCCGCCAGCTAGAAACGCTCCCTCAAAGAGAGACGAGCGTCTCAAGAGTGTATCTTCCTTCCAAAAGGAGAAGAAAAAGTCGACATTCTGGAAAAATGGGATCGTGTCACTTGGGCATCCACAAGGCCTAACAAATTCAAGAGTTTCTTACGACCTTGGACCTAAAGGACCACAAGAGCGCACTTGAACATCCTTCCTGAAGAGGCCTGAGACATGAGGCTGGAGGTCGGAGACCCTGGAGCTGCTGAACACTGACATTCATGTCACGGGACTTGAGAACCTTCCTGGGGAGTTCTAACTAATAAAAAAAAAAAAAAAGAGAGAGAAAGAGAGAGAAAAGAAAGCAGGCACAAAGGCCCAACTTTCAAACGTGCAGCTTGAGGCCTTTCTCCCTGTTCCTGCCTTCAGTGGGTCCTTGGGCAGCACCCACTTGCCTTCTGGGGGCTCCCACAGAGGAACCTCCTCATTACGTGTAAGATGCTCTAGGACAGGCTGGAGGGAGCCGAGGCTTAACCTCCCAGATGGAGGAGAGAGATGACCCGCCTTGGGGAGCCGGGGGGCGGCGGGGCGGGGGTGCTGGCCAGGCTCAGGCTGCAACAGAAGGATACATTCTAACTCCTACTCACTCCATGTTTTTTTAGACAGAAGCAGTTTTCCCCTTCTACGGGCATACTTTGCAAATGCAATCAAACTTGCTTAAACATACGCATCTAAAAAAGGAACACTATAGAAAAAACACATAAAAGCAAAAATGCTTCCATATCTGCCCTCATAATCTCTGGTCCAGTGTGATTTGCCGGTCTAGGAACAGAAACATCACTGTCTCTATTACCATTTTTATTTTTGAAAAGAAAGCCACAACCCAGAAGACTTGCTGTGCACCATCCTGGCTGAGAATTTACTTTTGTTTTGCTGGAGTGTAGCTATTCCATCTCAAAAGCAATGCTGACACTGAATCAAGGCAGAAACCATGGAGGTCAGTTCCCTCAAAGGTCCCTAGCGGTTCTGCTCACAGAGTCTACCATGCAGGCAGGTGCTGAGGGGGGCGCTCGGGATGGGAGAGGCCAGGGCCCTGTCCCTGTGACCCGGAGGGACTCCCAGGCTGAGAAGGGATGGGCTGAGAGGGAGGGGCCCTGGGCAGGGGGAGGGGGGAACCTTGGGGGTCACAGGGCCTGGGACTTTGGCCTGGAAGTGAATGGGGTTGCTGTATGGAAAAGGGATTGGCAAGGAAGCAACACCGGTTAGCAAACTGGCCCAGAGGTGTAGACAGGACACGGCTGGGCTGGTTCCCAAGCTGGCTCAAAGGGGGAGAGGAGGGCAGAGGAACCCAACGAAGGGGTGGGGATGGGAAGCTGAGGGCGAGGCAGGAATTGGGGAAGACACGGAGGGGCACGGCACGCGGGGAGCCTCAGGTCCACTTCGGCTTTGGTTAAGGCCCCACTGGAAACAGGCCAGGAGGGAGGTGGGGTCTCTAAATCCGGACACCAGAAACGGGAGGTCAGGGCTGGGAGATACCGACAGTATGCGATAAGGAGAGAGGAAAAAGAAACAAGAATGAGCCCTGAGCGGAACGCCAGCTTGCAGGGGTGGAGAGAAACAAGAACGAGCCCTGAGCGGAACGCCAGCTTGCAGGGGTGCAGATGAGGGAGGGAGGAGCAGCCCGGAGCCCCGAGGGGCACAGAGCAGGGCCGGCGTCACCGGCCACAGGCCCACCCGGAGTCCCAGGGCCTCGTCCCGAACCCTCGAGCCGGCCGGGGCCACCAAGACCAGCGTGTCCCACACACTCGGTATTTCCTGCACGTCTGCTGTTACTCTGTAGACCAGAGCCCAGCCCAACAGGGCCTCTGTCACGGCAAAAACGGAATGATCTTAAATTTTCAGCAAATGAGCTGACTTTAGGAAACAGCAGAAGCGTGTTACATTATTTCTGTCAAGGGAATTATTTACAACTTTGTTCTCTATCGCTGAATGACTGCTTGTCTTTCAACACTGCGATAAGAAAGATGTGTGAGAGAAGACGGTGAAACCATCTCTAATTAGAAATCAAATCAGGCCCCTGTCAGTCTGAAACATGGTTGGATTCTCTTTTTAAAAATGTTAAGAAAGTGGACACTAAAAAATACTACTGCTCGCCGGCCCCGCTCGGCATTACGATCGCTGCATCCTGGAGGGTCAGTCAAGACGAGGGAGAGGCCGGGTTAGGGTCAGGGCGCCAGGTCCGGGGACCCCGAATCCTGCTTCCGCCCTGGGACGCCAAGCAGTTCTGGGCAGCAGGCCCCACGGTGAGAGACTGACATTTACCAGATTAAAGTCTGTTCCACAAGAGGGAAACCTGTGCGGAGAAAAACAACCTTTCTGTGACCAGACACCTACTCTGGGTCAGGCCTGTGTCAGGGAGGTTTCCAGGAGGATGGAGCAGACGGTGCAGGTCCAGCACGGTCCCCGGGGACCAGGTGCCCTGGGGAGGCCCTGGGGACTGAGACGGCTCATGGGGTTCCGAGAAAAGCTCCCTCCCCTCCCCGCCCCTGATCCTCCAGACTGTGCCTAACAGTTTATGGATTCTTATGTGACTATTAAGGCCAAAGAGAAGTGACGGGAATCTTCCTGTTTGAGTTACAATCAGACAGATTTTACCCTAAAACGACCTCCACAACTGATCATCGGGGCTGAAGGCCTTGATCCCAAAATGACTTCCGAGGGGTCAGGGGGATATGGCAAACACACCCTCTCGATGTCTCTGCCTTTGCCAAAGGCACGGCAGAGTTTTTTGACTCTACTGAATTCTGAGAAATGCTGCCACAGTTCTTAACTTTAGCTCCATTTATCTGAAGAGCACAATTTGTATCTTGAAAATGTAGACACAGTAATCTAAAAAGCTGCCCTGTATTATTTTCCAGTGACTGAAATCATCATGATGGTGACTGCTGAGCAGAGCTGAATGGCAAGCTTGCTGAGGCCAAAATCACGAGGGACACACGTGCATGAGGCCGTGGGGTTTTCCTGCAATGAACTTAAGTAAAAGGCAGGGCAAGGTGGCGTCTGCTCACGAGGGCGTGATCTGCCGTCCACTGCGGGGTCAGCAGCTGCCCATCTGATGGCGGCGGCCTGAGCGCGGGGAGCGGGGGCTGGGGGCTGACTGACCTGCTTGGCGCTTC
This sequence comes from Oreotragus oreotragus, assembly GCA_006410675.1. Lineage (NCBI taxonomy): Eukaryota > Metazoa > Chordata > Mammalia > Artiodactyla > Bovidae > Oreotragus > Oreotragus oreotragus. The sequence goes on along the minus strand of SJYX01017258.1, from coordinate 1,014,987 downwards.
GCTCAAAGACCACGTACTGCTGGCACTGGTCCAGCCGCCGCTTTCTCATGGTCCAGTAGTGCAGCACCCTGTTCTCCCGCTGGAAGAGCTCGTTCAGGATATCTGAGAGAGCAAGGAGAGAGCCGCCCGGCGGCGCCCACGGTCAATCAGCACGCCCGGGCCACGGCAGGCATCTGTATTTAGAGAGCTTTAAATGCAAATGCCACTGCAGATCATCAGATTCTGAGCCACGCTGCCTGCCCGCCCGGCTGTCTTCACACGCCTGTCCAGACCGCTCCAGCTCACTCTTACGGCTGAGGTCACTGGACACTGAGCCGTCCTCTAACCCCTCAGGCCGGCAGGGTCAGTGGGGCAGCAACTGCGCTCTTTGTTGGGGAAGTCTGAGGATGCCTGGGAAAACACCATTTTTAGGTATTTTGTGCGAGACCCTGAGAACATTCCCGCAGAAGGAACTTCAGCAGGTCTTCACCTAAAATCAACAAATTAATTTACACACACAGAAAATGCCAGTCAAAACGGTGGCGCAGTAGAAGAAAACGAAGGGTGTTAAAACCAAAACCAAATTATTAAGAGAGGAGAGGACGTGAAGTTGAGAAGCAAGAAGCCAGAAAGGAAAACGTAAGACAACAATCTGACTACGTGAGAATTAAAATGGTCAGGATCAAATGAAACAGCGCATATGTAAAAATATTACACCAATCAAGAGCCCAGAAAAACCACTGGGAACAAATGAGACATGGATCTAAGTCTCGTAAGTCGCTTCAGTCGTGTCTGACTCTTGCCTTGGGATTCTCCAGGCAAGAACACTGGAGTGGGTTGCCATTTCCTTCTCCAATGAATGAAAGTGAAAAGTGAAAGTGAAGTCGCTCAGTTGTGCCTGACTCCTAGCGACCCCAGGGACTGCAGCCTACCAGGCTCCTCCGTCCATGGGATTTTCCAGGCAAGAGTACGGGAGTAGGGTTGCTATTGTCTTCTCCGAACTTACCGACTAGTGAATGGGAAAAATGTGAATAACCTGTTGGCAAAATGAGCAAAGCATACAAATATGAAGGTTGTGATTTTATGAAATGATATGTGGCCAGCTAAAAATATGGACACACGTTTCGTCTCACTCAAGCAATGGGATCAGTTTTCGCCATTTTCCTGGCCAGGACCACACTGCCCTGGGCTGGAGTGACAGAGGAAACCTGAGTGTGTGTATTACTGAGGGAGGGAAATGGAGTACAGACCCAGCAGATGGTAACTGGGCAATGGGCAATGACAGCGAGGTGTGCGCAACCCTGAACCAGGTATTTATCTTTCAGATACGCTGCTGACACAAGCTCCCAATATGACCTGCACAGATGCACACACACAAGGCGCTGTTTGCAAAAACTGGCAGCAACGTAAGAGAACGTCAATTAGGGGTCACGACGGAATCAGTACAGAGCTGGACAAGAAAAAAAACAGACCAGGTCTCTAAATTCTGATATAGAGTAAGATTATTACCAAGTGAAAGAAGAAAATTGCAGGGGAATATAGTCCCATTGTGATTAAAAAAAAAACACCACAAAAACTAAAAAGCCAGATGATGAGTTGAAGCTAAACATGTTTATATCTGTATGTCCATCTACATGCACAGAAGGGATACACAAAGGTCCTCACAGAGGTGACCACTGGCAAAGGAATTAGGTAATTTATAAAGTTTGTACACTTTAAAAATCCTTTATAGTGAGTCTGTTGTTACCCAAAAAGTTTATAAAGTAAACAGATTAAAAAAAAAAAAAAATACTGATCATCGGGGCTGAAGGCCTTGATCCCAAAATGACTTCCGAGGGGTCAGGGGGATATGGCAAACACACCCTCTCGATGTCTCTGCCTTTGCCAAAGGCACGGCAGAGTTTTTTGACTCTACTGAATTCTGAGAAATGCTGCCACAGTTCTTAACTTTAGCTCCATTTATCTGAAGAGCACAATTTGTATCTTGAAAATGTAGACACAGTAATCTAAAAAGCTGCCCTGTATTATTTTCCAGTGACTGAAATCATCATGATGGTGACTGCTGAGCAGAGCTGAATGGCAAGCTTGCTGAGGCCAAAATCACGAGGGACACACGTGCATGAGGCCGTGGGGTTTTCCTGCAATGAACTTAAGTAAAAGGCAGGGCAAGGTGGCGTCTGCTCACGAGGGCGTGATCTGCCGTCCACTGCGGGGTCAGCAGCTGCCCATCTGATGGCGGCGGCCTGAGCGCGGGGAGTGGGGGCTGGGGGCTGACTGACCTGCTTGGCGCTTCGCTCAAAGACCACGTACTGCTGGCACTGGTCCAGCCGCCGCTTTCTCATGGTCCAGTAGTGCAGCACCCTGTTCTCCCGCTGGAAGAGCTCGTTCAGGATATCTGAGAGAGCAAGGAGAGAGCCGCCCGGCGGCGCCCACGGTCAATCAGCACGCCCGGGCCACGGCAGGCATCTGTATTTAGAGAGCTTTAAATGCAAATGCCACTGCAGATCATCAGATTCTGAGCCACGCTGCCTGCCGCCCGGCTGTCTTCACACGCCTGTCCAGACCGCTCCAGCTCACTCTTACGGCTGAGGTCACTGGACACTGAGCCGGCCTCTAACCCCTCAGGCCGGCAGGGTCAGTGGGGCAGCAACTGCGCTCTTTGTTGGGGAAGTCTGAGGATGCCTGGGAAAACACCATTTTTAGGTATTTTGTGCGAGACCCTGAGAACATTCCCGCAGAAGGAACTTCAGCAGGTCTTCACCTAAAATCAACAAATTAATTTATACACACAGAAAATGCCAGTCAAAACGGTGGCGCAGTAGAAGAAAACGAAGGGTGTTAAAACCAAAACCAAATTATTAAGAGAGGAGAGGACGTGAAGTTGAGAAGCAAGAAGCCAGAAAGGAAAACGTAAGACAACAATCTGACTACGTGAGAATTAAAATTATCATGATCAAATGAAACAGTGCATATGTAAAAATATTACACCAATCAAGAGCCCAGAAAAACCACTGGGAACAAATGAGACATGGATCTAAGTCTCGTAAGTCGCTTCAGTCGTGTCTGACTCTTGCCTTGGGATTCTCCAGGCAAGAACACTGGAGTGGGTTGCCATTTCCTTCTCCAATGAATGAAAGTGAAAAGTGAAAGTGAAGTCGCTCAGTTGTGCCTGACTCCTAGCGACCCCAGGGACTGCAGCCTACCAGGCTCCTCCGTCCATGGGATTTTCCAGGCAAGAGTACGGGAGTAGGGTTGCTATTGTCTTCTCCGAACTTACCGACTAGTGAATGGGAAAAATGTGAATAACCTGTTGGCAAAATGAGCAAAGCATACAAATATGAAGGTTGTGATTTTATGAAATGATATGTGGCCAGCTAAAAATATGGACACACGTTTCGTCTCACTCAAGCAATGGGATCAGTTTTCGCCATTTTCCTGGCCAGGACCACACTGCCCTGGGCTGGAGTGACAGAGGAAACCTGAGTGTGTGTATTACTGAGGGAGGGAAATGGAGTACAGACCCAGCAGATGGTAACTGGGCAATGGGCAATGACAGCGAGGTGTGCGCAACCCTGAACCAGGTATTTATCTTTCAGATACGCTGCTGACACAAGCTCCCAATATGACCTGCACAGATGCACACACACAAGGCGCTGTTTGCAAAAACTGGCAGCAACGTAAGAGAACGTCAATTAGGGGTCACGACGGAATCAGTACAGAGCTGGACAAGAAAAAAAACAGACCAGGTCTCTAAATTCTGATATAGAGTAAGATTATTACCAAGTGAAAGAAGAAAATTGCAGGGGAATATAGTCCCATTGTGATTAAAAAAAAAACACCACAAAAACTAAAAAGCCAGATGATGAGTTGAAGCTAAACATGTTTATATCTGTATGTCCATCTACATGCACAGAAGGGATACACAAAGGTCCTCACAGAGGTGACCACTGGCAAAGGAATTAGGTAATTTATAAAGTTTGTACACTTTAAAAATCCTTTATAGTGAGTCTGTTGTTACCCAAAAAGTTTATAAAGTAAACAGATTAAAAAAAAAAAAAAAAACTTTAGAAAAAGATTCCCCGGCTGGAATTGCAAATCAAATAAGTGATATCTAGAATACAACTTTATTGGAAAACAACTTTTCCACGAACAGTTACCAAGCTCCTCGCGGCTCAGTGCTGTGAGAAGCAGGAGCCTGCGAGTCGCTTGTGCCCGCAGCCTGGCGGTTCGAGTTGCTATGGTTTCTTTGCTTAAAAAAAGTGAACTAGTTTAGTGAAACTAATTAGGACTGAAACTTGAAGCCTGTCAAAAAATTAACGTACCACTTAAAATGAAATGGCCCTAAGTCTTTTCTAGTCTATTATTTCTGTAGCCTCTGCCTGAGGCAGTGCTGAGGCTCGGGTGAGGATGGAAGCTGACAGGGCAATGCCCAAGTATCAATAGTTGTAAACAACTCTCATCATTTCCTGAGGACCCACTTCCATGTCATTCCAGTTCAACTTGTAGGAACAATTGTGATTAAGTTGAAAGTGATATATCACTTGGATGCATTTTTATTGCAAAATAGTCAATCAGAATTCTATGCCCTAAAAATTATCAGCCACCTTGACTTGCACTTGTCTCAATGCTGCCTGCAGTCTAGTATAATTGCTCCCAGGTCTTTTTCGATGCATTTCCGAATGTGTATATATGGTTTTTACAGATTTTTAAATTCAAAGGTTACCCATCTACGTAACTTTCTTTTGCAATTTGCTTTTATTAATAATGCTTTAAGTATATAAAACTGGTAACACAGTGTAGCAATGAAACGGGTATATCATTTTTGTGATTTAAACTTTTAAAAATAATTGGCCTATAGATAACTCTGGTTTTCATTTTTTCCCCGATTCATATTTTCACTTACTTTGAATAAAACAGTCAATGTTAATAAATATCTTGAACATGTTACATTTTCTCCCTCTACTTGATTCAATAAATTATAAACCTATGTTTATTAAATATTTTATTACTAAAGATAACTTATGATGAACTTTAATGAAATTAAAAAGACATTTAAAATGAACCCCTAGTGGACATTTAATTTCCAAATACGTGGGGTTTTTACAGTATCTTTGATATTAATTTCTCATTTTGACATTAGTTTCTCATTTACATGCTTTCTTCTCTGCAATCACCCTCTGTGATTTTTCAGTCTTCTAACTTTATTGAGGCTTTCAATGGCTAAGCCAAAGATCTCTCTTGGTAAATGTCACACTGCACTTGAAAAAATGGGTTCTTTTCAAATATCTTTTGATACTGATTTCTAACATAATTCCACAGTGATAAGAGAACAGACTCTGTATGACTTAGACCTTTAGACCGTGAAACTCTTGCACATTGTTTTATGTCCCTGGATATGTTCCAGCGTCTCCTAGTTTATCATCTATGGGAACTGGAATGGAATTTGTATCCTACTGTTGTGTGCAAACTGGATAAATCTTACTTGTGCTGAACTGGTGCAGAGTGCTTTCCAGGTCTACTATATCCTCTACTTCTCTGTATTTTCATTCCACAAATTTTTGAGAGTTTGATATTGTAACCCCAACTAAAAGTCTTAATTATCTACTTAAAACATTGTAATAGATAGTGGAACTATATGTAACTTAGTTCTGTGTCTTCCAAGTCTCCTATAAATGTGATATCATACTTTCATAACTGAAAAAAAAATAAAAACACCAAAAAAAAATTTTTAAAGATGAGAGGAAGCCCCGGAGCAGACGTCTGAGCATATGCTGTTGGCGCCCCTGCCAGCTGAGCCCCCCGGCGTACTCACTTTTCACTTGCTGCTCGGGCGCTTTGATGTGTGTCACCATGCCTGGCATGTTCACGCTGTTCCTGTGCAGGTACTTCAGGAAGACGTCCGCATTCCTCCTGGCAAGCGTGCAAGCCTGAGCAACAAAGCAGAGCAACGTGTTCACAGGGTTCACACAGACATGCCTTCGGTGTATACCACTGACGGGAGCATGGAGCTCTATCACACATTTAAAGCGTCCATCTGGCCAATCTGCAGTCTGGAGAATACATAGGCTGAATCCCATTGCAATTAAAAAAAAAAAAAAATCTCAGTCTTGACGCCCTTGCTCTGATGAAGCCAGTTGCTATGTTGAGAGCCACCCTGTGGCGGGGTCCAAGGGGACAGGGACTGAAGGTGACCACTGGGCTGCAGCCAGAGGGGAAGTGAAGCCTTTCTTCTCAGTTTAGCCTTAAGGTGACTGCATCCCTGGCCAATACCTGATCGCAGCCCTGGGAGAAACTCGAGGTTGGAGGGCTGGGCTAAACCGTGCTGAGAATTCTGCAGAGGGCAGACAGTACGTATTTTCAGCTCTCAAGTCACAGCCTCCGTGTCTCTGCTGCACCTACTCAACCTGCCCACTGTAGCTGAAGGCAGCCATGGATGACAGGTAAATCAATGGGAGTAAAGGCACTTAGCCACCAGGTCTTAGCCTGTAGCCCTTTGGTTTGAGCCACTGAACTGCATGGTGGTTTGTTACATGGTTTTACTGCGGTAACAGACAACTGATAGCATATGTTTACAAGTCAAATAAGTAATTTCATTAATGTATTAAAGTTTTATTTAACAGAAGACAGATAAATATAAATCAAAATGCTTCAGGGGGATTAAAATCCCTTAATTGTATTAGAAAGGGAAATACCTTGCCCATTGACTAGCCCAGATCTGGAGTCAGTCTTTTCCTCAAGGAGCTCCGTGTCCTTCTTGTAAGTGAACGGTGCTAAGAACCCACAACCTGGGCACAAGGGATGCTCGCCACCAGTGGGCTGAGCACTGCTCCCGGATCTTTTCAGGGGCTGCAGTGTCTTTTGTTTAATGAGAAAAATATACCATGAGCCTCTACTGATCAGACTGAAATAAGCTGTCATGTCAAACAGCAAGAAAGCCATGAAGGCTGCTAGGGTCATGTCAAAAGGACATCCGAGCCAGCCTGGCTGGAGGGGGCTGTCACCAGCAGGACAAGTTTAGGATGTGAAAAGACATACATCTGATTTCAGTGAGTGACTGAAACACACCAAATGCTAAAATCCATGATGATGCTACAAGAACACACTGATCATAGGCAGAGGTTGCCAGGGAAACAGCTCATTATTCTGGAAATCACCACAGAAGGAAACGGTCATGCATAAATCCCACATTATTTGGCCAAACTCTATTCTAGCGTAACCAAATAACTGAGGAGGAAATAATTTCCATCCAACCAAGACAGAAGGAGCGATAAGACTACCACCCTGGTGCAGCTCCTAATGAAGTGATACCACCACTGGCAGCTAAACCCGGTGGATTAAAGGCTGATGGGAAAGTACATGAGGGATGCTACGGGCTTACCACGTCTAAGGCTCTGATAAACCCTCAGATCACAGAGACAGCAGGAGGGGAAGGTGTGGGTCCTGAGGCAATGCCATGAGAAATACACAGCATCACCCATGAGGCACCCTAAGCACACCCCACACACTCACTCAAACCCGAACCTGAACAAGGCCCTCAATCCAGCCAAGAGAAATGGAGAGAATGCAGGATGGTGCTAAGTGACCCACAGGATGCAATCATCAGACCCGGGGGGAGGGAAACTCCACAGCATGAATAATTCATTTCTTTACTTAATAAATGCTAATTGAAAAAGGGAGGATAGGTTTAGACTAAGATTTAAGAGACATACCAATCACATCAAAGCGTGGGCCTTGTCTGGATTTTAATTAAGACCAGGTATAGAAACAAATTCATGGGACAACTGGAGAAATTTGAACACTGCTGAATTTTACATAAAATAAGTTGTTATTACTTTTTCAGATCCGATCATGGTATTGTGGTTACAGAACGGTTTCAGAGGGACTCCCCAGTGGCTCAGATGGTAAAGAATCTGCCGGCAATGCAGGAGACCTGGGTTCAATCCCTGGGTCAGGAAGATCCCCTGGAGGAGGAAATGGCCACCCACTCCAGTATTCTTCCATGGACAGAGAAGCCTGGTAGACTACAGTCTGTAGGGTCACAAAAGAGCTGGACACGACTGAGCGACTAATACTTTCATACCTTCAATGGTTTTAGAAAGGAAGAATTTAAATACTTAGACACACACAGAAGTACTTGTAAACAAACTGGCATAATACCTAGAATTTAAAATTATCCAGTAAAGATGGGCATATGTCCACATGTTGGTAATTACTGAATCTGGGTGAGAAGTACACAGGGGTTCATTATCCATTCTCTCAATTTTTGTACACATTTTTAAACTTCTACAATAAAATGTTTGAAAATGTCCAACACGTCAAAGACATAATCCTAGATGAATGAAAGAACCTGACCCAGTCTGTGTTTGATTTTTGTTTGTAAACTTAAACGGCAGCAACAAGCAGGGGTTGGGGCTTTCAGGTTCTATTTGAACAGTTGTAACTGAAGACCCCCGGAAGCTCCATTTTCCTACCTTGATTTGCCTAAAAGAAAACCTCTGTGGGAGAAGCTCATAACAGGTCAGATACTAGGTTTAAGAGTTTTCAAAGTTTACAATTTGTTCTCTCAGACCAAACAATAACTCTAATAACTGTCAGCTCAGAGGATCACTTTCAAAAGGAAACAGAAACAGAAATGATTATACGTGACTGGATATGGTGTCGGCCAAGGTCAGGATGCTGGAGCTACGAGGAAAATTCAACTCCTTCAAGCAACAATGGACAGTCAACTCCAAACCTATTTTCAACACGTCTGAGTGGCCACCAGCAGAACCCAGGAGGTCATTTTCACAAGTGGAAGAACGTAAGGTGGAAAACTGTTCCAAATTAATGTAGCTAAACCTTTCAACCCCTTTTAAAAATTTAACTGTTGTGAAGCACACCAGTGACTCGTGTGTGACCGTATATGAAAATAACAAGGCAGCCTTGAAAAGTGACTTATTTAAACCTTCTTGGAGTTAAGACTTCCAGCTGGGCCTGAATGGGATTAAATTTCTCTTGCAGTAAATATTTTCTGAATAAGTATTAGTAAGTGGCCCTGTGACTCCAAGGGGTGTTCCTGCTCTGTGTCCACTCTACACTGGGCTCACACATGTTCCAAGATGGTCTTTGTTCCTAAAAAGGCTGAATTTCCAAAGGAAGATTATTTTGAGCTCTAAGCACTTTTGTTTCAGCAAATCAATTTCTGCATGTCAGTTCAGGATCACTTGGTATTGGGATTTCTACCCATTCTTTATACACACAGATTTCTGTCTAGTTCTTTCTCTGTGAAAACTAGAAGGAGAGCATAAATCACAACTGAAAAAAGACTTCAAGATCTCTGATCAGTTAACTTGTTGCTGATGCAAAAGTGAAAGGTGATAGTCACTCAGTCATGTCTGATTCTTCGTGACCCCATGGACTGTAGCCCGCCAGGTTCCTCTGTCCATGGGATTCTCCAGGCAAGAATACTGGTGTGCGTAGCCTTCTCCAGGGGATCTTCCCGACCCAGGGATCGAACCCAAGTCTCCTACATTGCAGGTGGATTTTTTTTGCCGTCTGAGCCACCAGGGTAGCAGGGTCACCCCATCACTCCCTACACTGGGGGCGTGCGGGGACAAAGGCATCCAGACACTCCCCAGGCTCAGGTGGACCCTCCTGGACCTACGAACCCTGTGAGCGAGGGCCCAGCACCCAGAAGGCCGGCTCCGTACCTTCAGGAACGCTTCCTTCTGTTCGAGGTGCTTGCTGATCATGGGGGTGACGTGGTCCGTCTCGGAGTTGGGGCCCAGCTTGTCAGCCCCTCCACACCAGTCCTCTTCCCTCTTGTACTCCTGCTCCAGGCTCTCCAGGACGCTGCAGACCTGCGGTGGGACAGGGGCCGGGCTCAGTGGGGCCTCCTGGCAGGGGACAGGAGGGGTGACTGGTCCTGGCCTGAGCACCGAGGCCATTGCCGGACGTGGGGATGCATGTGGGCTTTTCAGAACAAGGACAGACAAAAGGGGATTTTCCTGTCTCAATCTGCCCTGCTTCAGGACGTATATTTAAATAAGAGGGAAAGGGATGTCTCTTCTCAGGTCCTTTCCAACCTGTTATTCCTTGATACCTAAGGAATAATAATCCTAATAAGCAAGAATACTCCGAAGTCTATGGGGCTGCTCTTCTCTGCTAAGCTGGGACTTGACTGGTCTGGGAATGCCTGGCCAGGCAGGGACTGAGTCGCCCGAGGGAGTAGGGCCTCGGGGAGGCGTGGGCAGGGGCCCACCTGCTCCGAGGTCTTGTAGAAGGCCACGGACGCGTTCACCAGCTTCAGCCGGTCTTCCATCTTGAGCATGAGCTGCTGCCAGTGCGAGGCGACCTTCTCGGCACAGTCCCGGATCATGTCCATGTCATAGTGATTGGCCTGCAGCATGGCCTCGGCCTTCTGCTGGACCTGCAGGGCGCTCTGGTGTGTCTTCTAAGGGGGAGGGGAGAGGGGAGGCTCTTGAGTTGGGGCGGGGAGGTCACGCCACACACTCACGGGGAAGGCTGTGGCTTCTTTAGGAAGGCTGCTTGCTTTCACGGAAACAACAACTCCAGTTAACACGACTTCAACAGGACACTCGGAAAAACACGGCCGGCAGGTTAGAGAAACGAAGTCCTTATGCCGACCCACAACTGTTTGTGTTTACCCAATGAAGGATGAAATAAATGCCTTAGGAATTTTCCAGCATGGGTCTCGGCCGCGGGGTTTTCAACTTTTCAGAAATAGCAGGAAAAACCCTTAGCAGCCAATATTCTAGAAAAAAAAAAGCTGCTGAAACATTCCGAGTGTATTGTGCCCGTTGATCCTTCTCCTAAGAGCAGCCAGAGGCAAACGAATGAGTGGAAAAAAAGGTGGTCTAAGTGAACACTCTTTATTTCACTTGGACCTTATACTTTGGACAAGTCAGGATTTCAAGAACTATTGATTAAAAGAAAAAAGAGAAAGAGAGACACAGTTAAAAAAAAGCCAAGAATGAACCAACTGCGCTCTCTGGAGGTCCGTGCCAGACAATGGATCTATGAAAATCCACTGGATTTATGAAAATAACAATGGATCTATGAAAATAACCCGCCCCTAGTGCACACCCTGCTCTGTCAAGACTGGTTACATAGCAGTGGGCTGTGCCTCGGAGAGCAGCAAAATGGACGGAACCTCAGCAAAGACCCCAGCTTGGGTGCCCTGGTGCCGAGGTGTTCCTGCCAGGGGCCTGCCAGCCACGGGACAGCAGGGGGTCGGCAGGAGCCACCCTCGGCCCCCGGGAGCCTTGTGGCGAGGCCGCCCCGGCGGCACAAGCACATCCAGCGCTTGCTGGACTGCCTGCTCCTGCGATGCGCTGCCTGCAGGTTTGCAGGCGCGCCCTCCTGGGGCCCAGGGCCGGGGGCCGCACGAGGGGCCTAGCGGGCCAGGCTCCGCGGCCTCGAGCATCCCTACCTCGATGGCGTGCTGGAACTGCTCGTGCTCCCTCTGCAGCTGCTCCGCCTCCTGCAGCGAGCTGGCCGCGATGAGCCCGGCGTTCAGCATGGACTCTCCATTGCGGATCCAGCCCAGCACCTGGAACGCAACACAGGGGACTCCCAGCAGCGGCCCCGCCCGGGGCGTCCGGAGCGCTGGGCGGTCAGGCGGCTCCTGTAGGCTACGGAGCACTGACTTCCTCGTGACCCTACCGCCAACTGCCTGCCTCCCTTCCGTGCGATCTGAGCGTTAAGTGCTGCATTTTGAAATTAATTCTGGGGCCTCCCTGGTGGCTTAGGGGTAAAAAACCTGCCTGCCAGTGTAGGAGACACATAGGTTCCTTCCCTGGTCCGGGAAGATCCCACAAGCCTTGGAGCAACTAAGCCCGTGCACCACGACGACTGAGCCTGTGCTCCAGAGCCTGGGGGCCGCAACGACTGACGCCAGCATGTCCAGCCTGTGCTCCACAACGAGAAAGCCACTGCAATGGGAAGCCTGCACACCGCAGCTGGAGAGGAGCCTCCACCCGCCGCAACTCGAGAACAGCCCAGGCAGCAAGAAGAGCCAGCACAACCAAAAATAAAAAAGGAAAGGTTCACGCACACACGCACACACACACACAAAGTTCATGCACACACACACATAAAGTTCACGCACACACACAAAGTTCACACACACACATAAAGTTCTCACACACACACACAAAGTTCACGCACACACACACAGTTCACGCACACACACAAAGTTCACACACACAAAGTTCACACACACACATAAAGTTCACACACACACACACAAAGTTCACGCACACACACAAAGTTCACGCACACACACACATAAAGTTCACACACACAAAGTTCACGCACACACACAAAGTTCACACACACACACAAAGTTCTCACACACACACAAAGTTCACACACACAAAGTTCACACACACACAAAGTTCACACACACACATAAAGTTCACACACACACACAAAGTTCACACACACACACAGTTCACACACACACAGTTCACACACACACACACAAAGTTCACACACACACACATAAAGTTCACACACAAAGTTCACACACACACAAAGTTCACACACACACACACACATAAAGCCGTAACTTTAAAAAAGAAAAGGAAAATTAATTCTCTCATGTTTAGTTTCAAGTGAGAACTGAAAAAGCTTGAGCGTCCAGAGGAGTGATCACTAGTCCACGGGCCAACACAGATTGAGAATCACACGGTAGAAAACCTACTACTGCAAAGAATTTCCTGGTGCTAAAAAATGCACTCATCTTTCACTCCTTTAAGGCCTGAGGAAGACGCAGAATAACCAAACTGCTTGATAAACTCCTTGGTCTCACTAACGTATCCTCCACATTAGTGTCAGTGCTGAAACAGCACGGGAACCATAGGATGAGATCCACGGTCTGCTAAAAATCAGCACCACACCACCAGCCTCAGCATCACGGAAGTCAGTTCTGACGGTAGAAGCCACAGGGAGTGTGGACGGTCAATCTGGACAGTCGCTTATGGCAGAAATTGTTGGTTACCTACCCAGTACCTACTTTCCTCATCTCTTTTATTCAGGAAAATCCCAACTTGTGGAAAAGAGCTTGAGATAAAGCCACTTCTCAGCTATCATGACAGCTTGCTACAGGTATGACGTAATTTCAGCCACTGAGATCAAAGCAGGAGCTTTGGGGAGCATTTGGGGAACATCTTTCTTTACTGATCCAGGTGCTGCCTCTTCCTTGTTACGCTTTCCCCTTCCTGATGCCTAGAACGTGGAGGTGATGGCTGGGGCTACAGTGGCCACTTGGCAGCCATTAAGTCTCCTCTGATCAAACTTAACGTATTTTTCTGTGCATCTACCAGAATCCTGGGAATCCATACTTCCATGGTTTCCCTGGCTCATGAGGTAAAATGTCACGGACACGCTTAATACACACAGGCATGGAATCCCACGGGCACTGAGCTGAAACCAATCTGTTCCAGATGTCCATTTTTATTTTGCCATGCTATCTGGGAGGTGGCAGTATAGAGTTCTGACAAAACATGAAGACCCCAGCTATACAGGGCCTGTGGTCTGGGACAGACTGATAATAGCTTATTTAGGGAGGGGAAAAAAAAAAATCATATATTTATTCAGCCCAGGAAGCACCACGTTCAGAGTTTCAGGCAAGAGATGACCAATGACAAAGCAAGCAAAGGGGAGGTGACTTGTAAGTGCTCGGCCTGCTGGGCGGCGAAGGCTTTTCCACTAGAGTAACCAGCGCACAGCTGCCCGGGCACTGGCTGTCTGCAGCTAGCTGCAGCTGCGTCAGGGGCCGTGCTCTGCCCTCACATCAGGAGGGCTGTGTTCTGACCAGGGCCAGCCGTCCCCAGCGCTCACACATCCGAGTCGCCGGGAGCGCGCTGTGGGTCCTCGTGGGCCTCCGGCCGTCCGTTTACCTGCTTGACTTCGGCCTGCAGGTGGCGCAGCTGCACGCACTGCTCCAGGTGCTTTCGGTGCTGCTCAGCCGCGAGATCCAGTTCCTGCTGCTTCTCATGCAGAAACTCCAGCAAGTCCTGGACCCGCGTGGCCATGTCCACATCTCTGTCACAAAGCAGCTCCACGCCTGTGGACGTTGAAGGGACACCCTGGGTTCAGCCGGCACTTCAACCTGCTCTTAACAGGTGCATGGTGTACACGGGGCATCTGGAACCTGACCTACCTACCCGGCGGGGGCCAAGCCCTGACTGGGAAGGCTGAGGCCAGCCAAGGGGGCTTTACGTGCACCTCCGAGCACACGAGTGTGTCTCAGAGGATGAGTTTGATGGGGTCCAAAGCCAAATTTAAGGTACAGCTAATCAAACCAATTCGGGAAACCTGGGTTGAGAAGATCCCCTGGAGGAGGGCATGGCAACCCACTCCATATTCTTGCCTGGAGAATCCCACGAACAGAGGAGCCTGGTGGGCTACAGTCCCTGGGGTTGCAGAGCTGAACACGACTGAGTGACTAAGCACAATCAAACCAAACTCATCACCTATTTATCTGCTTTTCCTCCTACACTGATATCTGGTCAGTGAGAAGTCCTTTATGAACGAGCGAACTTGGGCTTATTTTTGTTATCCACCACATACCTGTTCAGCTCTTGAGAAAGCACTGAATCTGACTTGTGTAACAGGAGTAATGCAGTATGCTGCTGCTGCTGCTAGGTTGCTTCAGTCGTGTCTGACTCAGTGCAACCCCATAGACAGCAGCCCACCAGGTTCCCCCGTCCCTGGGATTCTCCAGGCAAGAACACTGGAGTGGGTTGCCATTTCCTTCTCCAATGCATCAAAGTGAAAATGAAGTTGCTCAGTCATGTCCAACTCCTAGCAACTCCATGGACTGCAGCCTACCAGGCTCCTCCGTCCATGGGATTTTCCAGGCAAGAGTACTGGAGTGGGGTGCCACTGCCTTCTCCTGCTGCTAAATTTCTAACACTACAGTCCCCTCCACGGTTTTGAGCCTACAGTGACATCTGCTGGTAAAATGTAAACTCAGAAAAAAAAAAAGGACATGAAAATATTTTCTTGGGGTTTACTTTTCATTCATGGAGATACAACAATAAATCATCTGTAAAACGAAACTTCATGCCACTTGAAATAACAAGAAAGAATATTAGGGGGGAGTACACTAGTCATAATGTTAAATGTGACCATATCACGCGGGTGAGGGCTTCCCTGGTGGCTCAGATGGTAAAGAAACTGCCTGCGATGGAGGAGACGGGGGTTCAGTCCCTGGGCTGGGAAGATCCCCTGGAGAAGGGAAAGGCTACCCACTCCACTATTCTTGCCGGGAGGATCCCCATGGACAGAAGCCTGGAGGGCTACAGCCCACAGGGTCGCAAAGAGTCAGACGCGACCAAATGCCTAACACGTGCACGTTCACGTGGGGGAAAGCAAGCACACGTCTCTGTTCGGAGAGCACGTGTGACACCTGAACCCCAGGGTGACTGGCAGCCCCGGCTAAGGCGGGGCGGGCGCGCTGCTCACCAGAAGCCTGCACCTCGTTGACGCACTGCAGCAGGTCCTGCCCTTGGTGGATGACATCGAAGGTCAGGTTGTTCACGGTCAAGGCCTTGTCCGCGTGGTGCTGCAGGCGCTGCTCCGCGATCGTGAGGTCCTCCGTGTCGAAGTCGTTCATTTGCTGGGAAAGCTCATCGTTCCAAGACTCCAGGTCTGAGATGATCTGACAGGGGAAATCATCTGCTTAGGACCGAGATGTGAAGAACGAAAGCCTGCTGTGACACCCCTCAGGGCCGAGCCAGGGAGGAAGGGATGGATGAGGCTGCGCCAGAAGGACACAGAAGCCAGTGGACGGGGCTCCTACTGGCCAAACACAGGACAGTTAGACCCTAAAAAATGACCACAACTGAATCAAATACACTGACTATAAAGAAGCTCGTTAACTCCCAGTGACGTTAGAAGAGAAGAGCTAAAATCCAAAAAGTTAATGAAGAGCTCTTTGGTTCTGATTAAAAGGAATCATGCTTTATCCTCAAAATTGGTTCTTAAAGGAGAAAACTAATTATTCAAGCACAAAATGATGAAGAAAAGTTCCTCCTTATGGTTAAATCTAGCTATTAAGTGTAGAAATAATAAAATTAGATAACTTCTAACAAAAAATCCTAGTAAAACACCTATTCAGGTCAAGGTCATCAGTACCTAGTGGACTATCAGACAGAGGCTGATGGGGCACCTCCTGGGATTGCAGATCACCCGCAGCATCCCTGAAGAAGGGGGACCAGACAGGACACAAGCCGCCTTGTGGAAGAGCCAAGTAGGGTCAGCTGTGGAGCTTTGGGAACCAAAAGGAACCCGAATCTGACTGGGTCTTTCCATCTACCTTCTTTGGAGAAGGAAATGGCAACCCACTCTAGTATTCTTGCCCGGGAAAGAATGGTGGGCTACACAATCCATGGGGTTGCAAGAGTGGGACACGACTTCTGTGACTAAACTACCACCACCATCCACCCTGTAAGGTTACAGACAGTGTCAAGGAAGGAAACACGGTTAAACAGCCTAGTAGAAGTCGAGTGAAAAAAAGGCAGAATGTGGGACTTGGTTCTTTCGATACTTGTTACTTCAAGGAGTCATCACACAGAAAAAAAAGAGAAGGGCAGAGAGAGACACTTCCAGATGAACACATTAACCACAAATGCAAGAGCAGACCCCATGTGCCTCCTCTCTGCAGCACTTGTGGACATCTGAACAGAGGCTGAGTGTTAGCAGGTAAGAAAGAAACACTCTTAAACTGGCAGGGTGCTTGGCATGTGGTTATGTAAGAAAATGGCCTACTTTTCAGAGGTACTTACAAAGTCTTTAGGAGTGAAACACTACCAGCTGGTAGAGTTTTTCCTCTAAAACACCACAGCACAACAATTTCAAAAGGAGGGTACTTGGTAAGATGGGCAAATTCATCGAATTTCGACGACAGGCACTTGGAAAGTTGCTGTACTATTTTTCGCTACTTTTATGTAGGTCTGAAAACTTACATGATATACTTTTTAAAAATAATGACAAAAATTATAAAATCCAGAAAAGAGGAAAAACTCTCTTGTGAACAAATATTATCTCTACATTTCCCATGGATCCTAATTTCTTTTATCCATAGGAGCTTTAGTGAAATTAATTTGAGAATGTGAGAGTTTACACAGAATTCAGCTGAGATGGGAAAGAATAAAAATATTAAGGCTTCTCCAAATTCCTATTGCCCAAATCTCCCCGATTTCTTCTTTCATTACTGAATCTGCATAATATATGTGTCTATTACATTAATATATTCATTTATAAGTTAATTCACTTATAATTATATCCACTTGCAAATTAGTAATTTTAAACAACGCCGAGTTAGACATAAACCGGGAAGTCATAAGGAAAATGCTTTTTAAAAGGAAAAAAATTACCATAACTTTAACCTTGACCTCTGTTCTAAGGGGTTTTCTTTCTTCATGTTTGTTTGCTTTCTGACAGACTCAGCCACAGTGCCTCACGCAGACAACGTCAGGCTCAGAAAACACTCAAGAAATGGACAATAAACAAAGATCAATGTGCTAAAAGCAGCAGGATTCAAAAACACTCCCTGAGCACAAGGAAACCCTGGCGACAGCCAGGATCAAGGAGCATCAGGAAAAACCCTGTCCCCACGCTTGGCATTACGGCTTGTTAATCATCATGCAAGCCAAGAAAATAAACCTGTGGCAAACACAAAGCTCAAGAAAATGCAAGGCTTTTTTGAACAGGATTCTTTGAAGAAATAACTCAGATACCTTTTTTTTTTTTTAATGTATCCCTGAATTTTTAGACAGTCTTTTTCTTTCTAAATGTACAGAGAGCTATGGCTGTTTTTTGTAACTGTCACAGGATGCTAGCATAAGGCTTTGGCTGTTCTTTTCATATCAATGGAGCAGATTTTATTTGGGCTATCTGCAGGCTGAAATCCCAATATTCTAAGCTACAGGAAACCCTGCTTCACTTTTGAGAGATGGAAAGGTTATTTCAATTCAAATACAAGTGATACAGGGGATTTTTAAACACTGACCAGGTACCATGAATTTCTTCCATGAGATTGAGCCATGCCTGCTATGGGCAGTCAGATGGGGCATTTTCCCAGACATGAGAGGAAATCCCAGCAAAGCCTAACATGCTCAGGTTTTTACATTTTCAGGATTATTCTAGAGAAACAGAAGGCTCTCAGGCTATGACATTTTAAAAGCTTTTAGACTTTCTTTTAGCTGGTCTGTGACTGAACTGTAGGCTGGCTTAATTTCTCAGCTTAGGAAAACACTTATCCCTGGCTGAGCATGCTGGCTTTGTTCGAGGCCTTGCAGAACTCTGTGGCTATCGTGGCGAGAAAAATGCATGTTTTTGGTTCCTGATCTACATTTTAGGTTTTTGCTTCCTGATCCACTACGAACAAAATTAGTGGAGGTGATGGAATTGCAGCTGAGCTATTTCAAATTCTAAAAAATGAAGCTCTTAAAGTGTTGCACTCAATATGCCCGCAAATTTGGAAAACTCAGCAGTGGCCACAGGACCAGAAAACGTCAGTTTTCATTCCAATCCCAAAGAAGGGCAATGCCAAAGAAAGTTCAAATTTTCATATAGTTGCAATCATCTCACACGCTAGCAAAGTAATGCTCAAAATCCTCGCTAGGCTTCAACAGTTCGCGAACCGAGAACTTCCAGATAAACAAGCTGGATTTAGAAAAGGCAGAGGAACCACAGATCAAATTGTTCAACGTCCACTGGTTCATAGAAAAACCAAGAGAATTCCAGAAAAGTATCTACTTCTGCTTCACTGACTATGCTAAACCCTTTGACTGTGTGGATCACAACAAACTGTGGAAAATTCTTCAAGAGATCGGAATACCAGACCATCTGACCTGCCTCCTGAGAAATCTGTATGCAGGTCAGAACCAACAGTTAAAACTGGACATGGGAACAACAGTCTGGTTCCAGATTGGGAAAGGAGTACATCAAGGCTGTATAGTGCCACTCTGCTTATTTAACTTATATGCAGAATACATCATGCAAAATGTTAGGCTGGATGAAGCACAAGCTGGAATTAAGATTGCAGGGAAAAATATCAATAACCTAAGATATGCAAATGACACCACCCTTAGGGCAGAAAGCGAAGAGGAACTAAAGAGCCTCTTGATGAAGGTGAAAGAGAAGAATGAAAATGCTGGCTTAACACTCAACATTCAAAAACTAAGATCATGGCACCCAGTCCCATCACTTCATGGCAAACAGATGTGGAAACAACGGAAACAGTGACAGACGTTATTTTCTGGGGTTCCAAAATCATTGCAGATGGTGACTGCAGCCATGAAATTAAAGACGCTTGCTCCTTGGAAGAAAAGACAGACCTAGACAGCATATTAAAAAAGCAGAGAAATTACTTTGCCAACAAAGGCCCATATAGGTAAAGCTATGGTTTTTCCAGCAGTCATGTATGGATATGAGAGTTGGACCATAGAAGGCTGAGCGCTGAAGAATTGATGCTTTTGAACTGTGGTATTGGAGAAGACTCTTGAGAGTCCCTTNGACATTGCAGGTGAATTCTTTACTATCTGAGTCACCAGGGAAGCCTAGTACTTGAGAAACAAAAAGTCAGTAGCAAAATGATGGAAATGTCTGATCTCTGTTAAAATTATTCAACTGAGAAAATTTGAAGTTCTAATGGACTTTATTCAATAATTCATGAATGGGGCGGCATCCCATCTACCAAACAGAAGCCATGAAGAGATGTACAAAATATGTTTTTAAAGACAAGAAAGGGAGAGAGAGGAGGAAGTCAAACATAAGTGTTATTTTGAGCAATGTCAGCATCCTTTGAGGAAAGAGCAGTCTACCATGCAGATTACCTCAGAAAGTTGATCAGGGAATTCCAGCTCGATAGGATTAAAATTCCATGCCTGGAAGAGGCTGGTAGCTATCTTAGGTTTTATGTATTAGTTGGCTGATGTGGGATGTATTCAGTTCAGTTCAATTCAGTGGCTCAGTAATGTCCGACTCTTTGTGACCCCATGGACTGCAGCACTCCAGGCCTCCTTGTCCCTCACCAACTCCCAGAGCTTACTCAAACTCATGTCCATCATGTTGGTGATGTCATCCAGCCATCTCATCCTCTGCCATCCCCTTCTCCTCCTGCCTTCAATCTTTCCCAGCATCAGGATCTTTTCAAGTGAGTCAGTTCTTCATATGACGTGGCCAAAGTATTGGAGCGTCAGCATCAGTCCTTCCAATGAATATTCAGGACTGATCTCTTTTAGGGTGGACTGGTTGGATCTCTTTGCAGTCCAAGGGACTCTCAAGAGTCTTCTCCAACACCACATCCAAAAGCATCAGTTCTTTGGTGCTCAGATTTCTTTACAGGCCAACTCTCACATCCTATTATTTCTTTTTTAACACTCCCATTAAAATGATTTTCCAATTATGCACTCCATTTCTTCAGTTAAAGAGTATTTAGATGAGGATACTTGTGCTAGGTTTAATTTCATTTTGCTTAGGCTTGCTACTAATTGATAACTAAATAATATAATTTTCCAGAAATGTGTCACCATCCAGTTTTTTCCTATGCACAAGTGCCAGAGTGATTTCTCACAAATGTACAACTGATCACGTTCCTTCTCTGACTCAAACACCTTTAAAATCTCCTAATGCTTATAGCTGTGCTTTTTAACTTTTTGTTTTGTTTTAACACACAAGAGAGTAGCAGAGAAGGCTATATAATCTCCAAAACTGAATTGCTTTACCTCCTTCCTCCTTTTCTTTCTTACTCCCCCTTTTTCCCCTTCTTTTCTTCCCTTCCCCCTCACCTTTCTCTTTGTGTGTCTCTGTCTGTCTCTCTTATTCTCAGGTAAAATATATTCTCAAACCTCTCTTGCAGTCAGCGATGAACAGATGACTTGGTTTTAACAATGTAAGATAAACTGAAAAAGTTTGTCCCATCATGCTTATTAGGGAGATCAGTATTTTTTTTTTCACCCCTTTTTATTTCTTCTAGCTTAAAATCACCATCAGGGTGACCCTGGAAAGAGTGGTGAAGACTGTTTCTGAGTAATTTTAGAGCAGAGAACTCCCCCACCTCCAGTCCNGTCCCATCATGCTTATTAGGGAGATCAGTATTTTTTTTTTCACCCCTTTTTATTTCTTCTAGCTTAAAATCACCATCAGGGTGACCCTGGAAAGAGTGGTGAAGACTGTTTCTGAGTAATTTTAGAGCAGAGAACTCCCCCACCTCCAGTCCCTTTTGGGCATGATCAGGAATCTCTTTTTAACTTTAAGTGAAGAAAAATAAACTTTTTTATATGAGTACATAGATATTTCAAAATATATCTTTTCTGGCCACTTGTGCTACTTTAACTTATACAGGCCCCTGATTTATGGTTCTGTGAACCCTAATTTATGATTTCACAATTTTGTATTCAAGTTGTTTGTGAATCTGTTCCAGCCATAAGGAGGAGAGATTTTGATAAAAGGGATGGTGTTTGAGATTATTCTAGAAGTGTTTAACTTGCACGAGGAGCACATCATGAGAAATGCTGGGCTGGATGAGTTACAAGCTGAAATCAAGATAGGCAGGAGAAACACCAAAACCTTAGATATGCAGATGGTACTACACTAATGACAGAAAGTTGAAAGGAACTAAAGACCCTATTGATGTGGGTGAAGGAGGAGAGAGAACCAGCTTAAGACTAAATATTAAATATCTAAGATCATGGTATCCAGACCCAATATTTCATGGCAAATAGAAGGGGAAAATGTGGAAGCAGTACAGATTTCCTCTTCCTGGCTCCAAAATAACTGTAGAAGATGACTGCAGCCATGAGATCAGAAGACGATTGCTTTTTGGCAGGAAAAGTATGACAAACCTAGAGACTGTGTTGAAAAGCAGAGACATCACTCTGCCAACAAGATCCATATAATCAAGGCTATGGTTTTCCCAGTGGTCACCGTTGGGTGGTGAGAACTAAACCATAAAGGAGGGAGACCACCAAAGAATTGATGCCTTTGAACTGTAGTGTTGGAGAAGACTCCTGAATCCCATAGATATCAAGGAAATGAAACCAGTCAAACTTAAGGAAAATCAGCCCTGAATACTCACTAGAAGGACTGATGCTAAAGCTGAAGCTCCAGTATTTTAGTCACACAATATGAACAGTTGACTCATTGGAAAAGTCCCTGGTGCTAGGAAAGACTGAGGGCAGG
>SJYX01017258.1:964858-980126 GCA_006410675.1 Oreotragus oreotragus | reverse complement strand
GGCTTTATTTTTAGCCAGAGCATTACAATCCATGATCAGTTATTAAGCTGTAGTTCAGACATGGGGCTTTACATCCCTCAGAAAAGAAGGAAGCGTCCAGCATGGTGCAATCAACCCGCCTCCACACCCCGCAGGAGATTCGGACGTGACTGTGCCAGGTTCCCACTCCCAGCCCAGGCCACGGCCACGGCCAGAGCTCACGAGAGGCGTGCAGGCTGCGAACACGTGGTCACTGTCACGGCCAGGGCCACCCACAAGGTATCGTGGACCCGGGCGGGTAAAGATAACTCGGGACAAGACTGGCTCCCAGCCTGGCGGGGACACAGAATCTTACCCGCTCCCAGGAGGCCTACTGCCTCCTCCAAATCCCTGGTCAGTGAGCAGCAAAGACAATTAAACGGAGCGGGCCCTGGTGGCTTGGAAGTGGTTTATGTGTGCAGAGAAAATGCTCCCTGCTTTCCTGGGGATGGAACAGTCACCTCTGGCTCTTGTGCTAAGTCGCTTCAGTCGTGTCCTGACTCCTTGCCCCTTTGGACTGCAGCCCACCAGGCTCCTCTGTCCACAGGGTTCTCCAGGCAAGAACACTGAAGTGGGTTGCTGTGCCCGCCTTCAGGGGATCTTCCTGACCCAGGGATTGAACCTAAGTCTTATGTCTCCTGAACTGGCAGGCGGGTTCTATACCACTAGCACCACCTGGGTGGCGGCTACAGGTAGGTGTCTTATGAGTCCCTTACAGATGGCTGGCAGGGCGGCGGGGAGAGGCTTGCCCCTGCCCTGCCCTGCCACGCAGGCCTCTTGGCAGAGATAGCACCACAGCTTTACTGAGGCCTCACTGACACACAAGAAACCGCAGAAGTTTAAAATATAGGAAGTTTGCCAGATACCAATGAGTTCTGCTCTGAGAGCATGTTCGTACGTCCAATTTGTTTGTAAGTCTAACAAAATTAGCCTAGGTACCGAACTAACACAGCCAGCTATACAGTCCTGTACTGTAAAAGGTTTGTAATACTTCTCACACAAATAACTTAAAAAGAAACATTTTTAATCTTGCAGTACAGTACCATGAAAGGTACAGTGGTAACAGTTCAACAGCTGGTACATGGGCTAGCATCAAGTGAACAGGCAAGAAAAGTCACTGACCTGGGAAGGGAGAGGAGGTGGGAGATGGGAGAGCTGAAGGACTGTCAGCAATGGGATACGGGAGGACCAGCTGCAACGTCACTCACACCTCACACTGATGGAACGCACACACACATCTCTGAAAGTTCCAAACTTGGAGGTTCGCATGTAGGGGACTTAGATTTAGTATATACAGGTTCGATAGGGCACTTACTCTGTATGATTTCATGAGCTCTGACACATGCAGATCCATGCAAAGGGCAATGAGACTGCGACACGGGTGCTCCCTGACCCTGAGAATCTTCCCGAGGCCCTCAGAACCCCCTCCTCCCTCTCTGCTCCCTGCTCCTGGACAGCCACCAGCCTGCCTTCTGCCACTACAGATTAGCTTCCATTTTCTAAAAGAAATTCTATTCGCAGAATCAGTTGCCTTATCTGTGAAAACAGAAATTGTTTGCTTTGCAGAGCTCTTGTGAGAATTAAGTAAGATACCCAACTGCTTGGCACGTAGTAGGTGTGCAATAAATACTAATTTCCTTCCTATGGGGTTTTATGTTGAATCCAGGGAAATGACTTCATCCTTGGGGAAGAATGGCTGTTATTCATTATGCAGGTGGAACAGTGACAACAAGGCTCTTTGGGAAACACCGGCTTCCCCTGCCTGGCACAGGAAACAGGCCAGCCTGCGCTCTGTCTCTGCCGGGAGGCCAGGTGGGCGGAGGCNCCTTCCTATGGGGTTTTATGTTGAATCCAGGGAAATGACTTCATCCTTGGGGAAGAATGGCTGTTATTCATTATGCAGGTGGAACAGTGACAACAAGGCTCTTTGGGAAACACCGGCTTCCCCTGCCTGGCACAGGAAACAGGCCAGCCTGCGCTCTGTCTCTGCCGGGAGGCCAGGTGGGCGGAGGCAGATGTGCAGGGCAGTGGGGCCTCTGCTCGGCGCCCTCCTGCTCTGATTGTGCTTCCTTCCATTCGTTTACTCCTTCAGCTGATACTCTATGCTCTCGAGGAGCAAGGTGCTGGGGCTGGTGGTGAACAGACAGACATGGCCGCTTCCCTCACGGAGCGTGTGGTGTTAGTGGCTGGGTAGAAGGAGAGACAGGTGCACATTGCAAAGAGGGATAGAGTGCGTGTCAGTTACTCAGTTGTGTCCAACTCATTGCCCCTCCATGGACTGTAGCTTGCCAGGCTCCTCTGTTCATGGGATTTTCCAGACAAGAATAATGGAGTGGGTTGCCATTTCCTACTCCAGAGGATCTTCCCAACCCAAGGATCAAACCCAGGTCTCCTGCACTGAGGCAGATTCTTTACCATCTGAGCCACCACGGGATAAGGGCTATGAGAGAGAACAAAGGAGGATCTAGTCTGAGGGAGGAGAGAGCTTCCCTGAGGAAGGGACTTGGAAATGGAGACAGAAAGGATGGCTGGGAGTGAGCCAGGCCAAGTGTGGCTCACTCACTCTTCCCCATCAGCTTGTGGGGGACTCCAGATGGGTACCCCACCCAGAGCTCCCTGTCACAAAGCTCCACCCGAGCCAAGCTCCCCAAACCACCTAGCCCAGCCCCTGTGGCTCTCTTCTCAAGTGGCTGCAGGAACCACAGGTTCTTTTTCAGCAAGGAAATCTCCCTAAGGTGACAACTGGGAAATGTGTCCGTTCAGGGAGCACTTGCCTTCTATTCAAGGATGCGTAGAGAGGACCTGTCTTTAAAGAACAGATTCCAAATACTGAGCATCTCAGGCACTTTCTGCCCAGTGTTGGGAAGTCATACATGGCTTCCCTCCCTCTCTCTCCATCACTGTACCCTTACCTTCTCCCCGCCAGAGCAACCCACCAGTCCCCGGAGCCTTTCCTTGCTTTGGCACAGCAGATGCCAGGGCCCTGGGCAGCCCAGGGGGTTGGGCAGGGGCCTGCTGGTTTTCTGTTGCCAGGCTACATGACCCAGCCCAGCCCAGGGCAAAAGGCGAACATGACGTCAGCCCAGGGTGGGGTCTGCCAGTGAATGGCCTGTGAGCCTCAAAAGGAAAAGAAGGATCACCATGAACAGAGCCCAGCTGTTTTCGTTTCCTTTTTTTGACAAGGTTGGCAGATCAGGGCAATACTGGCAATCCAAGGCAAGATCCTGGACACTCTTTGTGGATGGTGAAGCGTGGTCCCAGTCAGACTCCTGCCAGTCATTCGGTCTACATTTCCAACTGGATAGAGTCACAGTGGAATTACTGGGATAAATGATGCTGACTTTTTTTTTCACTTTTTGTTGTATTAAAATTTTTATCTTTAGACAGGAAAATGTATACATGGTAAAAGAAAAAAAATCCAGATGGTAAAAGATATACACAGTGAGAAGGAGGTCTTTTTGACACTGGTTTCCAATTTCCCACTCTGAACCAAAATTGCTTTCTTGTGCATGTTTCCCAGAGATAATGGGTGTAAACTACAGTTATATGTCTGCATAATCCACATTTCTTTAGAAAACTAAAATTGGTATACTACAAGCACATCTTTCCCTTTTTATTGATACATTAGTGACTGAGCATGCAGGCAATATATCTTGGAGATACTTCCTATCCTTCCTATCCTTATCACCGCACAGTATTTCTTGTTAAGGACAATAATTGAATAACTTAACTGGTGGGGCTTCCCTGGTGGCTGACAGTAAAGAATCTGCTTGCAATGCCGGAGACCCGGGTTCTGTCCCTGGGTTGGGAACATCCCTTGGAGAAGGGAATGGCTACCCACTCCAGTATTCTTGCCTGGAGAATTCGATGAACAGAGGAGCCTGGTGGGCTATAGTCTATGGGATCGCAAAGAGTCAAACATAACTGAGCAATTAACAATTTCACTTTTCATGGGCGTTTTAAAGATGTTTGATGCATATCAATGAATCAGCAGAAGTGAGCTCTGGTTTACAACGAGAAGTCCTATAAACCCAGCTAATCAGTGAAACCAGGATTAAAATCCAGATCAGCTCAAAGCCATGCTATTCAAAGATGTTCAAAGACCAACAGCCCTGGAGAGGGAGTCAGTTGCTGGAGAATACCCTCCTCGTACCTCTTAGAGAAGACCGGACTTAAAAATATGTGTGAGGAATAAGGCCCATCATTTTTAAAAACAATTGCTAGGTACCAGCTGGATAATTGTATCCTCTATAGCAAGTGCTTGCAATGTAGAGTGGAGGGTCTGCCCATGGCAGCCTGAGAACGGGCCTGCTCCACCTAAAGATACTCAAATTCAAGCACATTATTAACCATGCTGAGCAACGTCAGCTTGAGACCTTCACGGTGGCAACAAGATCAAACTGTGCAATACAGAGCAGAAAGAGCAAGCCCTGTGTGCAAACGTGCCTGGATTTCTGGTTAGGTGGACAGGACCTCCATCAGAGCCCTGAGGATCTTTTCTGAGACATGGGTCTTCTTGCAGATCCTCTCCGATATGGAATGGAGAGGAAGCAACACTGCTGGAGGCCTTCCCAAAGTGGCAGGGAGAGCAGAACGTGGCCCACAGAGGACCTCATTGGGGGGACAGAGCTTATCTTTGTGACGTGCCCCCTGCAGCGGAAGTGAAGAGTCCTAACCACTGGACCACCAAGGAATTCCCCAAACTGCTGTGACTTCTGACAGATTACTTCTTTTTTTTTTTTTTTTGAGTATCTATGTTATCCCTTGTCACAAAAGTTTTATCTTCTTCCAAGACGTGTTAGAGAGGAGTACTTTAATCTGCGAAGCTGGGGAACCTGGAGAGCAGTACTGTAGACAGAGCGTCTTTGTTAATATGATTACAAAATATCAAAATGCCTATGACTGGATGAAAAGGCACATTCAGAGACATCCTTCTTAACTCCAAATTCCCTGATATACTGCTAGAACTGACAACTATTTCTGCCTGAGGGTTAGTATCAAAGTTGAACTGTGACTATATAAGTCACATCTGTCAGCTCCTTGGGGTGATATGGAGCCTACAGGTGCTGGGCAGAAGGTCCTGAGCAAGTGTGTACAGGCCCTTCTGCCTTCTTATCTCTGGCCTCCTTCTTCCATCCCCAGTCCTTCCAGCTCCACGGAGATCAAAGCCAATCCCTCGACCATAAAAAGCCATTGCTGTAAAAGCCGCAGTGATGCAGCAGCTCCATTCTGACTGGGGCTGGGAGTGGTGCCAGGCCAGAGATTTCAGAAGGGAAAGCTTCCAAAGGCTGGATTAAGCCTCTGGAGCAGACATTGCCTGTGGCTCGCCAGCATTCCGAGAGCTAGACGGGCAGTTGGCATGGATGGGGATTCGGCTAGCTCACAAAACTGTTGAGCAAAGACCTGGAGACTCTGTTCTGAAAGGAGAGGCCAAGGAAGGGTCAGGTGTCAGGGGTCTCCCGGGGAGCCCCACTCAGTGCCTTCAGAGACTGGCATCACAGTGACTCACTTCAGACAGAAAGGGCACAGAACAGGCGTTCCCATGAGTGCCTCCCCAACACTCCGCCCACGTGGCACTCCATGGATATCATTCCTACTTGCAGCTTTATACTCAGCCTCCCCATTTGGAAACGGGGAACAACTGAATGCCAGAAGTTTGCCAAGGAGTCAGACTTTGATAAACAGTAGCAATAATGTAGGGACATAGCCATAAACTGTGGTATAGTTTTGTTTCTTTTTGGTCATGCTGTGCAGCAAGTGGGATCTTAAGATACCCGACCAGTGATCAAACCCGTATGCCTATAGTGGAAGTATGGAGTCTTAACCACTGGAACACCAAAGAAGTCCCATAAATGATGGTTTTGTTCACAGAACACAGCAGCTCAGACAGAGCTGGTCTTGCCCTTTGGAATAGGTGAATGAGGGGCCAGAGAGGTGTGCCAACCAGAAGACATCTCCCTCCACCGGCATGTTCCCATGCCTGAAATTCCACCACTCCCAGCTGGTAGCTCTGGGTGGCCATATCAGGTCAAAGAAGATCCAAAAGGAGAGGCCAGGAGGCTGAAAAAGATGTGGTAAAAGATATACTTTGCTGACTGCGCTGATCTGCTTAATGGCAGCTTTGGGACAAAGACACATTATCCCATGGTACACACAGCTGAGCGGCTGAACAAAAACAGAAACAACACAGAACAGATACCGGACTTGGAGTCAGGTACACCGCTGTTTGAATCCTGCCTCTGACAATTACTGGCTAGATGACTTTGAGCCTGTTACTTGGCTTTTCTGAGCCCCTGTTTTTCCATTGCTAAAGCAGGGATCTGACTCCTGCCTTGCAGGATCGCCATGAATGTGAACATGCCCTTTTACTGAGACCCTGAGCACACATGTAATTTATCAGTAGTGGCAGCCATCGGTGGCACTGTTGCGGACGGGACGTTCGCTTTGCCTAGCAGATTCTCTCTGCTGTGATCGCTCTTCTCAGCCCAAGTCCCCTGCTTATTCTCAGGCAGTTCCTTCTGAAGCTGTGGTGACCTTCTGTGCAAGCTATTGAGAGGCTGGTGTTAAAATTTCACTCAAGTTTTCCAAAGGTGTTTGCATTTTGAGGCCAATTTTCCTTTGCCATGTTTCCCCCGACTCCCAACTTATGTTCAGCCTTGGGGAGGTTTCCATTTTTCTGAAATTAATCTTTGTCTGGAAGAGTTTCTTACCACCATGAAAGATCTAGGCCTGCCCCCCCACCCCCAACCCCTGCATACACACATTTGCAAAGGAGGGCAGGATAGAGGAGGAAGAGGCAGAGAAAAGTTGGAGTGAAGTTAGGAAAAGAAATGATGTGAAAGTAGCAAATAGAGAAGGTGCAGGAAGCTAGAGGGCAGAGGAAGAGGGCCTTGAACCTGGAGGGTCTCTCCCTGAGTAACCGTGGGAGCCAGCAGTCCCTGTGAACAGGCTTTCTCCCAGCGCCTCCTGTCCCCACCAGAGCAGCCTGCCTCCATGGAGCTGTGCTGGGCTGCCTGCCTGTAGATTCTAAATTCAATTCCTTGTATGCCCTCAGAGTCTTCTAGCTCACTCGCTCTCTCTTTTTTTTCCCAACTGTAGCCCAGGGCATCCTGGACCTTAGTTCCCCGACCAGGGATCGAACTCATTCCCCACAGTGGTCGCGCAGAGTCTTAACCATTGGCCCACCAGGGAAGTCCCTGGCTCTCCTTTCCATGGCCTTCCTGCTGCCTCTGAGAGGCCTGTGGGTTCTCCTGGTAACCACTTTCTCACTAAGCCCCATTTCCCGCACTGCTTATCACCATCCAGTGTGGGGTCAGGTTCCTGGGTGTGCAGCTTGGGTGGTTACAAAAGGTCTTGTGCTCAGAAACAGCATTAAATCTGCTTTGATTTAATGCTGTTTTTCTGTCTCCATCTTGAAACTTCTAATAATTTAATCTTTGAAATGGGTAAGTGTTTTGTAAGTGAAGTCCAATGATTGATGGAGCATACATGAGACAAGACCCCAGGTGGGCAAGCAACAGAAACACCAGGCAATAGGCTTAGTGGCCCTGCAAGTATATGCATGCCTGGCAAAGTCTAGGAGACCACTGGGCCCCAGTGTGGCCCAGTCAGACCTGGACCCATACTGGTGTCAGTGACAGTAGCGGCGGCAGAAACCACAGGACCGGGGCGGGGCGGGGCNAGGGGAGGGAGGGACGGGGGGAGGGGCTCACAGGAAGGCAGCACCGGATCCCTCCTGGGAGACCTGCTTCTGCCCCTGGAGCCCATCGTTGCAGTGCCTGGACAACTCTTGGAGTTATCTGAGCTCCCAGAAAAGAAATGCTGCCCTTTAGGCAGTAAATTTTGTCAATAAATTATTTCAAAATAAGAGCATATATATAGATATCATAATAGAGCATATCAAGGAATTATTAGAATTCTTCAAGGAGTTTAGAATCTTCAAGAACTACTACAAAATTGCAAAGCAAATATTCACACGCTTACAAAGAGAAATTAGATTCAAATTGAATTTTTTCATTCAATGGAAAATAACACTATATTCATATGAAGCTTGAATTAAACCAGTTACTAATAAGCAAGGTAACTTCAAAATTAAGTTTTCTTGTCATTTAAGATACAGTGAAAGAGTGCATAAATAGGTGTTTTAAATTACATGCCAAAAATGAGGCCACTTTCAGTTTCTTATATGACCTCAAAGTACAGAAATAGTCAGAGGAAACATTAAAGAGGCATGGTGTAAATTTACATTTAAAAACGAATTCAAACTTACATGAAACTGGTTCGTATGAAGAATTAAATCTACCTAGAAAGATTGTTCCATGGGAATCATCAGATCTAAATGTACCAAAATTTATATTTTGAAATAATTTATCAAAAATGTATTAACAGGCCATAAAATATTCTTAACAGATTCAGTAACAGCTGCATCAGCAGAAAACTTCTCAAAATAAAAAATTATGGAAAATATTTACTATCTTACATTTGCAAGAGTAACTAACATCACTCTCCATTATACTGACTGAAAATAAAGTTGCAAAAATTATAAATTTTGGTGACCTAATAAATGAACTTGCAGATAAACAAGCCAGAAAATTCTTATGCTCAATCATTATCTAACATTAATGAATTATTATATATTGCATTATATCTAAATAGCATATTAAGAGACATTACTTGCCAGCAAAGGTCCATCTAGTCAAGGCTATGTATGTGGTGTTGAACTGTGGTGTTGAAGGAGACTCTTGAGAGCCCCTTGGACTGCAAGGAGATCCAGTCCATCCTAAAGAAAATCAGTCTGGAATATTCATTGGAAGGACTGATGCTGAAGCTGAAACTCCAATACTTTGGCCACCTGATGCAAAGAACTGACTGGTTGGAAAAGACCCTGATGCAGGGAAAGATTGAAGGCAGGAGTAGAAGGGTATGAAAGAGGATGAGCTGGTTGGATGGCATCACCAACTCAATGGAGATGAGTTTGGGTAAACTTTGGGAATTGGTGATGGACAGGGAGGCCTGGTGTGCTGCAGTCCATGGGGTTGCAAAGAGTCAGACACGACTGAGCAACTGTACTGAACCGAACTGATTGCATTGTATAAAATATGACACCAAAAATACTTTTTTACAATGAGTTAGTTTATTTGTTACTTATGTATCTTTATTACTCCTGATAGATTCCATAAAAGTAATAAAAATATTTGTAAAGGCAAAACTTGTACATTCTAGTACCTTTCAGTTCAGTTCAGTCGCTCAGTCGTGTCCGACTCTTTGCAACCCCATGAATCACAGCACGCTAGGCCTCCCTGTCCATCACCAACTCCCGGAGTTCACTCAAACTCACGTCCATCGAGTTGGTGATGCCATCCAGCCATCTCATCCTCTGTTGTCCCCTTCTCCTCCTGCCCCCAAGCCCTCCCAGCATCAGAGTCTTTTCCAATGAGTCAACTCTTTGCATGAGATGGCTGAAATACTGGAGTTTCAGCTTTAGCGTCATTCCTTCCAAAGAACACCCAGGTCTGATCTCCTTTAGAATGAACTGGTTGCATCTTCTTGCTGTCCAAGGGACTCTCAAGAGTTTTCTCCAACACTGCAGTTCAAAAGCATCAATTCTTCGGCCCTCAGCTTTCTTCACAGTCCAACTCTCACATCCATACATGACTACTGGAAAAACCATAGCCTTGACTAGATGGACCTTTATTGGCAAAGTAATGTCTCTGCTTTTTGATATGCTGTCTAGGTTGGTCATAACTTTCCTTCCCAGGAGTAAGCGTCTTTTAATTTCATGGCTGCAATTACCATCTGCAGTGATTTTGGAGCCCCCAAAATAAAGTCTGACACTACTTCCCCATCTATTTCCCATGAAGTGATGGGACCAGATGCCATGATCTTAGTTTTCTGAATGTTGAGCTTTAAGCCAACTTTTTCCCTCTCCTCTTTCAATTTCATCAAGANAGCCTTGACTAGATGGACCTTTGTTGGCAAAGTAATGTCTCTGCTTTTGAATATGCTATCTAGGTTGGTCTTAACTTTCCTTCCCAGGAGTAAGCGTCTTTAACTTCATGCTTGCTGTAGTTATAAAAGGATGAAAGCACTATGACCAGAAGAAATCTCTTAATTTGCTTTAATATTTCCCATGAAAAACCTTTTACGGGAAGGTGATGACTTCACAATATATCCAAGTATTAAATCACTATGTTGTATACCTGAAACTAGTATGTGTCAGTTATATCTCAACAGAAAAGTGTTGCAGCCACAAATAATTTATAAAAACACTTTTCTCATAATATTGAATAACAATTACGAGTGTGGGCTCTGAAGCCAGATTGTCTTGAGTTCCAATCCTGACTTAACAGCTCCCAGGGTGTGACTTGGGCAACCTAACCTGGATCTATGTCTTGCAGTTCTCATGGTAATAACAAGGCCTACCTCAGGGAGTTACTGAGAAGATTCAACAAGATGATATATATTTCTTCAAAATATGTCAATGTTAGCCAGTATTACAGTTTTATTCTTACAAGAAAAATAAGAATAAGAATCAGTTTTTGAAAGTGTTCTTTCTATGGTTATTTTTCAAAACATGCCCCAGTTCCAACCCGTTGTTCAAAATAGGCCACTTATTCTGGTAAATTTAACACTGCACCACATTTAAATCCTTTTACCCCCCAAAACTCCAACACTTTAGCCACCTGGCGTGAAGAGCTGACCCACTGGGAAAGACCCTGCTGCTGGGAAAGACTGAGGGCGACCGGGAGAGAACTAGTTTATCCCCTCGACACCCTGGACCTCTCGACACGCACCCAGGGTGGAGCGTGCACGCCGCCCAGCCGGCTGTGGGGCCAGTGAAGGGCCCAGGTGTGGAGGAGATCACTGGGGTCCATCCTGGGGTCACACAGTTGAAAAGGGGAGAATAACTGAGGTAGAAGAACAGGTTACACATAAATCCACAATTGAAATGCCCAAAGACCCTTTACCCTTTTAGAATTCGTCTCTCTGGTCCTACAGGAAATTCGTTTTGGAGGACAAAGTCTCAGAGAGAGGTAATTTCTGATGCCAGTTGACGATGAACTGAGACGTATCATAATAATACAAGATGATTCAGGCAAAGTCTATTTTTAAGGTTTCAAAGTGGTACCTATGATGCCTAAAATAACCTCTGAATAAAGAAATGAGAAAGAGTCTCTAGGATGCCTGTGAAACTTTCTACCACAGATTTCCTAAGGGGGGAAAAAAACTGCATTTCTGTCCATGCTGCTAATTTACAATAAAAAGATAAACCTCTGCCCCACAGTGAGAGAGGAGCTGTAGTCTAACCAAGTTCTCAGCAGTCGGGAGTCTGCTTCTAAGAGAACCTCGCCTGCAGCCAGCGGATGGCTAGGCAGCTGGAGTGAGGCAACGCTGCCCCCTAGAGGCCATCTCTGAGTTATCCATGCAGAGAACGTCAACCCCGCCCAGAATGGGTTCCAGGTGTGTACAGACATGGATCACGGGCCAGGTTCAGGAAGACAGGTGGGGTTTTGGGGAGAAAACTCAGTGCTAAGCTGCAGGACAGTCTGGTTCTGGGTCCAGCATCCAGCTGGGTTGGACCCCTGTGTGTCCCCTATTCCAGCCCCTTCCCCACACTGTGCACTGTGCTGGGTGAAGCCTAAAGAAGGGATGGAGGTTCTGCTGGGATAAAGTCCCCTGAAAAAGCCCCTTCTTCGTTAGTGAGGCTCCTAGAAGCGCTCACTGGGGTGGGGAGCCCAGGCAAGGACTGAGTCTAACCGGGTCGGTGAGGAGGTCAGATGCAAGCCCTGAGACTTGGGGCTGCTCCACCTGCAGCCTCGCCCAGGCGAAGGCTACAAGCCTGGGGCATGAGGAGGACCACAGGAGGGTCCTTATCCCCCGCGTGACCTTGGGCACATCCTTGGCCTTCTCTGCCTTCAGCTTCCTCCTCTATGAAATGGGAGCGCTTCACCACGTGTGCCTCCCCTAACAGGCAAAGCCAGTTTGGGCATCGAGAGAAAAGGCCACAAAAGTGTGGCAGCGCTCCACCCCCCAAGCACCTCATGAACAGAAGCCGCCTCCACTGGTGCCCACAGCCCTGCGCTTGTCTGCCACCATCATTCAGGTTCCAGTGGGAATGCAGGGCTGCAGGGCCAGTGTGGGAACTGTAAGGGCCGGCAGCAGAAGTGGGTGGTTTCAATGGCAATTTACAGGCGGAATTGCAGAGGGTGCGTGCCACACACAGAAAACACGATTCTGTTTCTGGCAGAGGAAGCCTGGATCAAAGCGGAACTGTTCCAGCTACAAGCAGCATGTTCCTCAGTCTGAAATGAGCAACTGGGTCTTTTGGGGGCACATGCCTGTCACCTGACTGAGGAGGGTTTCAGGAGCACCTGGTTATTCCTGAAAGTGTTAGCTGCTCAGTCGTGTCGGACCCTGCAACCCCCACACACTGGAGCCCACCAGGCTCCTCTGTCCATGGGATTTTCCAGGCAGGAACATGGGAGGGGTTGGGTTGACATTTCCTTCCCCAGGGATCTTATTAGTTTTCCAACCAGGGATCGAACCCACATCTCCTGCACTGGAAGGTGGGCAGTGGACCACCGGGGAAGTCGCCTGCCTGTTCTGAGTCAAGGCAGACTCATAAATTAAAACCCATGAATGACACTTCTGTGAGAGATCTGGACTTATGCTTGCTGGGATCTTCTCAGAAGCTATTTTCTTATCTGACGTATCTGGCAGACCCTGGTCTAGACTTTGATAAGCTTGTCCTCCGCACCAATCCACCCACTCGGAGGCTTCGTGTGCAGGCAGAGGTCTGCAGGGCAAACATCCTCCAGCCGTGCTGAGGTCATCCACTAACCACCACCCCACTGCCAGCCTCACCAGCCAGGGCTTTTAATACAGCCATGATGATTTCTGCTTCAGTACCAAGCCTGTCCTGGCTTTATGGCAACCTGCCCATTTTCAAGATAAATTGCTCTCAACACAACAAATCAAGTTTTCAGGCTGGCTGGGTTTGGATCCGTAATCTCTCCAGATGTCCCAGACAGACATAAAAGTTCTGACTAGGTTAGTGGAGTCAGGTTAAAGACGTGGTGACTGCACATTCTGCTCCCCTATAAATGTGACACCAGGGATTAAAACCATTTGTCTGTGGGGCGTGGGGTCCACCTGGATGACTGGTCTCCAGCTCCTACTTCCCCTTGGTCAACAAGCGGATTTGATTATGGGCCTGGGTTGGAAATGACTTCCTTATTCACATGCTGGGTGTGAGTTACGAAAGAAAGGTACAAACCCTTTCTTCCTGGCAAGGTCTCCTTGGAGATCGGTTTGGGAAGATAAGGACAGTCTTGACTGTGTGTTAACTGAGACTCTCAATCGATTCTTTTTCACAGTTGTTCAGCCCACACTGTTCTGTCTTGCGTACAAACTGAATGCCACATGCTTGGTCAAACGCTCACTGGTCCCACTCTACTGCTGTTGTCTAGTTGCTAAGTTGTGTCCGAATCTTTGCAACCACATGGACTGCAGCCCACCAGGCTCCTCTGTCCTTGGGATTTTCCAGGGAAGAGTACTGGAGCGGGTTGCCATTTCCTTCTCCAGGGGACCTTCCCGACCCTGGGATTGAACCTGGGTCTCCCGCACTGCAGGCAGATGCTTTACCATCTGAGCCACTATGCCCTGTGAGAGAAACCAGCTTTAAACCGCTCTCTAACAAAAATAATCTTTTAACATGAATTACACTAAACTGAAAAAAAGAATTTTCCTTTTAGATAATAACATCCCTCTTTCCCAACTGGCCAAAACCCAAAGGTTTTCCACCTATTTGTTTGGTGGGGACAAAAAAATTCCCTTTTTTGCAGCTTTGGCTGGAAACAAAAGTAGTGAGTGATGTAAACAAAGAATGCCAACATGACAGAGCCAGGAGCAAAAGTAGTCTGGAGCCACCTCCTCTGCCCCGGGCACTGCCCTGGACGCGACGCTGGAAGAGAGCACCCGGCAAGGTTCTGGCGGCTGACCTGAAGGGTCAGAGTGAGGCACCAACTCTAAGAAAGGGCAGCAGAGGCAGACCAAGCAGTTCCTAAGGGAGCCATCAGGGTTGCACCCTGTAAGTGACTGTTTAAATCATCTGTCAAGTAACAAGGCAGGGACGAGGAAAGACGCGGGCCTTTACTGGCAGCTAGGACCTGGAGTGTGTATGGCCCATAACCCTCAGAGATGCTGTTATTCCCAGTTCTGCAGAGAGAGCTGGGGTACTACGGAGCAGTCTGGCCCACGTCACTCGGCCAGTTAAGTCAGGGAATGTGCCACTCTTAATGTTCTTTCTTCATTATTTTAATAAAGATTGTATTTTTACAGAAGGAAATCAGAAATGATTACAACTACTTTGGGGGATAGTCCCACCCAGGGGAAGACTACCTATTTAAAAAAAAAAAAAAAGGAAAGAAATATCAGATACCACAACCTATGTGAAGATTTAGTTGATAAACCAATAGGGAGCAACTAAATGTCCAAACTTAAATCTAAGGCTCAGTCTTGCAAAGTCTAATGATGCAGAGGATAGTTCTAGACCCCGAGTGTCCCCTTGCTTGTGGTCATTCACCTGTTTATTTGTATCTGTATTAGATAAATAAAGAAATCAAACATTTAAGAGCATACTTAGAGAGTTCATCTAAGGAACTGAATATTAACAAAAAAATTACCAAGATTTGATCATAAAAGCTAAACTTTACTTTCTAAAATATTCTGCATTTGATTTTCACCTTTCCCATTGACAAATATATCAAAGCAATCCTGGACATCTCAGAGGTTAATAAGCTACAGACCACTCATAAATTGCTAGTGGGAGTGTAAAATGGTACAGTCACTCTGGAAAAGTTTGGCACTTTCTTTCAGAACAGTATGTGTTTAACCAAAGGACCCAGCGATTGCACTCTTGGGCAATTATCCCAGAGACATGAAAACTTAAGTTCATGCAAAAACCTGCACAGGAAGGTCCATAGCTTCTCTTCTTGGAAAAGTCAAAATATTCTCATTGTTCTTTAAAAGGTAAATTGTTCAGAAACTGTGATGTGTCCATACGAGAGACTACTCAGCAACAAAATACTGGCTCGTGAGACGACAGGGAAGGGTTCCGAGGGGAACTGTGCTGAGCAGAAAGAGCCAATCTCAAAAAGGTAGAGGTGGTACGATTCCATCTATGTAACATTTTTGAGAGAAAATTATAGAGACGGAGAAGGACAGGTGAGGGGCTGCCGGGGGTGGGGGT
>SJYX01017258.1:820650-959343 GCA_006410675.1 Oreotragus oreotragus | reverse complement strand
GCGTGGCTGTAAGGAGGGGGCACAGGGGAGCCCACTGGTGATGGGTGATTCTGTACGACCATGTGTGGAAGAGTGGCGATGGTTACACGAATCTACACACGGCAAAACTGTGTGAAACTGAACATGTGCTTGCATGTACACATACACACACGGGCCATGCACACTTGGGGAAACTCGAGTAAGCTCTGAAAGTGTGGCAAAGTCACGTTCATGCTCTGACAAGGCATGTGGTTATGCGAGACGTGACCCCTCGGGGATGATGGGAGAAGGTGCAGGGACCTCCTGTTGCCCTTTCTCCCAACATTCTGTGATCCTAAATATTTCAAAACAGGAAGTTACAAAAAGAAACTATGGTTCAAGGTATCACATATTTAAGAATAAACAATAAAGCAAATTGTTTTAGAGCCAACAGAGAGATGACCGAAAATAGAGCCAAGAAGTTCAAAATAAAAGTCTTGAAAAGTTGGGAACCAAATTTTAGACTTTTGCACGGGAAATACAAGGGATTCGGAGAAATCAGTGCTGGAGNTCACAAGGGAGGTTTCCAAACGTGGTGAGGATGGTGGGAGCAGCAGCTGGGAAGCTCCACACCGTGGACAGAGCAGCCTTGAGCTCCTCCCTCCTCATGATCCTGCACCGAGCAGGGGCAGGGCCCCCACGGCACTCCCCTTGCTCCCGGGGGACGCTGGGCACTGGCCCAGGGTACAGAAAGAGGCCTGCCTGCTCGACTGTTAGGCGCAGAAATGAAGCCAGGCTGGCATGCCATGACCAAAACATCTCCAGGTGGTGGGGAGGCCTTTATTTCTGACTTCTGAATAAAATGGAAGGTTCCTCTTTCTCGGGTGCTTCCCCAAACAAAAACTTGTTCCAGTTCAGGGTGTAAGCTTGCACAAGCAGCAACAGAGGACTTCTTGACTTAACCCAGCAAGAATCACAGCCCGACTCCAACGGGAATCATCTTTCCTGGGAAACCATGGCTCCTGGGAACCAAGTGAACAACAGCAATGAAAAATCAGCTCAAGGCCACCGACCGGGCTCCAGAAACAAACTGGCTGAGGACTCAAGGCCACCACCTGGTTGCCTCAAATAACCCACACGCTTCAAAGGTAATTATCGGTTGACTCGGGACCTAATTTTGAGAATAAAGTTGAAGAGTGTGAATGGAAGACAATAATTATGCCTTTGCTATATTTGAAAATGGAACCATGGCCCTCTATCATTAAGTCTCGGGGATGATCAGCTAGAAATAGACATCGTTTCTTCCACAAAGTGACCGAGTATCTGCTAAGTCTGGAAGGCAGGCTACAAAGACAAGGGAAACGAGGTTGTGGTCTTCAAGTGACTCAACTTCTAGCAGGAGAAACAAACAGACATCTAAAATATGTGCCACACACAAAAGAATGCTCTTCCCTTGTCGTGCATTTTTATATCCCCTCCCTGGATGTTATAGTTGGCCTGGGAGACACTTTGGAATGAATGGGTGAAAAGAGTAGATGGATGAAGGAATCAACAGTGGAAAATGCATTCAAAAGGAAAGGAGGACAGGTAACAAAGTTCCCCAACGGGAGAATTATAATCAGAACTGATGTGAATAAAATGCAACAAAAACTAAGGGAAGAAAGAGATTCACAGGTAGAAGACAAAATCTCTCTTAAAATCAATAATCCTTTTAAATACTACTACTTCAAAATCTTTAAAAAAAAGTACAGATGAACAGTCTTCAAGTTTAATGAAAGATTAAATAATATCAAGAATACTTTCAGAGAAAAAAAAAAAAGGGCCCCAGGACGCTTCCCAATCTGGGTTTAAGGGTGAGATTAGAGCTGACCACCTCTCTCAGCCACCTCTGCATTCAACATCAAGGTATAAAACACTTGCCATCCATGTGAAAATGCAGCTAACGCTTGAACAACACAGAGGTAGGGACACAGTCAGAAATCCATGGAGGATCCCCAGTCAGCCCTCTGCATCCAGAGTCCCCCCACATCTGTAGTTCCGCATCTGTAGATCGTGTAGCTGAAAAACATCCACGCGTATGCAGACCTGCGCAGTTCAAACCCATGTTGTTCACGGGTTGGCTGTGTCTCCTCTTTTCCTTCTTCCTGGGATCAAGCGCCCACGTTCTCTCCTCCGGGTATACGAGAGGGGAGGATGAGGTCTCCATGCTGAGCCCAAGTGCTCGGTCTGCAACAAGACTTACAACCACCGACCTTCGCTCATAGAAATTCCGGACCCAGCACTGAGCAGGTATCACCGTGTGCTGGTACCTTCTCCAAGCTGGCTGTTAATGAGACCACCTCTGAATGACTTGCTCCTCAGAGAGCCGGAGATTGACCACAAGATGGAGGGGGCTATGCTCCGGATCAAGTGAGAAATAAAAGCACAGCTAAACATCTGGCTGTGAGGAAGGTGAACGTCCATGTCAGGAGAACCTCTGACCGGGAGCTTCTTAAAAGCTTCCTGTATGTGCCTAAACAAAAACGGCAACTCGCTTTTTCTGTCTCACTCCGTGTGATTTTAAGTCATATGAACTGCTTGAGAAAAATTCATTCTGATAACTTAAATCTCTAGCAAGTTTGCATCCATCTGATATGTTAAAATATTTAGTGCCCTGATGCAAACACACATTTAATTAGCATGATCTCCTCCTCCTGGCTTTTCTCTCACTTTTAATTTTGTTTTAAAGCAGGTAATGAAATTTGTTCTAAACAAAGTCATTTTTCAATAACCGTTTTCAATACACAAATACCGAAGAAACCATTCCTTCCTGCGTAAAACCTACCAAGTACCCTGGTGGGTCAGAGGACATTCGTGCAGCAGAGAGAACGGAGAGAGAGGAAGGTTTCCGGGCTGGTCAGGAAAAAAAAACAGTCAATCTACCGACAAAATGACGGGGGCTAAAAATGAAGTCTCAGCACATCGAGGGGAAGAATCACAGCACACTCCACACCCGTGGGTGACCAGCTTCCCTGAAGGCCTCCCCTCTGGTCGCCTCTGGCACCCCTCCCCACAACTGTCGCCCAACCCTCCCCTGGCCCAGGTCACTTTGGGGGCACACATTTACAAGGAACCAAATCATAGTAAACACACCAGTTTCTCTGCTACCGTGACAGTCTTTCATGCACAAAGGAAAGAATGAATACGTGGAAATGTCTCGAATCGCTAAGCGGAACCAGTTCACTTTTCAAACAGGTTTAGGTTCTCCTTAGTCTACAAACTTCATATATACTAGAAGCTCCTACAGCGTTAAGTGAAGAAAACAAAATGTATTTTCACTTTTCAATAAATGTCCAGGCCTAGCGACACAACAGAGTCTATAGTTGGCCAACTGGAATGCTTTCACTGTAAAATTTTTCCTTAAAAATGCTGCTGATGTTGCAAAATCCAGTGAACCCAAACTTAAGTCTCTGGAGAACGGCTTTTGTAAAAGGCTTTCCTTCTGGCTTCCTTAGTGCCTGCTCCACGAGAACCGTAACAAAAAGTGGGAAAGGTGATCAAAGTCGTAAGTAGTGCTTCGTGGAAAGCGCCTCTTTTTTGGTCCTAAATGTGAGTTAAATCTTCATGAATCCTGCTAAGAATATCCTTAACCGGAGGCCTGGGACACAGGCATCCCATCACCGGCTCCTGTGTGCCCTGCAGACTCCGGGCCTCCTGCCCTCCCCCCAGCTCAGTCTGTGCGTGCGGCCCAGGGGCCCATCCAGGTCCACAGCGCCCCCTGCAGCCTGGGTGAGGAACAGCAGCGCCCACCCACCGCGCCTCCCTTGGAAGGTCCAGTCGGCTCTGCTTTCTGTCTGTTCCAGCTTAAAGAGCAAAGACACAACCTGCTTTTTTCACACAAGGCATCTTTTTCTCTCTCAGGGCGGAAAAAAATGCATCAGAGAAAGAGCAGCTAGCATCCTATTATAATACTGATGGAAAAGAGAGAGTAACCCACAGCTATCCCAAAACAGGAGCTGTAACAGGTGCGTAGAGAGAAAGCTCTACAGTGCGGGGCGGTGGGACAGAGAGCTAACTGCTGCGGAAGAGAAGAAAAGCAGTGCATCCCGCTGCGTGGACCAGATCGTGAGGATGCTGCGGTGTTCCAAGCTGGTGCTCCAGACACACAATCACTTTTGCTTACAAAAGCAAGGTGATCTAAGTCACGACACGTGTATTTCTGGTGGCAGGGCTGCAGGGGGGCTGGGAGCTGGCAGGGGCAGAGAGACTAGTTAGTGGTAGCGGCTTGACTCAGGTGAGTGAGGAACTGGGGAACGTGCACCCGTAGTCAGAAACCACCGTGAATCAATGTCTACCTAACGTGTCTCCTTGGAAAAACAGTGTCTTTGTAAACACTGTGATGTTTTTTTTAGGGGTGGCATTACTAAACCAGAAAGAGAAGCTGCTCCTGTCAGTTTTCTATGCTGACAGAGTCCAGGATCTAAAGGGCACCAGCCCCTTCCTAGAAAGGGCTGCTCAGGGTCCCAGTCATTCACCACATACGCCCCCCCATACTATTCTCCCCTGGAGGAGGGCGTGGCAACCCATTCCGGTATTCCTGCCTGGAGAATCCCATGGACAGAGGAGCCTGGCGGGCTACGGTCCAGAGGGTGCAAAGAGTCGGACACGACTGAGCGAGTATTACATACTAGATCTCTGGGGCTCACAAAATTTCAGAGTTGAAAGTGAATATGGTTTTCCTGGAGTCAAACATTCAAGCTACAAACGGCCTGGTTGAGGACAGACTGCCCAAGATCCCAGATG
Source organism: Oreotragus oreotragus (assembly GCA_006410675.1). Classification (NCBI taxonomy): domain Eukaryota; kingdom Metazoa; phylum Chordata; class Mammalia; order Artiodactyla; family Bovidae; genus Oreotragus; species Oreotragus oreotragus. Next base: position 954,603 of record SJYX01017258.1, on the reverse strand, counting down.
CGCAGAGAAGTTCTTTTCTTTTAAACAAATTCACAAGTTCCTGAGTCTTTAAACAAGGCAAGCCAGGCCTACCCGTTAGCAAGTGTCTTCCACAGTTTGGCTCCTTCCAGACCTTTCTTCCTAGCCTGTTACTACAGCCTTTCTGGACTCAACCTCAAATTACCTAAAAGGGCCCCCATTTCTAGTTTATAAAGAGCTGTAAAATGGAGAATTTATCCCCTTAGAAATAAGATGCAGTGAAGGTGACATTTTAAATTTGCAGTCCTACTGAACACTTTAGCTTTTATTACAAATCCTTCTGTCTCAAAGGTATATAATATTATAGTTTCTTCAATTGTAACTTTCTATGATTTTTTTTTTTCAATTTTATACTGGACTACAGTTTTCACCAAGAATAACACACATGCAGGATATACTTAATGCCAACCTACTTCCCACTTCCCAAATCACACACCATCTCTTATCTGAAGACAAGTCTACCAGGAGAGCTTGCCGGTGACTGCACTGTTAATAAATTCAGCATCATATAAAATGCACTCCTACAAGTATCTGAGGGCAGCCACACAGTCTGATAAAATCAGAACGCAGCCATGCCTTCAACCACATGACAGGCTCATAGGCAGAAAGGAAGCCCCACAGCCCTGACCCCAAAGGGCCACGGACACCCACAAAGTGCAGGGCATCCGCTTCTGCTAAAATGAACGTGCCCTCCTCTCGCCAAGGGTCTCCTCCAGCTCCTGTTTTCCCTGCTCTCCTCCTGACGCCCAGCTCCCCAGGCCACCCCTACCCTCACAGGTCTGGTCCTGGCAGGTGCCTCCCTGGGAGATGGCGCGTGTGTGCCCGTGTGACAAAGGCAAGCCCGCAAGGCCAGCTGGGTCCCTGCCACCACCACCCACGGGCGACATGGCCTCGCCGGCCACCTCTGGTCCCCTTCCTGACATCACAACCACCCTCGTTCCACCCAAGGAGCCCCAAGGCCCTTCCGGGCAGGGCTCCATCTTTGCCCCGGAAGCTTACCTCTTTCACGTGCGTGTGAAAGGATACCGACATGTCCAGGAGGATCTTCCGCTGCTCAACGCGCCGCACGAAATCCTGTATCCGGTCCTCGAGCTGATGGGCAGCCTGATAGATCTCTTCCGGGTCACATTCTCCCGTCTGGGCCAGCTGCTCAGCCGCCTCGAGTAACTTATCTGCATTGGTGTATGTGTTCTGCGCGAGAGAACGTTCAGAGACACAGGAGGTGAATACCAGACAAGCTGGCCCAGCTGGGAGCCATGAATCACAGGAACGGAGCCAGCGAGTGCTGCTCCCTTCTGCACATCAACAGGACGGGAAGAGATGATTCTAGGAGTTCAGGACACCTCCATCAGCGGCCTTTGCCGCTCTTAGTTGAGTTAAACTCCGAACCTCACGGCAAAGCCCTTCCGTCTGGGGCCGTGATGGGGTTATCTGTAGGCAGCCACTGGCTGTCCTGTGACTCACAAAAGGGCTTCTGGCTTTTTGCTGCAGCCCGAAGGGAGCTCGCAGCCACAAATGCCTGCTTCACTTTTTCTCCTGGTTTTATGACGGGTGCAGAGTTCCAGTTTTGTGTCTTTCGGTATTGATGTACCGCTTTAGGATAATTCCCCAAGAGCAAGTGAAAAGGTTACGCTGCAAGCACACACAAACTGCTGTCTCTTTTCACTTGTTTCTGCTTATCAGCAATTCTGTGCTTATTATTATTTTTTTCCCCTACTTCGGGGATATACTGTTTTAAGAAAAAAGAAATAATAACTGCAACAGCTATAAAGAAGCCAGAGTTTTAAAGAGCTGAGGGTTGAGTGCAAAAGGGTGTCTAAAATACTCTGAAAATTATTCTATTTGAATTTTTTATAAATCAGGTTGCAAAGCAGTTCCTCAAATCAACAGGGCTGTTACAGACCTGATGCTGCTCAGGGAAACTGCCAGAGAGAGGGTGCTGACGGGGACAGGTAGCAACGAGCCAGGCCAGAGGACCTCAGACAGGAACAGACAGCATCCAGGCCCCCGACGAGGCCCAGAGGAAGCGTGCAGTTCCTGAGACACCGACTGAGCCCATCAACCTTCTCCTCCCCCAGCACCTCAGTCCCACGGCCGAGCAGGATCAGAACTCACAGGTGAGATGGGTGGGGGCCCAGGGTGCGGGGAGACCGAGCCCAGTGGGGCACAGGGTTCCCCAGCAGTGGGCAGCCTGCTGGATGGAGACTGGGGACCTCCAGTGTATTCACCTACTAAGCCAACAGACTGATAAGGGTACTGAGACCTGGGTTCCTCATTTTGGACAACGGAGTTAGAAACATGCAAAAGGGGAACATCTGAGTCAGCCCGGGGGCACTGGACTGGAACTGGGGGATCCACGTGTGGACACACTTTCCCGCAGGCTGGTGTGCAAAGATGCACATGCACACTCACTCACGTGCCCTCGCCCCCCCACCCCCCACCCCTCATCTACCGAGAGGACCTGAGAACAGTGATGGAGCAGTGGCAATAAGTGGGTGGAACCCAGATCTCTATTTCTGAGCATCATTCTGCTCTGCGGGGAACCAGGGGTCTGTGGAGACATGGCTGATTCCAGCACAAGATGAGCCCCAAAGCGAGGAAAAGCGCAAGGACGATATGGACAGGACAGGGCAGAGAAGCCAGTTTGAGGAGGCACACGCTGGCCAAGTGAGGGGCAACTGAGCATCAGAGGGGACAGTGCAGCTGACGGAGGATCATCTATCCAGTCGCTGGGAAACCAGGAGGCCCCAACGACACCAAGAGCAAAGCATTTCAGAGTACATCCTCCCAAAGTGCTCAGTAATTACAAAGGGGAAGGACTTGCTTTACAACGGAGCCATCTGGCAGACACCACCTTAAGCCAGGGATCGGAGTGGACACCAGACGTAAGGGGACAGATTAAACTGTGCGCCGCTTGACGGGAGAGTATGAGGGGGGCCCGGCAGGGCTTCCGGGATACGCCTGCTGAAGACGCGCAACCAGAATACAACTGCGAGGAGACGTCAGACAAACCCAACGTGAGGGGCCTTCCCCAAAACCCTGGGACACAGAAGTGAAGGAAGGAAGGAGGAGTGGCTCCAGGCTGAAGGACACCAAATGTGACGGGGGACTCCACACGGGACCCGTTAGACATGGACACGGCGGGGTCTGAGTGTTAGAAGGTAGTCACGAGTCAGCACCAATTTCCAGATTCTCATGGTGCGATTCCGGTTGTACAAGACAATGTCCTTTTTGGTAGGAAATGGACAGGCAATGGTTGGAGGGAAGCAAGTTCTCTGGGCTGTATTTCCAACTTTCCTGCAAGTTTAAAACCTGCAGAGATTAATCCTTTGTCATTTGTTTCACTTGCAATTATTTTCTCCCATTCTGAGGGCTGTCTTTTAATCTTGTTTACTGTTTCCTTTGCTGTGCAAAAGCTTTTAAGTTTAATTAGGTCTCATTTGTTTATTTTTATTTCCATTACTCTAGGAGGTGGCTCACAGAGGATCTTGCTATGATCTATGTCGAAAGAGTCTTTTGCCTGTTTTCCTCTAAGAGCTTTATAGTTTCTGACCTTACATTTAAGTCTTACTGCATTTTGAGTTTATTTTTGGGTATGACATTAGGAAGTGTTCTAGTTTACACGTAGTGTTCTTTTACATGTAGCTGTCCAGTTTTCACAGTGCCATTTATTGAAGAGGCTGTCTTTTCTTCATCTTCATTACATATTCTTGTCTCTTTTGTCAAAGGTAAGGTGCCCATAGGTGTGTAAATCTAATCTCTGGGCTTTCTAGCTTGTTTCATTGGTCTGTATTTCTGTTTCTGCGCCAGTACCATACTGTCTTGATGACTGCAGCTTTGCAGTATAGTCTAAAGTCAGGAAGCTTGGTTCCTCCAGCTCAGTATTTCTTTGTCAAAGTTGCTTTGGTTATTCGGGGTCTTTTGTGTTTCCATACAAACTGTAAAATTTTTTGTTCCAGTTCTGGGAAAAACATCATTGGTAATTTGATAGGGACCGCACAGCTTTGTAAATCTAAAAAGGAACATTGACTTGGATGTTTCTTTAGAAGCTAAAATAGTAGGTGACTGTGAAAAGGCACCTTGCTTTCCCAGAATCACTTGCAAAAGGCTTCACGTGGAAAGCACCATTCATTTCTTTTTTTAAAACTCGGGTGCGAACACGCAACATGGCCGCGTCTGCCACACTCAAGAAATTCGTTAGCACGGAGTCACTTCTACTCATAGTCACTGTACAACACAAAGAAGGAATGGGTCTTCAGATCAGTCAGGAGGATCCTGGCTCTGCCAGACTGTGTGCAGAAATGATCCAATGCTGGACCAGCAGGTCTGAACCAGCCCGAGACCAGGGCCCCGGCAGTGTAGTCAAGGGCCTGCAGCAGTCACACCAGCTGCAGCACTCGCTGCCACCAAGTAAGCACGAAGCTCTTTCCAGGTTCCTCCTTCTCCAAACAGCAGAACTGTTCTGTAGAATAATCCATATTTAGTACCGTTTAAATTAATTCAACCAGAAGACTTTCGACACTTCCTTTCTGAATCTCTGTCACGTTACTTCACCATGTCAAGTTTTGAAGAAGTTGACTTGAAGAAAAATTTGTTTAGTACACTGCTAGTTCAACATCTTGAAATTAAAGACAATTTAGAACTTATTTTACAAAGGATCCTTCAAAAACAAAACCCCAAGACAAACACTAATGTGCTTTAAACTTAACTCGGAACAAGAAATTTCTCCTCCCTAAACCGAAAATCTGTTTTACCTTATGAGCACATTTCAGAAAAATGAGAAACGGCTCTTCATTAAGCAATAAAGATGCTTCTGTTTCTATTTTGAAGGTGCCTCCAAAGGCTATTCTGTCCAAAAGAACCCCATAAATCTGAAGCATGACCTTAGATTTACCTCGGACAGAGGATGTGCATTACACTTTGCTTTGACAGAAAGCATTCAGAGATGAGAGGGCAGACAGGGAAAGCTGGGGAAGGCAGTAACTCTGGGTCTCAGCCCTCCCTGAAGGAGAGCAAGGCTGATGTCACCTTCTTCTCTAGGAAGAGCCAGACAGCTTTCCATGAATGAAGCTACAAATAAAGAGCGTGATCTGGCTCAATACCCCGATCACTGTTTGCCGAGCCCCAATCTACTGCACATGGTCTTAATCAAACCAGGCTCCATCTGGAGCCACCTCACAGCCCAGGGCTCTCCTGACTTCAAATACTGTCCTTCTAGCCCCCTCAATGGAGAAGGCAATGGCACCCCACTCCAGTACTCTTGCCTGGAAAATCCCATGGACGGAGGAGCCTGGAAGGCTGCAGTCCATGGGGTCGCTGAGGGTCGGACACGACTGAGCAACATCGCTTTCATGCATTGGAGAAGGAAATGGCAACCCACTCCAGTGTTCTTGCCTGGAGAATCCCAGGGACGGGGGAGCCTGGTGGGCTGCTGTTTATGGGGTCGCACAGAGTCGGACACGACTGAAGTGACTTAGCAGCAGCCCCCTCAAAGGATCTTTATCAAGCAAGGTGGGGGGCTAGAGAGAAGAAGGCCGCCCTATTTCTTCAGGTCTGTGAGCGTCCCCACTGCACTACAATGAATCTGTTCTTGTCTAGGGTGTACAGGGTGCCCCCTGCTCCCAGCCAGCCCGTGCACGCTGAGCAGAACGCACCCTTCAGAACAGCTCGGAGGGGACAGTGACACGCGGTATCTGCAGGTACACGGGCGGCCACTGGGTTCTGGCACTCTGCCAGTGACCCCTCGGGGCTGAGATTCACGTACACCGAGGTAGACACGTTTGTGGAGACAAAAAGGATCAGAGGTTTTCACTCGAAGGTGAGTGGAAAGGGTTCACCTAAGTGGCTGGTCCAGGTTATGGTCAATTATGACAGAGTGCTGAATGTTACCCTGGGCCACGCATGTCACGGCAGGCCCCGGGTCGCAGTTTTATCAGCTAGAGATGCAGAAAGCTAGTCGGCCTGCCACCTGGCAATGAGGAGGCCGAGGAAAGTCACCCAACAGTCCTTCAAAACCAGCTGGTCTCTAAAAACATGGAGCAGAATCAAGTGACAGTCACTCGGTCATGTCTGACCCTTTGCGACCCCATGGACTGTAGCCCACCAGGCTCCTCTGTCCATGGGATTCTCCAGGCAAGAAATAATGGAGTGGGTTGCCATTCCCTCCTCCAGGGGATCAAACCTGGGTCTCCTGCATTGCCAGCGGATCCTTTACCATCTAAGCTACCAAGGGAGGGGAGGGTCGATAAATATTCATCCCAGAAAGAAAAGAGCTAGGAGAACGAGAAGCTGGAGATGCTGGAAGAGGTCAGAGGTGAGCGGCCGGGTCCCAACACTGGGGTGAACGGGGCACAGGTGGCCAAGGTCAGGGTGGAGAGCTCAGAGCCTCCTCCCACCCAGGCGGAGAGAGGAGAGAGGCCTCCGAGAAGAGAAGAGAGCTGGGTGTCTGACCGTGGCCCCCCAGTGCCCGGCAGAACGCCTGGTACACGACCAGTGATCAGGTGAAAACCAGAGGGAGGGAAACAGGGCAGATGTCTGTAAAGCGAGCAAAAGTGCTTACATTTAAGGGATTTGTCTTTTTTCATGCACAGTTCAGATTTGAGCTTAAGGACTTCCAATTAAAGGCAAAAGCGGGTACCCTTTAGAATCCCAGGAACAAGGTGCCAAAGATGATACAAAAGACATGAAAATCAGGGGGCAACGGAGCAGACAAGGCCCTGCCTTTCCCGGAAGTGGTGTGAAGGTGGCCCTCTGCTTGGCTGCTGCTGCTGCGACCCTTGGCTCCCCAAGAGACCTGAGGGCACCAACGTCTCCCACGAAGAAAGAGTCCCACCCTTGCTGCCCCAAACACCAGTGTTGACAAGCGCTGATGGTCATCTTAGATCTGAGGGAGTTAAGTTCACCATGAAGAGGGCAAAGGTAGCCACAGAAGGGAGCTCCCTAATTAAGAACGAAAGGAGTTACAGGAATTGGAAGGAGGGGTCCATGGGGTGCTGGCCGCACAGCAGGATACTCGGCAGACAACGCTGGGGTGCACTCGGGAAGGTGCAAGGAAGGGGCTGGGTGGGCGAGCCCACAGTCATGGTGAATAGGCTACTTGTTTGCTGTCCTGCCTCGTAGCCTCTTTGGTGCCTGGCATCTTTGCTCAGAGGATCCCAATTTCAAATCCATCCTCAAACCACGTGGCTGTGGCAGGAGCTTATCTGATGGGAATGTCAAGGGGAGATTAGAGCACATTTCCCACATTTCTTCAGCTGTAAGAGGAAGGCAAAATATTTACCAGCATCCATAAGAAGGAACCTCACACGTAACGTGGAAAAAGGAGGTCCATAGACCCACCCTGGGGCAGGAAGGCCGCTGAACACACAGCCTCTCCCAACCTGCTTCTACGATCAAGAAAGGTGAGGGCTAGGCTGTTACTTTAACTTTACACATGAAGACTGTCAAGGAGGAAACTTTTAAGAGGCATTTCCACTCAACTGGATTGAAGCGCAGTTTGCTTTCTTATCTCATGACTACCTCTCACATCAGTTCCCTAATAAATCCAGCAAACAAGTGAACCCTCTGGGATGTAAAACCCACGGACGTACATAGCTGATTACTCTTGCTTATTTGGGGTTACGGATTTTGAGATGAAATCATCAGATGTATATAGATACTCTTCCTTTTATAACTGAAGGCTCTCTTTATTTCTAGTGTTTTTATGCTTTCAAGTCTATTTGCTCAATATCAACATTTCTACACCAATTTCCAATGGTTCGTATTTGCCTTGTGGATCTTTTTCTAACGTTTCATATACTTTCGTGGCGTGCCGTAGTCCGTCGGGTGGCAAAGAGTCAGACACGACTTGGAAAATAGCAAAATACTGTCAAACTTCCTGGGTATTTAATGTTTTAGGTGTGCCCTTTGAAAACAATACACAGTATGATTTAAAAAAATATATATATATACAGAGACTCTTTTAACAACTATAATCCATTTTGCATTCAGTGTGATTACTGCTATTTAGGGGCAAACTGCTACATCTTGGGCTTCCCTGGTGGCACTAGTGGTAAAGTCTGCCTGCCAATGCAGGAGATATAGGAGACGTGGGTTCAATCCTGAGGCTGGGAAGATCCCCTGGAGGAGGGCATGGCAACTCACTCCAGTATTCTTGACTGGAGAATGGCAGACAGGAGTCTGGCAGGCTACAGTCCACAGGTCCGTAAACAAAAGGACAGGACTTAGCACATGACTCAGCGACTTAGCACATACACGCATGCACGCTCCGTCTCATTTTGGATTTCTTACAAGATCTTTGTTGTTCTTTCTTTCACTTCTACTAGCCCCATTTTCCTGAGTTTTTATTTACCTGGTTTTCTGCAGTTCTTTTTTCTTTATACTTATGGAAAGCGGTGCTGTCTATCCTGTCTTTAGCGGTCATTCAACAATGCTACCAGGCACCCCAGAGTTTACGGTCATTCAACAATGCTACCAGGCACCCCGGAGTTTACGAATCTAAGATACACTACCTCCAGCCATACCCCTCAGGATCGCTCTCCACCTTCTGTGTTCAAGGGCTCTGGGGCTTTGCTCCATCTTACTCTGCGGGGGGTTTTGCTTTGCTTTGGTTTGGTGCATTCACTTATTGGCTGCAAGGGTCTTCCCTGCAGCACACAGGCTCAGTAGCTGTGGGGCCCTGCAGCCTGTGGGATCTTACTTCCCCAACAAAGCACCAAGTTTGTGTCCCCTGCGTTGGAAGGCAGATTCCCAACAACTGGCACCGGGGAAGTCTCTCTGTTGTTCAGTCGCTCAGTTGTGTCCGACTCTTTGTGACTCCACCGACTGCAGCACGCCAGGCCTCCCTGTCCTTCGCCATCTCCCGGAGTCTGCTCAGACTCATGTCCATTGAGTCAGTGATGCCATCCAACCATCTCGTCCTGTCGTCCCCTCAGTGGAAGGAAGTCTCTACCATTTTGTTTTTAACCTCCCCCCAAGTCTGTCGTCTTTTGCCTAAATGGCCAATCCTTCGATTTACAAACACATTTACCAATTGCTATGCTCACTGCCGATCTCAGTCCTTTCTTCTTATGTGCTCAGTTCTGTCCAACTCTTTGCGACCCCCATGGACTGTGGCCTGCCAAGCTCCTCTCTGTCCATGGGATTCTCCAGGCAAGAGTAATGGAGCAGGTTGCCTTTTCCTTCTCCAAGGGATCTTCCAGGGATAGAACCCACATCTCCTGCATTGGCAGGCGGATTCTTATCCACTGTGCCACCTGGAAAGCCCCTCTTCCTTCTCATACTTCCTTTTTATTCATTTAATTAATTCATTCAACAAACACTGCTGCACCACACCAGCCTTGCTCCACGTGCTAGTGACGGAGACGGGAGCACCACGGAGTCCCTGCACTGGGGGAGTTTATATTGGGTCGGGGGGTGGGGGGGGAGGTGGCTCTTGTTGCTCTGACTAAGCTGTGCACTGCAGTTCTTCCAGACATGACGGGAAGCTCTCGAGTCTTGGCTTCTATTTCAGCCTCACTCAAACGGACATCTGCTGGGTGTGGAATGCCAGGTTCAGCATTCCTCTCCCTCAGGACTCCATCCCGCCGTCTTCCAGAATCTGCAGTTATGGGTGAGAAGGCCGCCTCGAGTCTTTCCCAGGGATGGGACGCTGTCCTTTCTCTCTCTGGTGGCTGAGACTCTGCCTTTCGTGTTCCTCAGGTTTATCAGGTGTCTCAGGTGGGTTCATCCTACAACTCCTTCAGAAAACAGCTTCTAGCCCAGCTCCTAGAGCTTCGTACACAGATCAAGGGAAGATAATCCCTCCCGCTGTCACTCCTCTTTCTTTCAAAACAGAAAGCAAAAGGAGAGGCATGTTTGCCCAACAACAGAGAGCTGCAGGAAAGACCTGGGCCAGATATACCACCCCTGACAGGTCACACACACCTGACTTCCCTTTCCTTCCAGCAGCCCCCGCCATGCCTACTCCTCAGGTCAGGGAATCAACCTCAGAAAGGTTAAGAGACTTTTCCAAAGTCACACAGCTGGAGAGGCTCACAGTCGACATTCAAACTCCTGGGCTGTGAACAACCCACACCCCTGCCTCCTATTTCTGAAGCACAAGCATTTAAAAGAAAGAGAAGAGGGGGAAGAAACGTTGGCCCATCATTACAGACACTCAAAGACTGCTATTCCCCCATTTACAAATTAGTCAGCAGAGACCGACACAATAAATAAGGCGAAAACTTCCGAGACACGTTCCTGTTTCAAGACCATCACGTTTTACCGTAGGATCCACTGTTTCAAGTCATCTTTGTGCCCAGACAGAGACAGCTTCACTCTGCAAATCTGGGCATCATCTCAAACACGCCTTGCTGACGCTAAGTCATCAGAGACGGGGCTGAAACTGTAATTCAAAACCAACCGCAGAGGTGTTTCGGTAGAAAACGGCAAGGTCTTACCTGCGCTACTTCTTCAAAATCCTCATGACGCTTCTGCAAAGCCCTGGCCCGATGGAGCGACTTCCCGACACCTGTGTGTTTGCTCAGAAACGCTTCTCCATGGTTCTCGATCCAGTCCAGCACCTACAACGAAACACAGACGCACGTGCCATAAAAACCATGCCAGCCTTGTTCAGTGTGCAGGGCTATCCGTTAAAGACACAGCTCTCTTATCAGAACTCGGTAGGATGCAAGAAACAAAGGAGAAAAAAAATTGGAAGCAACTGGACACTAACTTGTTGACAATTGACACCTTCTGTCAGACTTGCCATCACGATTAAGAGTAATCAGCTCTTACTTTAATAAGTGCAAATCTGCTTATGTTACATGCAATAACAATTCAGTTAACTCTCACCCCAGTTTACACATCACTGAACCACCCACACTGCCTGGGTTTTGTGTGGGATCATGGTCATTAAGACACAGAGAAGTACTTTAACTTAATGTAAGGCTCAGAGCTTCAAGACTCAGACAATTCTAGTTTTTAACTACTGAGTTCATGTTTTTCTGTGTAAGAGTAAAACATATAAATAAAACTCAAGAAAACAAAACACTTAAATGCCCCTGCCCTGGTCTTTGAGGATAATTTATTCCATAAACTAAGCTGTTGTGAAAGCTGAATATTTCAAAAATACATAAAAGTTCTTGGCCGTTGAAATCCGCCACACTGAAGGAAAAGAGTGAAAGTAAAGCAAGGCAACCCAGTGTCTTTAAGGTCATGACTGGAACCGAGCAGTTCACTGGCTTCTGTACTTGAGAAATTGTACACAGGGTCAAACAAAACATTTAGACAACATCAAAGACACATTCGTCTCTCCCTGATGGAGAGGGGAGAACCAGCAAAATAAGTCAGTCAGTCATGTCTTTAGCTAGAAACTTTCACGAAGATGTTATTTAAGTACCCGAAGGCACTTGTGTTTCGCATGTTGCAAAAGTACTGGCGGTCACCTGGGACTCGGTAATTAGTAACCACGGTAACCAAGCACACAGGTTAAAACGATGTTGACTCCAGAACCGACTGGGCCGCGTGGCCAGGACAGTGGTCTAGAAGGCGCCCTGGAAGAGGGCCAGTCACTCAAGCCCGCAGGTAGACTGCAGAGTACAGGTGCCTGGGGGCGAGGGCGCAGCGCACAGCGTCGGCGATACTGAGGTCAGCTCTACGGAGACAAGAGGGCGCTCAGCTTATCACGGTGATCGTTTCACGGTGCATGCAAACGTCGGCCGCCACAGAGCACGCCTGACACTAACCTGGCACTGATGCCAACGGCACTTCACTCAAAAACCCGAATAAAAGCGGCCTTAATCTGAGGTTCTACAAAACCGGTCCCTGGCCGTCACCTGCACTGTAGACAGGTCAGCTGTGCAGACAGACAGCTAGAAACAGGCAGCTGGAAGGGGCCAGAGCCCGCTGTCCAGGGACAACTGGACTCGTCCTCCTAGGCTCCATGCCAGTGACCTTCTGGCCTGACTGAGGGCAGGGGCCTTTCTGCCCAGAGCTTAGCGAGCCAGCAGTGCTTGGAAAGAAAACGGGCTGGGAACCTGAATAAATCTCTGGTGGTCCTCTGTAAAGACCCTTTAGAATGAGTAGATGTGTGTGTGTGTAAAGACCCTTGTAGAATGAGTGGGTGTGTCTGTATGTGTAAAGACTCTTGNCGCCAGTGACCTTCTGGCCTGACTGAGGGCAGGGGCCTTTCTGCCCAGAGCTTAGCGAGCCAGCAGTGCTTGGAAAGAAAACGGGCTGGGAACCTGAATAAATCTCTGGTGGTCCTCTGTAAAGACCCTTTAGAATGAGTAGATGTGTGTGTGTGTAAAGACCCTTGTAGAATGAGTGGGTGTGTCTGTATGTGTAAAGACTCTTGTAGAATGAGTGTGTATGTGTATGTGTGTAAAGACACTTGTAGAATGAGTGGGGGTGTGTAAAGACCCCTGTAGAATGAGCAGGGGTGTGTATGTGTGTGTGTGTAGACCCTTTTAGAATGAGTGTGTGTGTGTGTGTGTGTGTAAAGACTCTTGCAGAATGAGTGGGAGTGTGTAAAGATCCCTGTAGAATGAGCAGGGGTGTGTATGTGTGTGTAAAGATCCCTGTAGAATGAGCAGGGGTGTGTATGTGTGTGTAAAGATCCTTGTAGAATGAGTAGGGGTATGTGTGTGTTTGTGTGTGTAGGGGTGTGTGTGTGTGTGTGTGTGTGTAGACCCTTGTAGAATGAGTGGGGGTGGGTGTGTGTAAAAACCCTTGTAGAATGAGTGGGGGTGGGTGTGTGTAAAGACCCTTGTAGAATGAACAGGGGTGTGTATGTGTGTGTAAACATCCTTGTAGGATGAGTAGGGGTATGTGTGTGTGTGTAGACCCCTGCAGAATGAGTGGGGGTGGGGGTGTGTAAAGATCCTTGTAGAATGAGTGGGGGTGGGGTGTGTAAAGACCCTTGTAGAATGAGTGGGGGTGGGGGTGTGGGGGTGTGCACGCGTGCACACGCCCAGGGTGGAGGGTGAGGTGGGGTCTACACGTGCAATCTCGCAGCAGGTGCTCAGGATGAAGACCCACCTTGTTACCACCGTTCACTTCTGCACCTCTTGTCGACACCACACTCTGCCCGTCACCCGGGATCTCAGTCATTCCTACTCGATCCGTCTGTCTGTCAGGGCAGCCTCCCAGTCCGCCTGCAAGCTCCCCCTCCCTCCCCTCGATTCTAGTCCCGAGCCACAGCCTTCCTGAGCTGCGGCTTCCTGCCTGCCCAGTGGGGATGATAACGGGGATGCGAGCTGCCAGGCACCTTATACCAGCGTGCCAAGCACACAGCACATGCGCTGTCCGCACTCACAAACCTCCACCTGTGGCAGCTTCCATCTCGTGCCAGCTTCTTCGGGAGCGCAGGCATTGCTCTTTAACCAGTGCACTCAGTACATTAGTGTTCTTTCTTGAGATTAGAGAGACCTTCAGCACCACCATCAGTAAGTAATGCCACTTTCACCATTGACATCAAGCTGCTGTACTGCTTATGTGACAGTCTCTTAGTACACGTTACAGAACACAAGCTCCCGTCTCATTCCTAAAGAAATGTCCAGTGACAACTTCATGATGTCTCCACGTCAAAGAATGGATTCAGTGAACAGAATGGGCCTCTGGGCATCAGAACAGCACCAGGCGGAAGCCTAGGACCAACTATTAATCTATTAAGCTTGAAAAGAGCCCAGAGACATGTAACACCGATGCTACTGCCCACCTGCTCGAGGGGCTAGGAGACGCTTGNATGAGTAGGGGTATGTGTGTGTGTGTAGACCCCTGCAGAATGAGTGGGGGTGGGGGTGTGTAAAGATCCTTGTAGAATGAGTGGGGGTGGGGTGTGTAAAGACCCTTGTAGAATGAGTGGGGGTGGGGGTGTGGGGGTGTGCACGCGTGCACACGCCCAGGGTGGAGGGTGAGGTGGGGTCTACACGTGCAATCTCGCAGCAGGTGCTCAGGATGAAGACCCACCTTGTTACCACCGTTCACTTCTGCACCTCTTGTCGACACCACACTCTGCCCGTCACCCGGGATCTCAGTCATTCCTACTCGATCCGTCTGTCTGTCAGGGCAGCCTCCCAGTCCGCCTGCAAGCTCCCCCTCCCTCCCCTCGATTCTAGTCCCGAGCCACAGCCTTCCTGAGCTGCGGCTTCCTGCCTGCCCAGTGGGGATGATAACGGGGATGCGAGCTGCCAGGCACCTTATACCAGCGTGCCAAGCACACAGCACATGCGCTGTCCGCACTCACAAACCTCCACCTGTGGCAGCTTCCATCTCGTGCCAGCTTCTTCGGGAGCGCAGGCATTGCTCTTTAACCAGTGCACTCAGTACATTAGTGTTCTTTCTTGAGATTAGAGAGACCTTCAGCACCACCATCAGTAAGTAATGCCACTTTCACCATTGACATCAAGCTGCTGTACTGCTTATGTGACAGTCTCTTAGTACACGTTACAGAACACAAGCTCCCCTCTCATTCCTAAAGAAATGTCCAGTGACAACTTCATGATGTCTCCACGTCAAAGAATGGATTCAGTGAACAGAATGGGCCTCTGGGCATCAGAACAGCACCAGGCGGAAGCCTAGGACCAACTATTAATCTATTAAGCTTGAAAAGAGCCCAGAGACATGTAACACCGATGCTACTGCCCACCTGCTCGAGGGGCTAGGAGACGCTTGTTTAAAACTGCGGTTATGAAATATTCTGTATATTCCGCAGTAGCTCTGTAGAAAGAAAAACAAGGTTTGGTAAACAGCACACCTGATGAGTACTAATAATACAGACTTGAAGTAAAGGCACAATTTCAAAACGTAAAAGACAAACGCTATTCCGTAGAAAGAGCTGGAGGAAGCAAAACACAATCTTTGTTTAAAAAAAATACGAATTTGTTTTTCTTAGCCTTTAGAAAGCATCAGTTGGAAAGAAAAGCTATTATGATCCGACCACTCAGGATTACAAATGGGCTACAATTTTTTCTAGAGGTTTCTTTTAGACAGAATTATAAATACCAGGTGAAACTATATTTCCAACAAACATGAAAACAAATCAAAGAAGACTACAAATCCCAAGTGCATTTTGAAAACAGTGGCAGGCAATTATAAAATCTAGGACATGACTTAGCAACTGAACAAAAAAGATCATATTCAAAACCAAACTTCCCTACAAGGCTTTTGTTCCTCACAGGTTTCCCAGATGGCTGAAGAATCCTGAATGAACGCACCTGCCCAAGGAGCATCTGAAAGACAAGCCTGTAGAACTTTCCATTTAAAATGCAAAAATATTTCCAATCAGCAGCTCCATCAAGGCAGGGCAACCAGCCCCTCCCTCACTCAGCCGTCTGTGGGGGTGGCTGCCATCCCCCGGCCTTGTGACGACCTCCCCCAGAAGAACAACCAGGCCTGGAAAAGGGCAAAAGTCGGTCTGTCTTTACAGGCAG
This sequence comes from Oreotragus oreotragus, assembly GCA_006410675.1. Classification (NCBI taxonomy): domain Eukaryota; kingdom Metazoa; phylum Chordata; class Mammalia; order Artiodactyla; family Bovidae; genus Oreotragus; species Oreotragus oreotragus. Next base: position 939,172 of record SJYX01017258.1, on the reverse strand, counting down.
AAGACAAGGCTGGGAAGCTGGTGCCCCCTCGCTGTTCAGGGGATGGGGGGCAGGCTCGCTCGACTTCTGTACTTCAGGGCCCTTTAATGGCACTGTGACAGTCCCAAGGCTGAGGTCACTCCACAGCGAGCCACCAAGACTTAAGACACAGACAATGGTCTCAGCATCTAAGTCAAAAGGCCAGCCGTGCAAGAAATCTTACAGATTGCTTAACTTCACTCCCTGCTTGTAATGTAATTACAAGGCTGAAAGCGATGATGGCAAATACAGACCTGACCTGATCACAGGGCCCTCCGGCTCTGAACTCTGTGATGTACGAGGCGTGACCCAACCAGTGCATGGGAAAGGAAATCAGTCCTGAATAGTCATTGCTGAAGCTTAAACTCCAATACTTTGGCCACCTGATGCGAAGAACTGACTCATTTGAAAAGACCCTGATGTTGGGAAAGATTGAAGGTGGGAGGAGAAGGGGGTGACAGAGGATGAGATGGTTGGATGGCATCACCGACTCAATGGACATGAGTTTGAGTAAGCTCCAGAAGCTGGTGATGGACAGGGAAGCCTGGCATGCTGCAGTCCATGGGGTCGCAAAGAGTTGGACACGAGTGAGCAACTGAACTGAACTGAACTGATGTGTGTGGTGTAACAGTTACAGTGAAATGAAGCAGACACAAAACTCAACACGCGTCCGTGGGCTCTTGGGGACTGAGGGGACGAGGAGGAGCCTTCTGGTTTCGGCATTCACCAGGGCCTGGCAACCAGTGGTCCCTGCCGTTTCTCTATCCCCCTCCAGCAGAGCCCACAGCTCCCCGTTTCTTGCATTGATGTATTTCAAAATTAGAATTAAGCTTCTTCTATAAATATAATTTACTCCTAACCATTTTTTTTTTAATGGTTTCTAGGACTTCCCTGGGAAGTCTGAGAAGATCCCACATGCCGAGGAGCAACTAAACTCCTATGTCCCAAACGCTGAGCCTGCACTCAAAGCCCAAGAACCACAACTCCAGAGCCTCCAGGCCCAGAGCCCGTGAGCTGCCCGAGAGAAGCCGCTACACTGAGAAGGTTGAGCACCACGACTAGAAAGTAGCCCCTGTGCGCACTGAAGACCCAGCACAGCCGACATAAACGAACACACTGGGAAAACAGGTTCTGAAACATTTCAGGGTAGACTAAGCCTAAGGCTCACCTGAAAACGAAGCTTGTTTTTTTATTTTTAAAGGATCACAGTCCAGCTACACAGTGCAAACATATGATTCAGAACCAACTGCCCTGCATTGCAAGAGCTCCTTCTTCCCAACCACCACAAGAGCCCGGGGAAGGCAGGAGCCGCGCTCCACGCACACCTTCCTGGCTGGAAGGGAGCAGGGGCAGAATCAGGGGGAAAAGCCTCAGGAAGAAGCTGGCAGGCTTCTAAGCTTCTCCATCATCCATCCATCCATCTCCTAGAAAAAATACAGCTCACTCCTGAGATTATCCTAGCTTTAATTACATAAGTACATACACGTTCTTAAGGACAACAAAGAACCTCAGGGAAAGAGGCAGGAAAGAAAGGAGGTAGGTAGGTTGTTATTCACAGTTTCACTTCACATGTGCTGTGCTTAGTGGCTCAGTCATGTCCGACCCTTGGTGACCCCTGACTATAGCCCACCAGGCTCCTCTGTCCATGGGGATTCTCCAGGCAAGAATACTAAAGTGGGGTGCCACGCCCTCCTCCAGGGAATCTTCCCCACCCAGGGATCAAACCCAGGTCTCCAGCGTTGTAGATGGATTCTTTACCATCTGAGCCACCGGGGAAGCCCTCACCTTGGATATTGCATCAAACTCCAACCAAACCATCACCACCAAGACAGACTGAAACCTTTAGGAATTTCCCAAACTTTAAAAAATTGCTTTTCCCATTCTTAATTTGGAAATCAATCTAAAATAGTCCAAAGCTGTCCAAGAAACATCTGAATATTTCCAGATGTTATCCAGGAAATAGGTCCAGATGTTATGTACAGCTTAAGTCTAGCTACTGAACTACAGATATACACACACAGCTGCAGAAATACAGACACACATGTGCACACATAGTTATCCCCGGGCACTTTCCCCTTAGGGCAAAGGTCCCCAGCCTCCAGGATCTAATGCCTGATGATCTGAGGGGGAGCTGATGTAGTAATAAAGAAAAAAAAGGTGCATAATAAACACAATGCACTCGAATCATCCCAAAACTGTCCCCTAACCCTGGCCCGTGGAGGTATCTTCTACGAAATGGGTGCCTGGAGCCAAAAAGGCTGAGGACCGCTGCCTTAGGGGATGCTGGTGATGTGGCTGGCACCCCACAGTGGGGAGACCAAGCTGCCTGAGGCTTGTCCTGGGCTCTGTCCTCTCCCTGTCATCCTGACTCCTAAGTCCCCTGGGTTCCCACGCCCCTTCCCACTGGCTCACAGCTCCACACCCTGCCTTCCTATCGCGTCCCCTGCAGGCAAGAAATTCGGCTCTTCTCCCACCCTTCTTAACCCCGTGGTTGAACTGTCCGCTCCTTCCAAGCTGCGGTTACTAAGATGGCTGACAGTCAAATCTCTTCTCTAGTCCTGTGACAAAAGACACTGAAAACTCGCTAAAAAGCCCCCAGAAAGATGAGCAGCCAGCCTCTGTCTGCTCCCAGCAGGTTCCCAATCCCTAAGGAAACATTCGCTCCAGGACTCCCTAACTCTACCTGAGAAACTCTCCAGGAAAGATGGGCATCACCTAACCATTCTTATCAGGAGACGCAATCAAATCTGTGACTGTGGGAATGAAAACAGAAGAGGATATTAAACCTCAAGGTTTCCTAATGATCCTGATGAGAAAATCCATCCTTCTGACTTCAATTAACAAGCACAGGACAGGTGAGGTGCAGGGACCATCCCCGAAGAGCCATGCCCAGTGTGGGTGGAACCCGCAGGGTCAGGCATCACCAAGGGATGTCAAAAACCTAGCTGGCAAAAGCCTAGCAGCCTGGGACCCAAGGTGGAACCGCGACTTGCTTCTCTGTGGACCTGAAACCCATTTCTTTGTGTTCAAGGGGCCGAAATCTTTAATACTTTAAGGCTCTCACGCACTGGCAACGTTCCCAGACAAGGAAACGATCCCTCCCTTCTCCGGTCACCCCCTACTCCCCAACATTAACCGGGAAGATTCCTTCACAAACATCTCCCAGTTAGACAACGACTCCAGTGGAGGGCCAGTCCTCCCCCATTCTAGAGTAAACACAGAGCCCTTAACCCTAGATGGTCTTCAATTAGTAAAATCAGGGAACTTCTTCCATTTCCTTATCTACTCATTCATTCATTCAACAAATACTGAGTATCTATTATCCCAGCCACTTGGTAAAAACACCAGAGAATAAGACACAGCCCACTCTGCCCTGGACCTTTATCTCTGTCCTCCAAGACCCCCTGACTTGTATGTTGGTCCACGATGGGGACCCAGCGTGTGTCCCCACCTGGAATCTTGCTCTTACACCCAACGAGAGCCATCATTCCAGGATGAGTGGATCCCGTCCTCTCAGATCAGTTGCCCAGTCGTGTCCGACTCTGCATCCCCATGGACTGCAATACATCAGGTTTTCCTGTCCATCAACTCCCGGAGCTTGTTCAAACTCATGTGCATTGAACTGGTGATGCCATCCAACCATCTCATCCTCTGTCATCCCCTTCTCCTCATGTCTTCAATCTTTCCCAGCATCAGGGTCTTTTCAACTGAGTCAGTTCTTTGCATCAGGTAGCCAAAGTACTGGAGTTTCAGTGTCAGCATCAGTCCTTCCATTAAATATTCAGGACTGATTGACTGACTGGTTGGACTGACTGGTTGGATCTCCTTGCAGTCCTAGGGATTCTCAAGAGTCTTCTCCAACACCACAGTTCAAAAGCATCAGTTCTTCAGCGCTCAGCTTTCTTTATGATCCAACTCTCACATCCATACATGACTATTGGAAAAACCATAGCTTTGACTAGATGGACCTTTGTTGGCAAAGTAATGTCTCTGCTTTTTAATATGCTGGTTAGGTTGGTCATAGCTTTTCTTCCAAGGAGCAAGCGTCTTCTAATTTCATGGCTGCAGCTACCACCTGCAGTGATTTTGGAGCCCCCCAAAATAAAGTCTTTCACTGTTTCCATTGTTTCCCCATCTATTTGCCAAGAAGTGATGGGACTGGATGCCATGATCTTAGTTTTTTGAATGATGAGTTTTAAGCCTACCCGTTCTTTGCCAATCAAGTCAAAACCCACAGCCTGTGGGTTTGACCTCGATGTGGTGAAACAGGGAAGTGCTAACCCTCTGCAGGCTGGCCAAGGCCACTAAAGAAGACAGAAACATTCCGGGCGCTCAGGTTCAGAAAACCGTCCCCTCAGTGTGTCCCGAAGCTCACAGAAACAATCCAGAGCCTTAGGCATGGGGGTCACCATTCCAGACTTGCCTCAACCCAGCTCTCCAGACACATTGCCATTTTATCTCTGCTCTACCCCCAGTTCCTGTCACCCAATCATCAACTGCCTGACTTTCCACCTACCCATCCAAGACCAGCTCAAACTGGGCATCTCCCAGGAAGATCTTCCTGGCAGCTGGCAAATTGGCACTTACATCGTGATATACAGGAGCCATCATCTTGATTGCACGCTGTACCCCTGATGTTTGAGGGTTCGGACAAAGCTCCTTGGAACTCCTATATCCGCTTAAGTCCTTATGGCACAGAGATGTCCCCTTAGATGGCACGTGCATGGCAGGTAGACAACCCCCGTGAGGGTGCCTAGTTTTATTTACTCCCTCATCTGGGGAGCAACTTAATGGGCAAGATCAAGTTCATGCCTTGGCAAAATCGTACCCTACAACAGGCAAAGACATAGGAGCTATTCTGAGCATGTTATGGGCTAATTCACTGGACTATTAAACAGTCCACTCTCACTAGGTGAGTCAAAATTGACCTAGTCAACATGTTTACCTCTCAGAATACCACACATTTAATTTTAGGTATTTATATTAAAAAAAAAAAAAAAAAGAATGAAGCATGGACAAGACAAAGCTGGAGTGGACTAGATCTGCTTGGCCATTTCTTCCCAGAGTATCAGCCAGTAGCCACACCCACCTGGAGAAGAGTTTTTCCAAGAGATAGCTCAGTGAGGGCGATGCTTGAACACCTGAAAGGGCTGCGGTGGGGCAAGAGGGGAGGATCCACGGGCTTTTTTAGGAGATCTCACCGTCAGAGGGGCTTCTCTGGGGGGAGTCGGCCTACTTCAGGAAAGCGGGTTTCTGGGGCCCATTCACCTCACGCAACATGTTGAAGCCACTAAATCCACCAAGCCGAGAGGCGGCAGACCACCCCAGTGAGTGATCCGCCAAGCCGAGAGGCGGCAGACCACCCCAGTGAGTGATCCGCCAAGCGGAGAGGTGGCAGACCACCCCAGTGAGTGATCCGCCAAGCCGAGAGGCGGCAGACCACCCCAGTGAGTGATCTGCCAAGCGGAGAGGCGGCAGACTACCCCAGTGAGTGATCCACCAAGCCGAGAGGCGGCAGACCACCCCAGTGAGTGATCCGCCAAGCCGAGAGGCGGGCAGACCACGCCAGTGAGTAATCCACCAAGCGGAGAGGCAGCAGACTACCCCAGTGAGTGATCCACCAAGCGGAGAGGCGGCAGACCACCCCAGTGAGTGGGAGAACGGGTTTGATGACTCCCACGTGAAGGAGTGCAGCAGCATGCAGCGTGTTGTTATGGGAGACTGAAGCTGGTCCTGAACTGAAAACACTGCCAGGCAGTCACACAAGTCTTCATCCATTCATTCAACCAAACATCCACCGAGGGCTGCCCTGAGGGTAAACCAAGGGCTAAAGGAACAGGCATACTGGGTGACAACGAAGACATACGACATGTGTGCAAACGAAGTTGCTTCAGTCATGTCCGACTCCTTGCAACCAGCAAGGCCCCTCTGCCATGAGACTCTCCAGGCGAGAACACTGGAGCGGGCTGCCATCTCCTCCTCCAGAGGGTACTTCCCACCCAGGGACTGGGCCCGCGTCACTTCCGTCTCTTGCCCTGGCAGGTGGGTTCTGGGAATAACAAATGGGATGTGTTTCACTGTTAAGCTCCCGGTGACCAGGTGAATACTGTCTAGTGGGCAGGACGTGTGTTTGGGGAAGTCTTCAGCAAGCCTTCCAGCCGCCTGCTCCACCCCCATCCTCTGATTTGGACCCAGGGTCAGTGCTCTGGGACAGCACTTCAAGCCCTCCCACCCCACAGTGCCTGACCCCCACCCCAAATACTGTCCACACAGAAATTATGAAATTGCCTTTGCTTGTGATAAAAACAAACACACAAAAGAAAACTAACCACTAAACCAAAATTACAAGTGTTTTAAAAATCAAATGCCATCCCCCCCCGCCAAGCCTTCCCTTCTTCAGGGGCACTCGCTGTTAATGGTCTCACATCTTTTCTTGCAAGAAATCTTTCACAGACGAGGTTACATTCTTCTGGGAGGGCTGTCTTCGCAAGAACATCTTCATCCTCACTGCTCGTGTGGAAGCTCTTTTTCTTCTTCCTCTGTATTTACAGATGCCACCTCATGACCCAAAGCAAGCCGACAAAACCGCACGTGGGTTGGCTAACTGGCTTATTATGTTTCTGTGGACTTTGCTTAGGTCTTTACAAGTGTATCTTCTGCTGACGGCATCTTTCTAAAGCTCCACTATTTTCTTCGCTTATCCTCAGCTTACCTTTCCTGGCCCATGCTCAAGAGGGCAGAATTTTTCCCTGTGTGTGATTAACTTCTCGAGTTTCAGAAACACATTTTCAGTTCTGACATCCTACAGAATCCTCTGCGGGCAGTTGCCTGCTCTGATTCATGCTATCAAGTTGGTTCCTTGTCTCACAAGCCAAACCGACAGAGCAGTTTCCTGTTTGCATAACGAATCCAAACCATTCCCGATCATTTAATTGACAAAACGTTTCCCTTCAAGAGCAATTATTATTTCTACGGAATGCTCACAGAGCCGTGGACTGCAAAACACCTTCTCTTGCCCACAACCAACCCTGTTCTGGTTCCTGAGGAAAAACATGGCCGGCTTAATGAACTGGTTTTGCAATTATCATAATTACCTTTCTACCTAGAAAAGTTAATGTTAGCTGTTTTCAAATTCGAGCACAGCTAGTGCTTGGCACCAAGCTAGGTGGTCAGACTCATCAGCCTGTTCCCCAAAGCTTCCTTTTCTGAAGCGAGAGTGGCTCAGGAGCTTATTCCTATGTGACTGGACACCCCAAGAAGCTCTGAGGGCTGGAGAAGGTGGAAGACAGCTGCTGCTCCCGTCATGGGTCCAGAGCACGTGCTGGCCCGTGGATACACAATGAACGCCTGATCCAAGGGATACGGACGCAGGAAAGAAAATCCTTTAATAATTACAGTGGAACTGTTAATATTTCACAGTCTGTGACAGTTCAGGGACAATTAAGAGAAACTAATAATGGTGCTTTCAACCTCACAACTTCAGTTCTCATGGTAATGCCAAGACCATGACCTTCTATGACTAAAATGACACTGCAACAAAGCACGTACTGCATCCATATCATGATTCCTGACGCCTTTTGATCATGTACACTGCAGAGAACTCAAAAACCATCAGTAGAATCAAAGCAAACTACGCAAAAATTAAAAACCATAGATGCTTCCCTGGTGACTCAGCAGTCAACAACCCACCTGCCAATGCAGGAGACCAGGTTTGATCCCTGATCCGGGAAGACCCCCCATGCCGTGGAGCAACTAAGCCCGTGGGCCACAACTACTGAGACTGTGCTCTGGAGCCCAGGAGCAGCAATGACTGAGCCCACGGGCCCCAGGGCCTGTGCTCTGCACCAAGAGAAGTCACGGCAGTGAGAGCACCATCCCTGGAGCCCAGCCCCCGCTCCCTGCAACTGGAGAATGCCTGCACAGCAGGGAAGACCAAGCGGAGCCAGAAACAGAGAGATGAATAAATTATTAAATATACACACAGAGAGAGTGATTCAAAGGATCTGGAACTCACCAGCCTCCTACTAACAGCAGAAGGGTGGTCAGTGTGCGTGGAGGACTCACGTGCACTCCCACACGCCAGCCCCGACAGCAGGCACCCCTCACCTGCAGGCGGGACTCGGGGGGCCACAGACTGCGCCGCTCTCGGGTCCAGGGGAGGCTCTGTCCCCAACCCATCACTGTGGCCTCAAGCCACCTTCCCGGATGCCATGGCTTTCCCCGCACACCCAGAACTCCTCATCGTGAGTGACACCTCATCTACACCCTTGCCTTTTCCTCTGTTTTAGGGCAAAGACATGACTTTTTCTTCTTACTAAAGCTATGTCATATTTTATAAGACACCCCCCCCCCCCAGCTTTAATCCTCAACACCCTGGTAGCAGGATAATCTTCCTTATTTCATAGGGAATACACAGTACCAGGACGGGGCTTACGCGTACATTCAACAACAAAGGTGTCCACTGTTTAGAAACGGATGGTCTTTTGTAAAAGCCCACTTCACATTAATTAGACAACTATTTATGAAGCACTCCCGAGCCCCTGAGATGGCACTTCCTGCCAAGTGGGGAGAGAAACACGACTGGCTTACGATTAAGTAATCCGAGCGGAGACAGACCTAAACCTGTCCCAGCACCATGCACGAGCACCCAGGGCACTGTTCTCACAAATGCAACCGAGGATGAGCTGCCGTGAGACGGAGCGAGGGGCTCCGGGCTAGATCCTGCCTCGTCTCCTGTGTTCCAGGCACACGAGCTCAGGGCGTGAGCAGCCTGAACATGCATGCTCAAGAGCGCGGCTCTCACGCGTGGTGAGACAGAAGCTGCACACGTGTGTGCGTAAGCGGTGTGTGTGTGCGTGCATGTGTGTATTCTTCTCTCTCCCATCGGGCCTATCTCACTTTCTCGTGCACAGACGGGTCTCCTCTGACACCCGCACCTATACTCTCACCTAGCACAAGTCGCTCCCAGGAGGAGCACCGCCACCACACAGACCCCTGGGAGGACACCCACACCCACACGTGGAGCGCCCCCCCAGCAGCAGGCGCCCCCGCGAGGAGGCCCCCGCTCACCTGCTGGACGTCCTGCTGAAAGACGCAGAGCTGCAGCCGCTGGTGGAGCCGCACCTTGCGGTGCTGCCAGATGTTCTCCAGCTGCCGCTGGTGGTGCAGCACCTCGTGGATGACGTCCAGGACGTGGTGCACGGCCTTCGAGTAGTTGGCCGAGGCCGTGAGTGAGTCGGAGCTGCCGGGCGTCAGGGGCCTTTGGAGCTTGTCGAGCAGGGACTTCCCGTCCTGGCTCACCTGCCGGGGGAACACACAAGCCGTTAAAAGCCGGCGGCTGCTCCAGAAGTGTGGCTCTGCCCAGGCCACGCCGCGGAGCCCACCCTCCAGAGCGCGGCAGGCCTGCATAGACACACACTCACCTGTACACACCCACACCCAAACGTAAATCAGTATTTCGCTCAAAGGCACGTTTTATAAAGACTAAAATGAAACTTAGAACAAACCCATCAGTTATTCAATGACATCACAAAACCAAATGTGGCAAATCATGGAGTTAAAATAAAAGGACTTTTAATTTTCACAAAACACTGTAGTAGATGCTAGTCTTAATAAGGATGGTATTCTGCCTGGTGGCTCAGATGGTAAAGAAATTGCCTGCAATGGGAGAGACCCGAGTTTGATCCTTGGGTTGGGAAGATCGCCTGAAGAAGGGAATGGCAACCCACTCCAGTATTCCTGCCTGAAGAATTCCATGGACAGAGTAGTCTGGCAAGCTACAGTTTACGGGGTCCCAGAGCCTGATGTGACTAAATGACTCACACACACAACCATTCTGTCTTAAATGACATATGTGTGCATGCTAGGTCACTTCAGTCATGTCCAACCCTTTGCAACCCCAGGACTTTAGCCCACCAGGTTCCTCTGTCCATAGCATTCCCCAGGCAATACTGGAGTCGGCTGCCATGCCCTCCTGCAGGGCATCTTCCTGACCCTGGGACTGTCTCCTGTGCTGTACACAGTTTCTTTACTCCTAGTGCCACCTGCAAAACCCCAAATGACATATGGGCTGACATAATTTCACTGCTGGACTACCTGCAAACTGAAATTTAAAAGTAATACTTTTCTTGTGTTATATTAGAGAGAACACACAATTACAATGGAGCAAAAGTTTAAAGCTGAATCTTGAAATCTAAGGGGGAAAAAAAAAAGACTAATCAAGCACCAGGCAATAAATATGTCCTTACACTCTGCGACATAGTTGGATAGCAAGTTTACTTGACACAATAAAAAGAAAACTAAAGTGCCATTTTAATTTAGTTCACTAACTTAAAAGAAGTTATTTTAATTAAACGGCCATCATTTTTAAAAGAGATTTCAGTACTCTAACAATTAACTATCCAAGTACAGTTAAATGAAAGCCATCACACTAACCAGAAAAAAATTAAGGAAAGGTATGGGTGGAATACAGAAAGAAAAGCATTATGTATTTTAAACTTAGGAATGGTTATGCCAGGTGTAGTAGAAACAGCTCGATCAGACTGGACAGAAAGATGTGATGCGCATAAAGTACGCATGATTCGGGCGCTTCCTAAGCCCACCCGCAGGACCAGGACCTTTGTGCTCAGATTCTTCAGAGCGTCTCCTCGGGTATCCATGAAAAGGAGGAACAAAAGAGGGCCTTCCTAACAGACACAAAACGGGGTCAGGGGCAAAGTCTTACCACAGAGGAGACGGGGACAGTGGGTGAGTGGGACTGGCCAAAGGAAGCCAAAACCTGGGGGCGAGCGAGAGACCTGGGGAGTCTTCTAATCTCTTCCTTTAATCCTCTCAGAACTGAAATCGTGCTGGAATGTGACATGTTTGTTTTCTAATAACTGAACCTGAGACCTCTATTGGAAGTGCTGACTCTTCCTTTGGAAGGCTGGTGCTATCAGACTTTGCAGATTAAAATTGATCTCATATATCAATTTAGCAAAACAGAAGCAGAAACAAAGCAAGCTGACATAACCAAAGGGAATGGGGTACTTTGCCGACTAAGGTCCGTCTAGTAAAGGCTATGGTTTTTCCAGGGGTCATGTATGGATGTGAGAGTTGGACTGTGAAAAAGGCTGAGGGCCGAAGAATTGATGCTTTCGAACTGTGGTGTTGGAGAAGACTCTTGAGAGTGCCTTGAACTGCAAGGAGATCCAACCAGTCCATTCTGAAGGAGATCAACCCTGAGATTTCTTTGGAAGGAATGATGTTAAAGCTGAAACTCCAGTACTTTGGCCACCTCTTGAGCAGAGTTGACTCATTGGAAAAGACTCTGATGCTGGGAGGGATTGGGGGCAGGAGGAGAAGGGGACGACCGAGGATGAGATGGCTGGATGGCATCACTGACTCGATGGACATGAGTCTGAGTGAACTCCGGGGAGGCCTGGCGTGCTGCGATTCATGGGGTCGCAAAGAGTCAGACACGACTGAGCGACTGAACTGAACTGAACTGAAACGACTGCACTGTGTCAGGCACGTGTACAAACAAAAACAGGGAGAAGGCAAGTGTTCCGAAGAAGGGAGCTGACCCCCGGAGTCACTGACACTTGTGCGGGCACTTCTGATACAATGATTTGGGGGGAGGCATGACGACTACTTTGGGGAGAGGATTTATTGTGGCCGATTCAGAGAAGCAGTCTATCACCGCTGAATCAAACACCACCCTGCTTTTCGTACGGGCTGGCCAAAAAGTTCATTTGGGGAAACCTGCACGAACTTTATGGCCAACCCAATAATCTGAGTTAGGCTCAGACGTATAAATGAGGAGGTTTTTTTCCTTTTCTTTTTTCCACCTGCTCTTAACACACGCTGGCTTTTCCAGGAATGCGGTTACCATGTTAATCAAAGGAAGGCATGCTTGATTTTCTTTGATGCTCTACAGGAGTTGCACTTTACTAATAAAATACCGTACGATAATACCATTCTCAGTACTTGAGTCACAAATATAATGCACATCCAGTCTGCATCTGTAGCGGCCATATTGACAAAGGTTTTATATACATGGCCAGCACCTGAATACCTAATTATCTTCTATTTGCATGTACTCAGGTATGTGTAGACTGAAACACATTTTCTCATAAATTACTTTTTTGTCTCTAATTTATATTGTAGCACATGTGGTGTTAGAGAAGACTCTTGAGAGTCCCTTGGAATGCAAGGAGATCCAACCAGTCCATTCTGAAGGAGATCAACCCTGGGTGTTCTTTGGAAGGACTGATGCTGAAGCTGAAACTCCAATATCTGGCCACCTCATACAAAGAATTGACTCATTGGAAAGGACTCTGATGCTGGGGGGGATTGGGGGCAGGAGGAGAAGGGGATGACAGAGGATGAGAGCTGGATGGCATCACCGACTTGATGGACACGAGTTTGAGTGAACTCCGGGAGTTGGTGATGGACAGGGAGGCCTGGTGTGCTGTGATTCATGGGGTCGCAAAGAGTCAGACACAACTGAGCGACTGAACTGAACTGAATTTACATAGACAATTTTTTTTCTGAAAATAGATTACCACCCCATACATTTTATTTCAGCATGTATCACAAAGTTTCAGTCAAACAATGGGGGTGCAGCATTTCTTAGGACTGAGGACCCAATACTCCAAGTTACACATTTCACATCTGTACAGAACCTAGAAAGAATTGCTTACAAATATTCCCTTTGCCTTTTACTCCTTATAAAACACGTAAGTCAGCAAATGCTCACCAGAGCATATGACTTGGTAAACATGTCGTAAGGCTACAGATCAGAAGGTGTGGGGCAGACACTGACCGCTACCTCCCAGAGTCCACTAGCTTCTCCCTCACAGCCAAACCCCACAGTCAGGAACAGCAATACCCCAGCTCTAAAGCTGCACATCCTAGACTCGCTTTTAAACAGGAGCGGCAAACATGCAGTAATTAAAACTGTTGAATGGGGCTTCCAAGAAAGCTGTCTAGGAGGTTGAGTATGCTCATTCCCCCTTGTCTATTTTTCTTCCCTGCTCCCAAGAACTTGGTGGAGATGGCTGGTGCTTCAGCAGCTACTGATGACCTTGAGGCAACCATAAGGATAGCAGCCCACCTGCTAAAACAGGCAAAGCAAAAAGACAAAAGGATGCAGGGATTCTCTTACTAAGAGACCTGGACCGCAAGCCCTGGGGCTTCCCCACTGGCAAAAAGTCACCCTCTGTCTCAAGCCACTGTTCCAATCTTGAACCACAATACAGAATGGCCAGTGCGCTCCCAGCTCGCACCACGTTCCCAAAGGCATGCACGCAACACCACTAATATGCTACTACTGAGAATACATGATCTCAGCAAGAACATTCCGACTCATCTTTCTTGATATCTGTGCAACTGTTTCACAGAGCTCAAGAGCAGGAATCATTACTGGGTTAAAACAACAGGCCTGCTCAGGCTGGAGGGGCAGCAGGAAGTGATTGAGTGTGTGAGCATATCATCTCACCTTAACATAAGTGGATGCACTAAGCAAAGCTCTTTCTTCTGGGAGCCGTAAGTAGGGATTAAACCATCTCTGTTGGTGCTACTGCTATACTGTCAGTGGAGAAATAACTCCAGAAAGAATGAAGGGATGGAGCCAAAGCAAAAACAATACCCAGCTGTGGATGTGACTGGTGATAGAAGCAAGGTCTGATGCTGTAAAGAGCAATATTGCACAGGAACCTGGAATGTCAGGTTCATGAATCAAGGCAAATTAGAAGTGGTCAAACAAGAGATGGCAAGAGTAAATGTCAACATTCTAGAAATCAGTGAACTAAAATGGACTGGAATAGGTGAATTTAACTCAGATGACCATTACATATAGTACTCTGGGCAGGAATCCCTCAGAAGAAATGGAGTAGCCATCATGGTCAACAAGAGAGTCTGAAATGCATTACTTGGATGCAATCTCAAAAATGACAGAATTACCTCTGTTCTTCTCCAAGGCAAACCATTCAATATCACAGTTATCCAAGTCTATGCCCCAACCAGTAACNTTAACTGTAACCTTAGTAAATGGATGTTGCCTTTTCAAGATGCAATATAAAATGAAAACATCATTTAGACCTTAGATTTCCCATGTATGAAATCAGAGATTAGATTATATATTTCTATGGTTATTCTGATTCTATACATTGAGAAACTGAAGGGAAAACTCACTAAAAATGATACATTTTGAACCAATATTCCTGAAAATAAAGTAACAGAGACTTCAAGAAAAAATTATAAATTATCAGATGTTGAACTTCTTTGAACTATCAACAGCGAGGACTGATCGGTTTTGTTAATCAAGCACTGTAACAATCCACTGCTGAATTTGGTGATAATAACAAAAACAGCAAAATCAATACATTAGTTTTTAAAAGGGAAGTGGTGATTTCCTGCCCAGATGGTCTCCTCACTGTTAAATTTCTGAGCCAGATGACTCCATGGAATATATTCGTTACTAATCTTATTGGATTGAGTCTAACATGGCTAAACACAACTTTCCACAGACGATTTCTTTCCTCCTTTGCTGAGCTATTTGCTACTTTTATATCCTGGAGTCATAAATCTTTCCAATCCAAAGACAGTTCTCCTAGAGAATGTTACCTAGCTGACCTTTCACAGGTTTAAAACACAGCTTCACAGTATCAGTCAGATGAAGGGAGTCTGACTTGTCCCTTTAAAAACGGACTCTTCTTGTCGGTCATGATGTGGGTCCAGTAGGCTGGGAGGAGCCTGGACGGAGTCAGTTGTTTCCAGAGATGATAAAGCGCTTTGTGGGACTGCCTTTCAGTTGTTCTCTGCTGTGTGCTATGTCCTCAGTCGCTCAGTTTTGTCTGATTCTTTGCAACCCCATAGCCTATAGTCCACTAGGCTCCTCTGTCCATGGAATCTCCCAGGCAAGAATATAGGAGCAGATTGCCATTTCCTCCTCCAGGGGAATCTTCCCAGCCCAGGGACTCAATCCATTTCTCCTGTGTTGGCAGGCAGATTCTTTACCACTGGACCACCTGGGAAGCTTGAGTAATGCCTAAAAGTAGCAAGCCCCCTGGAGTCCAGAGATCCACAGTGAATTCTGATGGTGAAAGCTGGTCTATTGCTTCATTTGGAAAAATGGAGTTTTTCTGTTCCTGTCTAGTTTCTTTCTGGCATACAAAAAAAAAAAAAAGGTACTGTACAAGTTATCTCTGAAGTGATTTAATATAGAGTTCTGCTTTAAACCTAAGTTTACAAAACACAGTGAGATGTAAAACATTTAATTTACTAGGCTCTCCAAGTTGTGGTGTCATCAGTTAGCCATGGGGAATTAAAAATGAGAATATTTATGTACAGGGTTATATCTGTAAAAGTGAATGATCCCGCTCCTGCAGGAAGCTATTTGTGGGAATATAAATATTATCCATAAAAAAAAGAACCTTGGAATGTATATGGTTAAATACATTTCCTTTTCATACATGTCTCTCTAAAGCTTCCATATATTTCTTGCCATAACAAAGTACCACATAGACTATGTGACATTACTTTTCTCAGTTTAGGAGACTAGACGTTCAAGATCAGGGTGTCAACATGCTTGGTTTCTTCTGAGACCCCTCTCCTTGGCGTGCAGATGGTCACCTTCATGTAGACCCACACACGGTATTTATTCTGTGCCCGTGCACTCCTGATTTTGTTTTGTTTTGTTTTGTTTTTTGGCTTTTGTATGACCTAATCTCTTCTTAGGTCATATCAATAACCTCAGATATGCAGATGACACCACCCCTAAGGCAGAAAGTGAAGAGGAACTCAAGAGCCTCTTGATGAAAGTAAAAGAGCAGAGTGAAAAAGTTGGCTTAAAGCTCAGCATTCAGAAAATGAAGATCATGGCATCTGGTCCCATCACTCCATGGGAAATAGATGGGGAAACAGTGGAAACAGTGTCAGACTTTATTTTTTTGGGCTCCAAAATCACTGCAGATGGTGACTGCAGCCATGAAATTAAAAGACGCTTACTCCTTGGAAGAAAAGTTATGACCAACCTAGATAGCATATTCAAAAGCAGAGACATTACTTTGCCGACTAAGGTCCATCTAGTCAAGGCTATGGTTTTCCCAGTAGTCATGTATGGATGTGAGAGCTGGACTGTGAAGAATGCTGAACGCCAAAGAATTGATGCTTTTGAACTGTGGTGTTGGAGAAGACTCTTGAGAGTCCCTTGGACTGCAAGGAGATCCAACCAGTCCATTCTGAAGAAGATCAGCCCTGGGATTTCTTTGGAAGGAATGATGCTGAAGCTGAAACTCCAGTACTTTGGCCACCTCATGCAAAGAGCTGACTCACTGGAAAAGACTCTGATGCTGGGAGGGGTTGGGGGCAGGAGGAGAAGGGGACGGCCGAGGATGAGATGGCTGGACGGCATCCCTGACTCAATGGACTTGAGTTTGAGTGAACTCCGGGAGTTGATGATGGATGGGGAGGCCTGGCGTGCTGCAGTTCATGGGGTTGCAAAGAGTCAGACATGACTGAGTGACTAAACCGAACTGAATCTCTTCTTATAAGGATACTAGATTGCATTAGGGCCTCCCTGGTATCCTAGGACCCCCACACCCACTGATTATAAATGTCTTCTACTATCAATGACCATGTGATACATTCACAAACACTTTTAATGAAAAGCTAAATATAAATCTTATTCTACTTGATATGCTGTGTAATAAAAACACCATGTGCTTGGAGACAACTGCTTTAGGGGAAGACTTTAGACAGTGAAAGCAGGCTCACATTTAAAAGGTACCTAAAAGATATTGCTTAGTATCATGAGTCATATAAAAGAGAAATTATAACTGTTGACATATCAAAGAACAGTCTTTTGGGACAGCTTTCCTGAGGAACTAAAGAAAAATNTGTGTAATAAAAACACCATGTGCTTGGAGACAACTGCTTTAGGGGAAGACTTTAGACAGTGAAAGCAGGCTCACATTTAAAAGGTACCTAAAAGATATTGCTTAGTATCATGAGTCATATAAAAGAGAAATTATAACTGTTGACATATCAAAGAACAGTCTTTTTGGACAGCTTTCCTGAGGAACTAAAGAAAAATGGAATCTGTATGCAAGTTCAATTTTGGAAAATAATGCATTTACTCTTCAAACTTTTTATGGGATACCTTTGAGAACTTCAAATGTTAAAATAACCTAGTTGTATATTTTAAAAATATGTTCAACAGCAAATTAGATTCTCAAGTACATTAGGATATAAGATAACAAATGTAACTATATTGGAAATATCCCCTAAGTTTTAAGCATAGTAAAAGCCTTTCTGGATTATTTGGTTATTTTACTAACAACATGAAAGGTAAGGTACTTGAGCTGGGATTAGCAGAGCATCACGCAGAGGCCATTCCTGTGGTGAGACCCAGGGAAAGGGCCCCACCTGCCAGTCCAGCAGCACTCCCAGCTCCCGTGCAGCAGTACACCCGGTTGGCTCTCATTACCAAAAGCCTGTGTAGGGACTGGCACGTGGGAGTCAGGCACAACACATGCCTTATCTAAGCAGTGAGTTTCATGACCAAATCTGATTCATGGAAGCTAAAAAATGGTTTTCAGAATTGGGTCAGTCTTGGCTGTGAGAGTAATTTGAGGAACTAAAGAAAAAAGCAACAGTTTTGGTAAGGCCCTATCTACCTAGAGAACAGAATTAGAATGCTACTGTATGTTAACTTATTTATTATGGTTAACTAGTAAAAACTTGAACTAACAATAGGTCTAGCTCATTTTTATATTTCTGTAACACAATAAAAAGAAAATGATTACAGGAGATAAAACTAAGCACAGAAAGCCATATATTCCATCATAAATATGTCAAATTACCAAATAAATAATTTATATGACTTGTACCAATACGAGAACAACAATGACTTGACTTTTATCTGTTTTAATCCTGATAGCATACCTTGCAGAGAAAGTGTCATTGGGTAGGTCTGAAAAAAACTTTCAAGGTTCATTCATTTCTATATCGTTTTAAAATGATAATGTTTCAAACAGCTAAATGTACTTGATGAGATAAATGCATGTGTGGGGCTTAATATCAAGCACCAGCCTATCTGGCATCAAAGCACATCCTGTCCAAGCTGACAGACCCATTAAGTCAGGAGCGCTGTGGGCAGACGTCCTGACACTGCAGGAATTACCAGAGAGCATTAATTTCAGCATTAATAAAATGGCAGCAGATAGACACAGCTGCCAGACGGACGAAGAAATAAGGTTACTGGCCTTGTTAAGCTCCCGTCTGATCTTCTCGGGCACAAACTGGTCGAGGTAGCGTCGGAAGTGCAGGGCGTCGATGGCGACGATCTCAGTGCTGCGCCGCTGCCAGTCGTCCCTGCGGCAGGACAGACGGGGGCGAGGAGGCGCGGGGAAGGCACGCAGCAGACAACCCCCGCCAGGGCAGGGTCGGAGACTTTGGCGGGGTTAATATGTTACCAACCAACCAACCCATGGCTTTATGTCTCAGCAAATCAGGAAGTCCAAGGCACACGTATTGTGGAGTACCAAGCATTAAGCAGTAAAGTGAAAAGATAGGATAGACTGTGAACAGATACATCATTAACAGTGAGTCTTCGAGGTTAAAAGATTTGGTGGATAAACCAAAGGGATTTAGCTCTTTGTTTTCCTCCCAACACCAAAGACCTGGCCTTTGTATCTGGACAAGAGCTCTTTCCTCTGTTCTGGAAGAGCGGCTCTAAGTCACTGAGTTTGTAACATCGCCGTATATTGTCCAAAAACTAGTCCCAAGGAGTCAAGTGCTGAGGGAAAAAAAAAGTGTAACAATTCAATACAAAATTCTACCTGCTACGCTCAACTGCTGAGTGCACAAAATTATTTTTAAAAAGGCAAAGAAATCAAAGCAAACAATAACAATTTGCCCGTGGAGACAGGAAAAGTTGGATGAGATGGTGATTTTGGAAACATGAAATTCTAAATATTCATCTCTTTATAAACATGCATATAATGATATTCCCATCAATGCTTCACACTGAAGAATAGCAACAGAAGGCTTCATGCTAGTCTGTAAAGAATTATAAAGAATTAAAAATCCACCTTAGTAACTGTTGCAGCCATACATTTTATCCAAAACAAAGAAAGACTAGCAATTGGACTTGAGATATTACAAAGAATAAGCCTGTACGTCTACATGGGCGGTGGCTGATTCTTTCTGCCACAACGGCTCTTCCCACTGAAACACACACACATTTGCCACACACACACGTTTTCAATAAAAATGTGCCTCTGGGGAAGCAAAAATGTCGAAGTGTAAGAATGTATTTCAATAAAAAACCAGGGACGGCAGCAGCGAAGCTCAGCACAGGTTCTGCCCGCAACCGTTCTGTGGCGTTAGGCAAATGGTCCCAACACAGGTTTCCCCCACTTACCTAATCTCACAGAAGTTAAGGACAACTAAAAAGGCTATTTAAAGGCTTTAAGCTGTAATCAGAATCCACTCGAAATAAGTTTGTTGTTGGAAGTTAACCTTCACTGGATGCTTACAATTAGCAGCAGAGACACCTGTAGAGAGTTGTGCCTTTCCTGGTCTTACTTAAATATCTGGCTTTCCTTTCTCTGTTCTTCTCTGAGTATACAGAGCCGGTGAATCTGTTTTAACTACTAGTGAACCTGTACTATTGAATTTAAGAAGAAAATTAGATTTCTGAAGTGAGAGTAGATGGAAGACAGGATGTACCAGGGTCAGGCCCACATCCCTTAGCTTTTGGCCATGTGATACTAGAGTAGAAATGGACTCACCTCTCACTCCTGTCTTCATGGCTCCGGGCCCAGCGGTATGTTTCGGCATAGCCTGTGTATTCACTGTACTGTTCAGTACCTGAAACAAACAATCTCCCACTAGTATTCTCAAGAAAAAATATTTCTTAAAAACTACACCTTCTAAAGGGTCTCTGTTAAGAAACACACAAGCAGATAAAAAACTCCACTAGTCTTAATGACTTATTATTTCACAAGAAGAAAAAAGTGATGCTTCCAGAAGCAACCACAATATTTAACATACAGTGAATGAATGGTCCAATCAACAAAGAAAATAACATTTTTCCTTTCATGAGTACATAAAATAACAGTCATTTTTACATGAAGATTGTGTTTTATAAAGTCCCCTATCTTCAGTGTCAGTAATCTGATGGAAATATTTAATTTGCATTGTTGAGAAAATAAATTTTATATAAAACATTCCCTAAGAAAAGTATCAATAAGATTAGATTTGCCTATCAATAGGCAAAATACTTCAAAGGGCTTTGTATAACCAGGATATTATGCATGAGAAGACAGGGAGGGAGAAAAGCATAATTAACATCTGCCAAGAACAGGTACCAGCTTGGCATTTAACACAGGCTTCTAATTCATGGGACCTGAACGTATCAACAAGCGTGGTGTTGATAGTTAAATGATATCATCATTTAACTAAATAAGCTCAATGAGCATTGCGGGTGGGTGTGTGTGTATGTGGCATCTTCTCTCGGTTCATCTGTCAGTGAGTGCCTATCAATAGGCAAAATACTTCAAAGGGCTTTGTATAACCAGGATATTATGCATGAGAAGACAGGGAGGGAGAAAAGCATAATTAACATCTGCCAAGAACAGGTACCAGCTTGGCATTTAGCACAGGCTTCTAATTCATGGGACCTGAACGTATCAACAAGCGTGGTGTCAACAGTGTTCTATCATTTAACTAAATAAGCTCATTCCAACTTCTATGGTCAACTCAATAACTGCTTGATAAGAATCAACAAACAGTAAAATTAAAGCTGAAAACCTTGAGCAAGACAATACTTTTCACGTATAAAAAAGAGAAACAAGACAACATTGAGAACTAAGATTGATGGTATTTTTAGTACAGCTGACTCTTGAACAACGTGAGTTTGACCTGCATGGGTGCCCTTACACTGTAGGTTTTTTCAGTGGTAAATGTTACCGTGCTGCACAATCTGCAGCTGATTGAATCCACAGATGTGGTCCCCATAAGTGAAGGAAACACACATTCAAAGGGCTAACTTGTAAGTTACCTACACATGTAAGTTGTATGTGGATTTTATGGTCTTACTTTTCTCTTCAAAAGATATACTTCAGTGGCAAAGTGAAAGTCACCCAGGTGTATCTAACTCTTTGCAACCCCATGGAATTCTCCAGGCCAGAATACTGGAGTGGGTTCTCATGCCCTCCTCCAGGGGACCTTCCCAATCTAGGGACTGAACCCAGATCTCCTGCATTGCAGGCAGATTCTTTACCAGCTGAGCCTCAGGGGAAGCCCAAGAATACTGGAGTGGGTCCTTCTTGAGCGGATCTTCCCGACTCAGGAATCAAACTGGGGTCTCCTGCACTGCAGGCGGATTCTTTACCCACTGAGCTACCAGGGAAGGCCATACTTCCGTGGGGTTCCTACCAAAATGAATAAACTGAATCTAGTTATGAAAACACTGGGCAACCCCCAAGAGGTATTCTATCAAGTAACTGGCTTACATGTTTTAAGAATATCAAGGTGAACACACACAGGGTTGAGAAAGTGCCCCAGTTTAAAGAATGTGTGACAAGTGTATTCAAAGAGAAGATATGGGCACCCTTACGTTCAGAGCAGCACTGTTTACAACAGCCGAGACATGGACCCACCCGCAATGCTCACTGACAGATGAACCAAGATGCCACACACACACACACACCCGCAATGCTCACTGACAGATGAACCAAGATGCCACACACACACACACACCCGCAATGCTCACTGACAGATGAACGGAGAGAAGATGCCACACACACACACACCCACAATGCTCACTGACAGATGAACCAAGAGAAGATGCCACATACACACACACCCACCCGCAATGCTCACTGACAGATGAACCGAGAGAAGATGCCACACACACACAAACAAATGATCACTGGCAGATGAACCGAGAAGATGCCACACACACATACACACACCCCCGCGATGCTCACTGACAGATGAACCGAGAGAAGATGCCACACACACACACACCCACTTTCTAATGAGGTGGATGAAACTGGAGCCTATTATACAGAGTGAAGTAAGCCAGAAAGAAAAACACCCATACAGTATACTAACGCATATATATGGAATTTAGAAAGACGGTAACGATAACCCTGTATGCAAGACAGCAAAAGAGACACAGATGTATAGAACAGTCTTTTGGACTCTGTGGGAGATGGAGAGGGTGGGATGATTTGGGAGAATGGCATTGAAACATGTATAATATCATATATGAAATGAATTGCCAGTCCAGGTTCGATGCATGATACTGGATGCTTCAGGTTGATGCACTGAGACACCCAGAGGGATGGTACGGGAGGGAGGACGGAGTGGGGTTCAGGATAGGGAACATGTGTATTCATGTTGATATGGCAAAACCAATACAATATTGTAAAGTAATTAACCTCTGATTAAAATAAATAAATTTACATTAAAAAAAGATTACAGTAATTAAAAATAATTCTACTCTTATAGAAATAATAAGAACTGGTATGCTAATTGAGTCAAATAATATATATATAATTTACATTTCTGTTGTTTGTCTCACTACCACATTTACACAGAAATAAATATATTCAAAATTTTATTTAAAGAAATATCCATCAAAATGGATTTATTTTATTCCATACCTGAATTGAGCTGATCATTGTGCTGAGTGCAAATACTGTGGCTGAATCTCTCAATGTTGACTGACTATCAAAGGTTCCCTGAGTATCCATCAATAGCACTGCAACCTGTAGGCAAGTAGAGTACATTACTGATATTTTATAGAACATGCAGGGCATTAGGGTTACCACAAAGTTAATACCATAAGGACTAAAGCAAACCATCAGCAATTAATATTTAATAGGTAATTTTCACACATGCCATGAATGCCACTGAAAACAGAAATATTAATTTGCTGCTGAATACTGTAATGATTAATTTTCACTGGCAATCCAACAAAACAGAAATAGGACTGCTAATTTATCTGTTGTTCTACTGTCCCTATGATTCTGCCTACTGTGATCAACAGCAAGGAAGCTGGGAACATGAAATAAGATGCTACCCACTTCCCTTTTAAACTTCATGTCAAATGGTCAAAATTAGTTTTTAAAAGAGCATTTTTGAGGATCCTGAAAAGTGGTAACTGCTGGTAAGTGAAAACTCAATTTTCTTTAAGAAGCTCACATCATACCTTTTTACCATCAGGTTTATTGATAAGGAAGATTTCACTCCATATCTGGATTCCTGTGGTCTCTCGTTCAGACCCACCTCTCCACGAAAAACCGGTCAATGGTTCATTGTGATCTCCAACCCAATCAACTGATTCCTATAAATTAAGAAAGTCTATGATACTAAACTAGATATGTAGTACAGGTTCTTCTATTCACCCGTACCAGTTAGTATTCCTCTTCAACTCTAGACAAAAGGAAAACAACATATACACATCTATTATACTGATACAACTGCTTTATTTACACATTCAAAAAAAATTAACATAGAAGAGCAATCATATGTCACATGTTATGCTACATCCTGCAGATACAAAGATATCATTCCAGATAAGAGGAAGCTCACAGCCTAATAGGGGGGACAGACATGCCATCAAAGCATTATGATGCGATACATGCATGCCAAAATGGGTGTGTACTTTAGACATAACTGGAAGCATATAGAAAGAAACAACTAACTCTTAATTAAGACATCACAGGAGAAGTGATATTAGAGCTAAGACTTGAAAGATGTTTAGGCATTTCCCAGGTGAGCAAACTCAGTGAGGGCATTCGAGAAACAAAGAAATAAAGGTATGAGAGAGAATATTATGTCAAGATATACACAATAATAATATACACAAATGCTCTTCTAGATTGGGGAAGGAGGGAACAAATTGCAGGAAGATAAGCACCTAGCAATAGGTGCAGAACAACAAAATCAAATCTGTTACAGTTTAATTTGAGCAAATACTATTTAACATAAGCAATGTGAGAAGCATTATCACGTATTTCATTCTAATGTTTATTTCACAATTAAAATTATGGTTATGCCTGAAACTATATAACCTGAAAGAATGGAAAGTATTCTAATTTTGTTCATTCAGTTTTCCTACCTGTGTTAAGCAGTGTACTAATGTTGGTATGACAGAAATAGAAAATGGCAAGAATTTTGTTTGTTTTAAAAGCCTGAATGTATTTTGGTCATTCTGTTCTTGGTTTGTTTGGAGGCTAGAGATAGAAGACGTTAAAGTTAACATTACAAAGTTGTTAAAAAATATCTCACCTATATAAAAGATCAGTCCAAAATGGTTAATTATTATATAAATGCATAACACAAAGTTTCTTTGGGGAGAATGTCTATTCTGCCTCAACATTCATATTTGCACATTAATTGCTATGGGTAAAAGGGTAGACAAAAATACTGGTATGCTCTCAACTTCTAACTTTCTGTTCCCTCACTCTAATCTCCTATTTATCCTTCTGCTTTTGGTTGGTTGCATGCCCCTTAAAGCCTCTTTTCTATGCCACACTATTATTTCAAATGTTACCACTGTGTTGGTTGCCTTTGGGGGTGGGTTAAAGGTGAGAACTGAATGGGAAAAAAATAACAGAACTTTGTGAGGTTAACAGCAAGGTACACTTGATAGGATTTGGGGCTATCCAGGTATTTACATTTCCCCCAAAAAGCAGATATACACAGATGTAACTACATGTAAATGTTACAACAAAAGAAAAAAACTAAATAAATACTGAAATACATAATAATGATGTATATTGAAATATTTATAGGGAAGAATACTGAAGTCAACAATTTACTTTGAAATGAATCAAAAATAAGACAGAGCAATGGATTGAAACAGGGAAGAATAGCTGGATACACAGAAGTAGTAAAGCAAGAATATTAATGTTATTGGCACAATCTAAGCAGTGCACATCCAGGTATTCACTGCAAGGTTCTTTTAGCTTTGCTGCATGTATAAAAAATGTCATAGTAAATACTGGGCACAAAATTATTATAATAAAAATTATGACAAAAGATATTCGACATTTTAAACACTAACATGTAAAGTTTATAACTGTATCACTGTACTTGTCTATTTTCAGAAGAACTTTTTAAAATGTGTTATGTTCTAAGGGAAATGTAGCAAAGCGGCTTCAGACAAAGTGGCCTATATAGCTTGGTCCCTAAAGCACCAGAGTTGGAATGCTTACATGATAGCATTTTTAAACTAGTTCATCGTTAGGGAACATAATAATGGAAACGTTGGACACTACTATTAAATGAAAACACAAAGCGATAGAAGCACAGAAATCAGAAAACTTTTTAAACTTCTTCCCTACCTGGTTATACATGTATCTCAACATGAAGTCCATTAGGAAGGATTTTCCTTTTCTAAATGCTCCAGCAACAGATACAGCGACGACCTCCTTGTCCCTGACAGCCTCTGAGAGAAGGATTCGATTTAGAGCAGTTTCATCTAATTCAAAGGAATGGTCATCTTTGACAATGAGGACTTGGACTGGTCCTGCCTTTTTCACTGGCTCCTCCTCCTCGGAGCTCCATTCATATGTCTTTTCTGAAAACCCACCTGTTGAATAAGATAAGAATTTATTCAGAAATCACCTCAGAACACAGGAAATGTGTATATACCCCTTGACTCTCAAACATCTGAAACAGGAGCACAGTGGAATTTGTTGTTCTGTCGCTAACTTGTGTCCAGCTCTATGAGACCTCATGGACTGTAGCACGCCAGGCTCCTTTGTCCTCCACTATCTCCCAGAGTTTGCTCAAATTTATGTCCACTGAGTCGGTGATGCTATCTAACCATCTCATCCTCTACTGCCCTCTTCTCCTTTGTATGGTGATGGACAGGGAGGCCTGGCGTGCTGCGATTCATGGGGCCGCAAAGAGTCGGACACGACTGAGTCCGACTGAACTGAACTGCAGTCACTGTTCACAGTGATTTTGGAGACCAAGAAAATAAGACCTGTCGCGGCTTCCATTTCTCACCCTTCTATCTGTCATGAAGGGATGAGACTGGATGCCATGATCTGTTTTTTAAAGGCTGAATTTCAAGCCAGCTTTTTCAGTCTCCTCTTTCACCCTCAAAAGAGGCTCTTCAGTTCCTCTTCACTTTCTGCAGTGGAATTAGAAATACTCCTTTTATTGACATATATGCTGTCACTTACATTGTATCTCAGAAAGACTTACAGCTTGTCTTTCTCATCAAGTGGACAAATTAAATAGAATTTTATTTTTAAGAAATCTCTAAATCAGTGCAGAGATCTCTGTTTATCGAGTGAGAAAAAAAATCAAAGCAAAGGCCTCTACTTTTGGAGCAAAAGAATAAAATAGCTTTAGTTTACACTTCATCCCTTAGAAATAAGTTTAATTATTAACATTAAGGATCCTTGTAACACTTTTTAAAGCTGAACATGTATAGGAATACATACACAGAGGGACTCAGAATCACATACTCTAAAATTATACTTTGTAGCAATGGAAGTTACAGATAATTAAATTGGGTAGGGCCAGATTATAGAAGCCATTCAAATCCATGGCAAAGTGGTCTGGATATAATTCAATCAAAAAATAAAAAGCTTTTGAAACTTAACTTTGTGTGGAGATCTTATAAACAAGGTGGGTGACTCTGGGAAATGACTAGATCTCTTAGTTTCTTCATCTGTAAAACAGAACAGGTACTATTAATAGTATCTATGTAATAGAGTTGTTGGAAAGATGAAGGGAGTTACTACATGTGAAGTGCTGAGAACAAGGCTGGGCACACAGCAAGCTCATAAAGGTCAGCTTGATCATCATCACTACCACTACCTTGGGATTATAAATTGAACTAAATATTCCTGGAAGAAATTTCTGCCTATTTTCTATAAATTTATATGTATTTGTGTATGTGTGTGCATGCATGTGTGTTTTCAAAGTTTTGTATTTAAGTGTCAAAAATGCTATTGCTGACAAAGGCCCTATTTTAGAAATCATCCCTAATATTTAAGGATTTCTGAACTCTAGACTTTGGCATTTGTAGTATATTATAAAACAACTTCAATGTGTCAAGTGACATATTCTTAGATCCAAAGTATAATTTTAGAGTATCTTTTAATGTACCTTCATAATGTCCTCCCACTTTGACCCTGGGGTTAGCTAAGTGATTTGTTTTATGACACAGCAGAGGATGTGAGACATGACACAGCAGAGGCTTGAAAGAGCACTTGTGTGTTTCCATTTTGCCCTTTCACCTCTGCTGTTCACCATGAGAGTATCCTTAGGCTAGTCTGCTGCAGGGTGAGAGACACTTGAAGCAGAGGCATACTGCCCAGTTCCAGCCAGGGCCCCCACAAGCCAACCCCCAGCCACATGAGGAAGGCCGGTTAAGACGAACAGATTTGTGTAACAACAATTTTAACATGTGATCAATAAATGCCATTCTTCTATGCCCCTGAGGTTTTATGACCATTTATTATGCAACACAACAGGCAATAAATAACTGATACAACCTACAACCCCTTTCTTTAGAAAGGCAGTATAGTGTAGTGGTTAAAAACACAGGCTCTGGAACCAGATGGCCGAGATTCCAATCAAGACCTCCCCATTTCTTAGCTGAATAACCTTAGGCAAGTTGTTTAACCTCTTTGTGTCTACCTCATAAAGTTGTTGTGAATTAATATACACATATAATACACTTAGAACCCTGGCTGGTATACGTATTAGTATATGCTATAAGTATTATTACAGACTTAGGAAACTAGAGCCAAATATGTAACTGGCCTTGCCAAGAAAAATAGGTAAAAATTCCTGTATCAGGCAATCTACCACAGATGCTTTCATGTGTTATTTATTTCAATACTCCAGCAAGTTTTTTATTATTATCTGTATTTTTGATATATGAGGGAATTAGGAGATGGCTTAAATAACTTTTTCAAGATCATACATACTAGCGTTCACACAGTAATAGTCAATTTGGGATTAGATTCCCAGATTGATTTTAGTGGGCACAACTTCTGATTTTAATGCAAGTGTCTCCAATATCTGAGGTCACATTTGTTCTAATTGATGTGGTATGATACATACATTTTATGCTATCAGGTTAAGGAAGTTCTCTTCTGCTTCTAGCTTACTATTGATTTTTAAAAATCATAACTGGAAAAATGAATTTTATCAAGTGTCTTCTCTGAAGCTATTGAGATGACCATATGATTTTTTCTCTTTAATCTATTACCTACCTAAGTCTCTTAGTTGTGTCTGACTCTTTGTGATCCCATGAACTGTGGCCCACCAGGCTCCTCTGTCCATGGAATTCTCCAGGCAAGAAAACTGGAGCAGGTTGCCATGTAGTGAGTAATGTAACCTTTCACTTTTGTATAAATCTAAAGGTCAGTTTTCATTCCAATCCCAAAGAAAGGCAATGCCAAAGAATGCTCAAACTACTGCATAATTGCACTCATCTCACATGCTAGTAAAGTAATGCTCAAAATTCTCCAAGCCAGGCTTCAGCAATACGTGAACCGTGAACTCCCTGATGTTCAAGCTGGTTTTAGAAAAGGCAGAGGAACCAGAGATCAAATTGCCAACATTCGCTGGATCATGGAAAAAGCAAGAGTTCCAGAAAAACATCTATTTCTGCTTTATTGACTATGCCAAAGCCTTTGACTGTGTGGGTCACANCTGACAGAAGATGCCACACACACACACACACACACACCCCCACAATGCTCACTGACAGAAGATGCCACACACACACACACACACACATACACACAATGCTCACTGACAGATGAATGGAGAGAAGATGCCACACACACACACACACACACACACAATGCTCACTGACAGATGAACTGAGTGAAGACGCCACACACACACACACATACACATACCCGCAATGCTCACTGAGAGATGAACCAAGATGCCACACACACACACATACACACACACACACACAGACCCCTGCAATGCTCACTGACAGATGAACCAAGATGCCACACACACACACACACACACACACACACCCCTGCAATGCTGACTGACAGATGAACCGAGAGAAGATGCCACACACACACCCGCAATGCTCACTGACAGATGAACAGAGAGAAGATGCCACAACACACACACACCCCCACCCCGACAATACTCACTGACAGAAGATGACACACACACAGCCGCAATGCTCACTGACAGATGAACCGAGAGAAGATCACACACACACACACACACACACACAGAGTGAAATATGACTGAGCCACCGAAAAGAATGAAGTAATGTCACCTGCAGTAACACGAATGGACCTGGAGATTATCATACTAAGCAAAGTAAGTCAGCAGAGAAAGATACCGCATGATATCACTTATATATGGAATATAACGACACAAATGAGCACATTTACAAAACATACACAGACTCAGACACAGGGAGCAGGCTGCGGTTGCCAAGGGGAAGTGG
Source organism: Oreotragus oreotragus (assembly GCA_006410675.1). NCBI lineage: Eukaryota > Metazoa > Chordata > Mammalia > Artiodactyla > Bovidae > Oreotragus > Oreotragus oreotragus. Next base: position 909,690 of record SJYX01017258.1, on the reverse strand, counting down.
GAGCAGGGGCGAGAAGGACTGGAGGTTTGGGAACAGGAAAGGAAAATTATTATAAAAAGTGTGGGTAAACAGCAAGGTCCTACTGTAGAGCAGAGGGAACTATATTCAACATCCTGTGACAAACCATAATGGAAAAGAATATGAAGTAAACTGTATGCATATATGCATAACTTAGTCACTATGCTGTACAAAGGAAATTAACACAACGTTAAAACTATTCGTCAATAAATTTTTTTTTTAAGTCAAATCTTCCCAAATTGATCTGTAGATTCAAAACAGCCTTAATTAAAATTCTAGGACTGCCCTGGTGGGACAGTGGGTGTGAACCCGCCTGCCAATACAGGGGACACAGGTTTGATCCCTGGTCTAAGAAGATTTCCAGGGGCTGTGGGGCACACACACACACCCACAAGCCGGCGAGTCGCAGCTGCTGAAGCCTGTGTGCCTGGAGCCCGTGCTCCACCGCGAGAGAAGCTGCCAGAATGAGGAACCCAGGCAGCGCCACAGAAGGGAGGCCCGGCGCAGAACGAACACCCGGCGCAGCCAAAACATGCACGTAAACAAATAAGGCTACTTTTAAAATTCTAAGAAGCTTTTTTGTAGATAAATTCAACAAACAACTCTAAGAAGAACAGAGTTGGGGGCTCATACTGATTTCACAAATTATTGTAAAACTACAGTAATCAAATCAGAAAGAATTAAAAAAAAAAAAAAAAAACCCTCCAAAACAAAACAAAACCCAAAACCCTGAATTAATAAACTGGACTTCAAAATTAGAAACTTCTGTTTTTCAAAAGTCATTGAAGATAATGAAAAGATTTATTTCATGTACCTGATAAAAGACTTATCTTATATAAAGCACTTCCAAAACTCAAGAGTGAAAGACTATACCAGTGGCTGGTTCATGTTGATGTATGGCAAAAACCACCACAATATTGTAAAGTAATCAGCCTCCAACCAAAATAAAGAAATTAATTTAAAAGAAAAAAAACTAAAACACAAGCAAAAAGATGACTTCATGTGAGTAGCCATGTCAAAACTTACTAATTGTACAGTTTAAATATAAATAATTTGTTATATGCCAATTATACTTCAATAAAACTGTGGAAAATGTAATCTGTCCTCTTCACTAGACTGACAGCTTCTCAAGGGCAGGAATTATAAATTATTAACGTTTGTGCCTACATTAGCATCTTCCCCTGGAGGAGGGCATAGCAACCCACTCCAGTATTCTTGCCTGGAGAAACCCATGGACAGAGGAGCCTGGCGGGCTCAGTCCCTGGGGTCTTAAAGAGTCAGACAGGACTGAAGTGACTTATCACGCACGCACAATGTAAGAATACAGAAACAGTTGAGTAAATACTTGCTACATAAACATAATTAATGAGCAAAACAGGGAAGTACATTGAGGTTAAAATGAATCCAGAAATACTTAATCTGGACTGTCATGTAACTGACATATATTTAAAAATTCATTTACCAAGAGCATGGCACAGTAAGAACCATGAGGAATCACCCAAAGTGACTCCTTAAGTAGCCTAATCTCACTGGACTTCATTCCAACCTCTAAAAATCAGGCTGTCAATACTTTTTATATTGTTTATCTTATAGAATTGCTTGGAAAACCAAATAAAACAAATTTAAAACCCCTCAATACCTTCAGTTGGTATTTGGTGTCATCAGACTTAACTTTGTAAGAGAACAGAGAAACCAAGGGATTCCCTGGTGGCTTAGCTGGAACAGAACCTGCCTGGATTGGGAAGATCCCCCAGAGACGAAAAGGGCAACCTGCTCTCGTATTCTTGCCTGGAAAATTCTATGGACAGAGGAGCCCAGCAGTCACAGAGCGCTGGACACGACTGGGCACGGAGACACGTATGCTAGAGAAACCAAGCCGCCTGGCTCCACCTGTGCAAGGCTGGAAAGAGGCCTGGCCTGCTGGCATGACTGGAAACAAAGTGACGGGAACAATCTTCCTCTATCTTTGGCCCCGCAGTGGACAAGTCTGTTTATTATTCTTAGCTCTGACAATAGAGAAATTAAAATAGAAATCAGTAACAAGAGGATATTTAGAAAATTCCTAAATGTCTAGAAATTAGCAGTAAATTTCTAAATAACCTATGAATAAAAGAAGAAATCATAATAAATTAGAAAATGTTGTACACTAAATGATCTAATGAATGTCCTAATCCATTCATCAATTCGTCTATCTGCAAACTGATGCAGCAATCCTACATTATCTTAATCAAAACAGCTTTATGAAAAGTCACTATAGATAGTGGGCAAACCCCTCCTAGTTTCTAATTATTATTGGTTGTGGCTATTTTGATCCTTTCCATATGAATATTACGGGGAAGGCAATGGCACCCCACCCCAGTACTCTTGCCTGGAAAATCCAATGGACGGAGTAGCCTGGTGGGCTGCAGTCCATGGGGTCGCTAACAGTCGGACAGACTGAGCGACTTCACTTTCACTTTTCTCTTTCATGCACTGGAGGAGGAAACGGCAACCCACTCCAGTGTTCTTGCCTGGAGAATCCCAGGGACGGGGGAGCCTGGTGGGCTGCCGTCTATGGGGTCACACAGAGTCGGACATGACTGAAGTGACTTAGCAGCAGCAGCATATGAATATTAAAGTCAATATGTTAGTGTGTAATATCTTATTTATATAGAAGTAGAGAAAATATGACATGTTAGAATCTTGGTTAGAGGAAATTTATACCTGGAATGCATTTAGTAGAAAAATGTTTGAAAAATCATAATCTAATATCCATCTCAAGGTGAAAAAGAATGGCAAACTAAATGCAAAGAAAAGGTAAGAAATAATAAAGATAGTATCAGAAATCAATAAACTAGAAAATCAAGATTAATTCAATAACCTCAGACCAGTCAAAGAAAAAAAGAAAAATTCCCACAGATTATCATTATCAGATATTAAAAAAGATATCACACAGATCTTATATTATATTTAAAAATAATATGAGAATATTATAATTTTTGTTAATAAATTTGATAATTTTAATGAAATAGATAAATAAGAAATAACATATTTTAAAAACTACACAAGAATAAATATAAAATATAAATAATCTTATATCTGGAAAATTAGCTAAATTCATATTTAAAAATCTTCATGCAAAAACAAAACAAAATAAAACTCCTGGCTCAGTTGGTGAGCTTCCATGGTAAATTCATCCAAATATTTAAAGAAAAAAATAATAGGTATTTTACACAAACTCTTTCAGAGAACAAAAAAGAAGGCACCATTCTCAACTTGTTTTGTGTTTTCAGCAAAACTATCATACCAAAACGTGTCAAGAAGATTTTAAAAAGGAAAATTATAAGCCAGTGTCTCTTAAAGATTAAACTCAAAAAGTTCTAAAAATACATAGCAATTCAACTCCAGAGACAATAAAAAATCTAATACATCACAGCTACATGGTATTTATTTATTAAAGAAATTCAAGGTTAGCTTAACATTCAAAGGCAAGCAACTGGCTATATTAAGTAAAAAGGAAAATAATTTCAACAGATTCATAAAAACAGGTATAAAAATGTAACACTTATTAAACTCAAAAAGTTCTAAAAATACATAGCAATTCAACTCCAGAGACAATAAAAAATCTAATACATCACAGCTACATGGTATTTATTTATTAAAGAAATTCAAGGTTAGCTTAACATTCAAAGGCAAGCAACTGGCTATATTAAGTAAAAAGGAAAATAATTTCAACAGATTCATAAAAACAGGTATAAAAATATAACACTTATTTCTGATTGAAAAGAAACTCAACAAATTAGGAATAGAAGGGAAATTCTCTAATCTGATCAATGGTATCTACAGGTATAGCTAATATTATACTTAGTTTTGAAATAATAAAGATTTCTCTGAAATTAGGGATCTGACATGGATGACTACTTCTAATTAGCATTACACTGAAAGTATCAGCCAGTGCAACAGGTGAGATAATTCACCAAAGATAAAAGGGCGGAAGAACAAGAAATCAAATATCATCATCTACAGATGACATGATTATATATGCAGAGAATCCAAAAGAATATATAGATAATAAATTTAGCAAAGTTTCTGGATATGAAGTTGATTTCTTATATGTTACATACTTGCAGCAAAAAGTTACAAAATGAAATTTAGAAAAGCACTCACAAACATATAGTCAGTTGACTTGTTCTTGGTCAATTAACTTTTTGTAATAGTTTAACTGGAATATAATTTGCATACATATAATTTATCCATTTAAAGCAAATAATCGATTTGATGGTTTTTAATAATTGTGCAAACTATCACCATGATTAGTTTTATAACATTGTGGTCACCTCCCAAAATACCCACATTCTTTAGCAGTCATCCCCATTCTTCCTTACCTACCTCCAGCCCTAGGCAACCATTAGTGTATCAAAGATTTGTCTGTTTTGGACATTTCATATAAGTGGAATCATACAGTAGGTGATGAGATCTTTTGGTGACTTTTCTTGATTTAGCATAATGTTTTCAAGGTTTATCCAGTACATGTCAGTACTTCATTTTTTATGGTCAAATAATATTCCATTGTGTGAATATACTATACTTTGTTTATCCATTCATTAGTTGATAGTCATTTAGGTTGTTTCCACTTTTGGCTATAATGAATAATACTGTTAGAAACTTTATGTACAAGTTGGTATGTGTACATGTTTTAATTTCTCTAGGATGTTCAATTGATTTGTGACAAAATGCTAAGGTAATTCAATGGAGAAAGAATAGTCTTCATGACAAATGGTACTGGAAGAGGATATCTAAACGTAGAAAGTAAACCTAGATATATTACACTCTACACAAAATATTAACTCAAAATGGATCACTAACCTTAAGGTAAATCCAAAACTATGAAACTTTTGGAAGAAATGTAAAAGAAAAGATTTATGACCTTATATTTGGCAATGATTTCTTAGACACGACTCCCAAAGCATGACCCGTAGTTTTAGTCTCTTTAGGCTGCTACAACAAACCACCACAGACAGGCTAGCTTCTATATAACACGCTCTTTTTCATAGTTCTGCAGGCTGGAAGTCCGAGATTAGGGTGCCAGCGCAGTCAGACAAGGACCTTTTACCAAGTTACATATTTCTCACTGTATCCTCACATGATGGGAAAGACTTCAGAGTTCTGTGGGATCTCTTTTCTAAGTGCATTAGATCCATTCATAAGGCTCCACCCTCATTTCCTCATCACCTCTCAAGTGAAGTAGCTCAGTCGTGTTCGACTCTTTGCGACCCGTGGACTGTAGCCCACCAAGATCCTCTGTCCATGGGATTCTCCAGGCAAGAATACTGGAGTGGGTTGCCATTTCCTTCTCCAGGGGATCTTCCCGACCCAGGGATCAAACTCAGGCCTCCCACATTGCAGGCAGATGCTTTAACCTCTGAGCCACCAGGGAAGCCCTTAAATACAAGAATATAGTTTCTCAGAAAACCTCCTATAGAGACACAGAACTTCAGACCCAGGTACTAACATCAAAGATTTCAAGGGAGGAAAGGAAGCCAGGTTGAAAGAAGAAGGGGGAGGAGGCGGGAGAGGGAGGGCAAAAGGGGTGGCCTTACAGACGTCTCCTGCCACCTACAGATACCCAGGCGTTACGGGACTTTTCCCTGGGCCTCCAGAGAAGGGAGGACTGGAACTCGGCCCTACCAGAAATCAGACCAGACCAGAACCAGAATTCGAGTTCTTTGCCAAGAGGAGGTGATCAGTCTCCAATCCTCAGCTCAGGCTGAGGGCCCTTCGACCAGATTCCTGCATCCAGGACCGGGGGACTAGAAAAACAGGGAAGCATAGGAAGGGTTAAGGAGAGGAGAGAGAGAAGAAAGGGGAGAGAGGTCAATAAAGTCTCTTGTTCCTTACCGGTCAGGACACTCTGGCTAGTTGTCCGCGTCAGGAGGAGACCAGGGAAAAAGGGTCCCAGTTGTGGCCGCTGGGTCTGGTTCATTGGCAGGCAAGCTGGCCCCTGAGTACCCCGAGTGGTCAGGATGTCAGTCTCAGCGAAGAAGAGTCCCCGCCAGAGTCGCCATTTGTTGCAGGAAGACCCCTTCCAGGGCCCAAAACTGGGCTCTTGTCTAACACTAGGAAATGAATTGTCTGAGGAGACACATGTGCTGACAAAGCAAGAGATTTTATTGGGAAAGGGCACCCGGGTGGAGAGCAGTAGGGTAAGGGAACCCAGGAGAATCACCTCTCAAAGGCCCTACTTTCTAATACCATTTCACTGGGCTTCAGGTTTTTGACATATGAATTTTGGGGAGATACAAATATCCAGACCGTAGCATCCATAAAAGAAAAAATTATAAACTAGGCTTCATTAATTAAGAATGTCTGCTTTTCAAAAGATTTTATTTAGAAAATGAAAAGACAAGCCATGGACTTGGAGTAAATATTTGCATATCATATATCTGATAAAAAAACTTATAGAATTCATAAAGGACTTTCAAAACTCAATGATAATGAAGAAATAACCTAACTAAAAATAGGAAAAAGATTTGAACTAACACTTAACTAGGGAAAATATGTGAATAAATTTTACTGTACATTATACCTTGAATTTTACTGTATGTTATAATTTTTTAAACAATCAAACTCTATTTACATATCATTATTAAACCTGACACATCTAGTAATATATGTGCTGGTAAATATTTAACAATCAGCTCTTAGAGGTAGGTGGGTGTGGAAAAGTCCTGATTTGTAGCATTTGCCAATTTCTGTGCTATAAATACTACCACTATGACCCAATTCAGTCTACCAGAGTGACTCACTGAGCGTGGAGCTGGGAGAAGATGCACCTGGTCAGCTCTTAGAATCTAGCATGAGCTGACTCTAATGTACCACTGAAATCTAATGAAAGATATTTAAGACTTGTACAGAAAAATACAAAACATTACTGAAAGAGGTATTTATGTGTTCTCAGATTAGAAGGCTCTCTCTAATAAATGTGTCAATGCGCCCCTGGATTCTTTGATTGGTTATAATACTGATCAAATTCTCAGCAGTCTTTCTAGTTGACTAACAAGCTTGTTTCTTTCTTGTACAAATCCTTTTCATGAAGATTAACTAGCTCATATGGAAAGGCTAAGAGCCAAAAACACAAAGACAACCTTAAAGACAAACAAAGCTGGGGGATTTACACTAACAGATACCAACAGGTACTTAAAACTTACAATAATCAAGGCAGAGTGATACTGCGACAAGGATAAACAAGTAAACAAATAGAGAAGACCAGAGACTTCAGAAACAGACCCACAAATACACAAGCAGCTGACTTAAAACAATGTGCAACTGCAATAAATGAAGAAAGTATGATCTTCAATAAATGATGCTAATTCAACTGGGTATTCATATAAGGGGGGGAAATGAACCTTCAACTCTAGCTCTCACCATAAATAAAAATCAATTCCAAATAAATCTTAGATTTAAATGTGAAATTGGAAAAGCAGACAAAGGATACAAACAAGCAAATAACAAAAACCACAAAATCAAATGATTCCACACATATAAAAAGATATTCAGTTCAGTTCAGTCACTCAGTCTTGTCCACCTCTTTGCAACCCCATGAATCGCAGAACACCAGGCCTCCCTGTCAATCACCAACTCGCGGAGTCCACCCAAACACATGGCCATCGAGTCGGTGATGCCATCTAACCATCTCATCCTCTGTCGTTCCCTTCTCCTCCTGCCCTCCATCTTTCCCAGCATCAGGGTCTTTTCAAATGAGTCAGCTCTTCGCATCAAGTGGCCAAAGTATTGGAGTTTCAGCTTCAACATCAGTTGTTCCAATGAACACCCAGGACTGATCTCCTTTAGGATGGACTGGTTGAATCTCCTTGCAGTCCAAGGGACTCTCAAGAGTCTTCTCCAACACCACAGTTCAAAAGCATCACTTCTNGACGACCGAGGATGAGATGGCTGGATGGCATTACAGACTCGATGGACGTGAGTCTGAGTGAACTCCGGGAGATGGTGATGGATAGGAAGGCCTGGCGTGCTGCGATTCATGGGGTCGCAAAGAGTCGGACACGACTGAGCGACTGAACTGAACTGATAAACTTTTCTGAAAATGCAACGGTAAACAATGATAAGAGCAAAGAAGAGACAAAAGTCTGAATGATCTTTGTGAGAGCGCTCCCTAGGGATAGCCTTAAGTCTTCACGCTCAAAGATAAATCTTCACCTAAGTTAAAAACTTAAGGAACCCATTTAAATCTTTCCAAGAGCTTATTACAACTTTATGAGTTCTTAGATTTAGTAGTAAGAAAAATTCTTATTTTCTTTTGTTAGTAATAAAAATTTATGATGAGGACAGCAAAAAATAATTGGAGATTAAAGAAATTCTACATATTAATGGTTATGCCCCTAGCAAGAAGGTTTATACAAAAACCATCTACCCCAATTTTATTAGTATCATTAAAACAGTGGTGATTATGCAGCAGAAAGAACACTCTTGCCTTTCATTTCCATGACTAATAAAAATTAAGAAAAGTCAAACTCCAACTGAATTTAGATCTTTCCCAATCAGCTGGTGTCATTAGTAGTGATGTAGGGCCGACCAACATAGATAGCATATTCAAAAGCAGAGACATTACTTTGCCCATAAAGGTCCGTCTAGTCAAGGCTATGGTTTTTCCCGTGGTCACGTATGGATGTGAGAGTTGGACTGTGAAGAAGGCTGAGCGCCGAAGAATTGATGCTTTTGAACTGTGTGTTGGAGAAGACTCTTGAGAGTCCCTTGGACTGCAAGGAAATCCAACCAGTCCATTCTGAAGGAGATCAGCCCTGGGATTTCTTTGGAAGGAGTGATGCTAAAGCTGAAACTCCAGTACTTTGGCCACCTCATGCGAAGAGTTGACTCATTGGAAAAGACTCTGATGCTGGGAGGGATTGGGGGTGGGAGGAGAAGGGGACGACCGAGGATGAGATGGCTGGATGGCATCACCGACTGGATGGACATGAGTCTGAGTGAACTCCGGGAGTTGGTGATGGACAGGGAGGCCTGGTGTGCTATGATTCATGGGGTTGCAAAGAGTCGGACACGACTGAGCGACTGAACTGAACTGAGGGCTGTTTTTGTAGTGATGGGCACCTCTAGTGTTACTCAATGAAAAGCACCAGGACTATAAACAAGGGGGTCCACTTCTGTCCTTTCTATCAACTCTGTTGATACTCACAAAAGATATAAGGACCTGTGATGTTTAGGACAATAAGATGCACTAGAGGGCAGGTTTTATATTAAGCATACCCAATTCTGCTCAGTAAGTTTCATGTTTAGGCATCTTCTTTATGTCCTCACAGAAATATCAAAACAATATCACAGCACCTCAGTAACACCTTTTAGTACCAAAGCTATTTATTGGATGTTCTGGGGGAACATTAGGGGAAAAGCAAAGCAGGGGGAAGATTAGAGTTTTCAATTCCTTTCCTCTATCCATACTTATTGAAAGGTTTTAACTCATGACTGCTCCAGGGAGAATTACAGCAAGTAGAGGAATAACACTGTCTGGATAAAAGTATTTGCCTGTTTGCACGACCTGTTTCATATTCATTTAAAAGTCTGATACCAACCAGATGCTCCACAATGATGATAAATTTAATTTATTTCCAATTTCTCAAACTCTTCTACAGATTCAGGCAGCACAGTCACAGCCATTAGCTCACTGAGCCTGGATGAATCATTGAAGGAATGGAATTGATCAGGCAGATAGATTGCAGTACATGGTTAAGAGTCTCCAAAGAAGGGAGATGGCAGTAATCCAACATCAAATAGATGATGAAATGGCCATTTCCATTAAGGGAACATCACATCACAGATATTAATTAGGAGGCACTAAAATAGAGTTAAGTGCATATGGGGGAAAATGCTGAGTTAAAGTCACCCCGGGTGTCCTTAGCCTGAGGTAATTACAGATGAGAAGGTGAGTCATGGATCTGCGATTTTCCATCTATTTCACAATGGCTGCAGGTAAATTAGACCAGATATAACTCCAGAGTGATGAAGCTTTTTTTAGACTGAGGAGAAACTACCCTTAAAAAAAGGAAAAAAAAATCTAATGTCTGACTAGTCCCAGGGAAAGTCACGTCCTTTATTTACAGAGGCACTGATGGGAAACGGCAGGAGGCCGCTTCCCTCATGCAGCAGAACAAGGGAGACAGCCAAGCCTTCAGTGTAGACGCCCCGCGCGCCAACACGCCTCTTACAGACTCACCTTCAAACATGGATGGGATATTGCGCTCTGAGGCTTCAGTTCAAATCTAGCTTGACAGCTAAAAATTGAAAATCTTTTAGGAGTATTACTCGATACACTCAAATACTGGAGACAATCGCATTCCAGACCTTCAGTGCCCTCTAGAACAGTCTGAGACCAATATTCAAAGGATTCATAAGCCCAACAATGAATTTATGACAGTTTAATTTTTTTGTTTGTAGTTCCATACACTTTTTGTCCCCTAATAACTTCTAACTGCATCCTTCTTATCTGCATACATAATACACAACAAATGCAGAGAGATGACCCGTATGTGAGTTGAGACAATGCTGAGAATAAGAGGGTTTTATCTTCTCTTTTAGTACATTTTGGATCAACCTCAGAATACTGGATGAAATGCTTCAGGTTATTAACCTCAGGTTATAGCTGCATTTCTATCAAAGAAGAAATTTCTTTGCTGAAGTTCCATTCTAAACTTTCCACAAACTCAATCAACAATTTTTAAGATGTGTATAAGAGACAGCACACACACACACACACTAGACAGCCAAGCCTTCAGTGTAGACGCCCCGCGCGCCAACACGCCTCTTACAGACTCACCTTCAAACATGGATGGGATATTGCGCTCTGAGGCTTCAGTTCAAATCTAGCTTGACAGCTAAAAATTGAAAATCTTTTAGGAGTATTACTCGATACACTCAAATACTGGAGACAATCGCATTCCAGACCTTCAGTGCCCTCTAGAACAGTCTGAGACCAATATTCAAAGGATTCATAAGCCCAACAATGAATTTATGACAGTTTAATTTTTTTGTTTGTAGTTCCATACACTTTTTGTCCCCTAATAACTTCTAACTGCATCCTTCTTATCTGCATACATAATACACAACAAATGCAGAGAGATGACCCGTATGTGAGTTGAGACAATGCTGAGAATAAGAGGGTTTTATCTTCTCTTTTAGTACATTTTGGATCAACCTCAGAATACTGGATGAAATGCTTCAGGTTATTAACCTCAGGTTATAGCTGCATTTCTATCAAAGAAGAAATTTCTTTGCTGAAGTTCCATTCTAAACTTTCCACAAACTCAATCAACAATTTTTATTTTTTTGCCTTACCTCACCAAAACAGCAGAATCACAGGATATTATAAAAAATAATATAGCATTATCTAAAAGGTGTGGAGTAACTTGTTGAAAGCCCTTTCACCTACAAGCACTTCTAAAAGATCAGGACACATCAGCGAAAATGATGGCATAAAAACCTCACAGAATTCCTTATCCATAAAAGTAATAATTATTATTATTATAAAAATAATAATAATGATTGAACACCGGTAAAACTTGTGAGAATAATCTTTTTCTGAATTGTAGGAATTAACCAAAGGCTAGCAGCAGTCTGAGAAGTGTTTATTAAAGAAAAATTGACCAAATATTGGTAAACACACTAAGTTGTGTATATCTTGATAACAAGCCTCACTCTGATCTTGAAGTTCCATGCAAGCAGGAAGAAGTGTCAACTGCCTGGTGGAGTGTTTCAGGTGAGCCCCAACATAAACACAGAGCCCTTTGGCAAAGAATGAGTGACTTATAAGTTCTAGGCTTTTAAAGAAATCTCCGTCTAATCATTAGCTAAGGAAATGGTAACCCACTCCAGTGTTCTTGCCTGCAGAATCCCAGGGATGGGAGAGTCTGGTGGGCTGCCGTCTATGGGGTCACGCAGAGTCGGACACGACTGAAGCGACTTAGCAGCAGTAGCAGCAGCAACCACTAATCTAACCATCCAGAGACTTCAGTGACCACACATGAAATATAGATTTCACAGTATTAGGAAAGTCACGAAACAGCAACAAAGACAAACTCTGAGGAAAAGAGAAAATCTGATTCCAAGAGTTGCCACATTTAAAATGTCCAGTTTTCAAAAAACTGAGACATGCAAAGAAACAAGAAAGTTGGATCCATATTCAGGGAACAAAGGTATTCATGAGTAACTGTCCCTGAGAAGCTCAGATGCTGGACTTACTAAACAGAAACTTTAAGTCAAATGTTTTAAATATGTTAAAAAAAAAACAAAACACTAGAGAAAATTATGTCTAAATAACTAAATTAAAATATGAGAACAATGCCTCACAAATAGAGAATCTCAATAGAGAAGAGAATCAAATAGAAATTCTATATTTGAAGAGTATAATACCTAGAATAAACATTTCACTGAAAGGATTAAAAAACAGATTAGAGATGGCAGAAGGAGGGAGTCAGTGAACTCAAAGATAAGTCAATTAAAATTATCCAGTTTCAGAAACAAAAAAGAATGAAGAAAAATGAACAGAATTCAGAGACCAATGGGATATCACCAAATGTACCAACTAAACTCCAACTCTGGCCACCTGATGTGAAGAGATGACTTATTGGAAAAGACCCTGATGCTGGGAAAGACTGAAGGCAGGAGGAGACAGGGATGACAGAGGATGAGATGGTTGGGTGGCATCACTGACTCGATGGACATGAGCTTGAGCAAGCTCCGAGTTGGTGATGGACAGGGAGGCCTGGCGCGCTGCGGTCCACGGGGTCACACAGTCGGACATGACTGAGCAACTGAACTGAACTGAACCAGCACATGCATGATAGGAGTCCTAGAAAGAGAGAGGAGAGAAAGGGACACAAAAGATACGTAAAGATATGACGGCCAAAAACGTACCAGACTTACATAAACATTCAAGACATTCAATGAATCCAGATAGGACAGAGTCAAAGAGACATACACATCGTAGAACAGTTGAAAGACCCAGAGGAAATCCTGAAAGCAGAACATAAGGGACAAGATTTAGATACATCCCTGTAGGCTGCCTACAAATGTATCTGAGGCAAACATTGTGGCCCCACAGTCTTAGTCCTGTCATATACCTCTCGGTAGATGGACTAAGCTGAGTTATACATTTGATAGAACAGGAGACGGTTTTCATCCCACTGTAGCCTTTGAGAATGACAATCAACCAAATTCTTCTACATTTAGTCTGTTAGTCTCAAAGTGGGAATAGACTGAAAGAGGACATGAATCTTCTTTTGCAGAAAGAAAAAAGCATCACCAGCTGATGGCTGGTTACGGCTTTTATACGGGAATGTCCTCTCAGGTGCGCTTCCTCGGTGGTACAGAGGTAAAGCATCTGCCTGCCACTGCAAGAGACACAAGGGACGTGGGTTCAATCCCCAGGCCAGGAAGATCCCCTGGAGAGGGAAATGTCAACGCACTCCAGCATTCTTGCCTGGAAAATTCCATGGACAGAGGAGCCTGGCAGGCCACAGTTCATGGGCTTGCAAACAGCTGGACGCGACACAGTACGTTCTTTTAGGTACCTGAATAAAAAAGGCTTACCTTCCCTACAGTGGCTGATTAAGAGTTTCTTAAGAGTTATGAGTTAACCATCATTTTTTTTGATAGCTTATACACAAGAAAATACTCTGACACAGTGATATTGCAATCTAGAGAAACTTAAGGAAAATGCTGTAAATCCTGGTAATAGGCCTCTAAGTATAAATTTGACTCTGTTTCCATCTTTTCTCCTCCCATGTTAACGTAAGTCAAAGAGGCACTGTGATACTTTTTCTTTTAAGATTAGAAATTAGAATAAATATAAGCTTACAGATTCATTTCCCTTCTACAAAGCTCACTGTTGTACTGACCCTCTTCAAACTGCAGCTGATTTTTCTACTTAGTGTCTTCATACTGAAGTACAACAAATCGCTCTGGAAGCATAATGAAAGGACAGTAGTAGGATTCATGCTCAAAGACAAATCGCTGTCTTTTTTTTAAGGGTACTATATCATAAAATTTTCAAACCAGAGAGCAAGTGAACCATTTTTACCCTTGTTCCTCAGATAAAGAAACCAAGAAAGAAAATGTGGGGATAAAATAACTTACTCAAGATTATGAAAATGAAGCTAACGATTAAAAAAAAACAAGTATAAATTAATGAAATAAAGTATTAAGGCTAACTCCTTTGTTGTTCACCAAAAACCATCACAACATTGCTAACTGGTTATACCTCAATACAAAATAAAAATTAAAAAAAAAAATACTGGGATCAATGCCCATGGAAAAGAAAAGCTATAACCGAGTGGCCTCTAGTCTTCATGATCGTCGTAGATGGAGAACTATTCCACTGTCCAGATGTCTCAGAACTAACCTGTGATGATAAGACATTCATTGTGATCCAGCACCTCAGTGAAGAGCCGTGAAACAATCAACTCAGGGTTGATTAAAAAGCGGATTTCTTCTTGCACAAGTCCTGCACTGGTTACACCACCTCCAACAAAACGGTTTGCAAAATCCACCTATTTGGGAAAACGGGACTGTTAAACGCTGATTTCAGATACCTACATTTATGACTAAGAAGTACTCCCTCTAAGCTCTGACCTTCCCTTCCTTCCCCGTATAAATCAATCCCCAAATTATCAGTCTTCCCAGGGATACTGGACTGTGCTTGACTGCACTCTTTCCACTTCACTGCAGTTAGCATCTCTGAGTATTTCTTTGGATTCCAAAACCTTAGAATTTGCGTTTAGGCAAAAGCCTCAATGTAATCACATGGGCTCTTGTTTAGAAACCTTATTTGTGCTCTGAGGGCTACAAATCAAGGGAGGTTTTATCTGGAAAGGTTTTAAGGTCATTTCTCCACCATTCACTACTCAATTTCCGTTTATGTACTTCATATGACATTAACATAATTACACAAACATATCTCTTATGGTGCTTTGCTTTATAGCACTTCACAGATATTGCATTTTTAAAAAAAAACAAAACTGAATGTTTGTATTAACCCTCATCAAGCAAGGCTCTTGGTGCCATTTAACAAACAGCATTTGCTCATTTTGTGTCATATTTTGGTAATCCCTGAAATATTTCAAACCCTCAACCAGCAAAAAGATTATGACTTGTGGAAGACTCAGATGATGGCTGGATTTTTTTTAGCAAGAAGTACTTTTTAGTCAAGGCATGTACATTCCCTTAGACATCAATGCTATTGGACGCTTAGAAGGCCACAGTATAGTGTGAACATGGCTTTTATGAGCGCTTATGTGACTTGCTTCATTGTGATAGTCTGGAACTGAACCCATGATACGTTCAAGGTACATAGCCTGCACCTGTTTTATATAACATGGCAATCAAACACTTGTCCTTAAAAGATCTGAAAAGTTTAGGAAGTAACCTTTTCTGAGTAATTTCTTTTTTTTTCTTTTTTATAAAATTAATTTATTTTTAAATTGAAGATAGCTGCTTTACAGAATTACATTGGTTTCTGCCAAACCTCAACATGAATCAGCCATAGGTATACATATGACCCCTTCCTCTTGAACTGCCCTCTCACCTCCCTCCCCACCCCACCCCTCTAGGCNCTTTTTTTTTCTTTTTTATAAAATTAATTTATTTTTAAATTGAAGATAGCTGCTTTACAGAATTACATTGGTTTCTGCCAAACCTCAACATGAATCAGCCATAGGTATACATATGACCCCTTCCTCTTGAACTGCCCTCTCACCTCCCTCCCCACCCCACCCCTCTAGGCTACAGAGCCCCGGTTTGAATTCCCTGAGTCATACAGCAAATTCCCACTGGTGGCTATTTTGCATATCGTAATGTAAGCTTCCACGTTAGTCTCTCCACACATCCCGCCCTCTCCTTCCTGCCCACTCTCCACCCGTGTCCATGAGTCTGTTCTCTATGTCTGTGTTTCTATTGGTGTCCAGCAAAGAATCTCACCAGGACCATCTTTCTAAATTCCATATATACGCGTTAGTCTATGACATTTGTTTTTCTTTTTCTGACTTAGTTCACCCTGTATAATAGGCTCAAGGATGAACCTATTACACTCTATTATACAAAGTATAATAACTTTTTAAGGGATAAAGATTTCTTCCTTCTAAATTCAACCACAAGCCCCAAACTACATATATATTACAAACGTTTTAATACACCTAAGGGGGAAAAAAGGAAGATTAAATAAATCTAGTATAACAAGAAATTAACACTTGAAATTTAGTTTAAAATTACATGTAAGTTTTCTACGGAGCATTATGGTGGGATCCCCAAGTTCCTACTAATAAAGGTGGGTGGGTTAAACAATCCTCAAGAGAAAGTGAGCTCTACAAGACAGTGAAGGACAGGGAAGCCTGGCGTTGCAAAGAGTTGGATGTGACTTAGCAACTGAACAACAGTAAGAGAAAGCAAACTCAGCCTGCCAGGATGAGTCGTCTCAGACTCACTATGTCCTCAACAGTATGCCAGGTTCTACGGGGCAACACGTAAGAAACAGTTTCTAACTCTGTCTTCTATTCTATTTGAGGAGTTCTCTATGCAGGTCAGGAAGCAACAGTTAGAACTGGACATGGAACAACAGACTGGTTCCAAATCAGGAAAGGAGTACGTCAAGGTTGTATATTGTCTCCCTGCTTATTTAACTTCTATGCAGAGTACATCATGAGAAACGCTGGGCTGGAGAAAGCACAAGCTGGAATCAAGATTGCCAAGAGAAATATCAATAACCTCAGATATGCGCATGACACAAGCCTTATGGCAGAAAGCGAAGAAGAACTAAAGAGCCTCTTGATGAAAGTGAAAGAGGAGAGTGAAAAAGTTGGTTTAAAGCTCAACATTCAGAAAATGAAGATCATGGCATCTGGTCCCATCATTTCATGGCAAATAGATGGGGAAACAATGGAAACAGTGACAGATTTTATTTTTTTGGGCTCTAAAATCACTGCAGATGGTGACTGCAGCCATGAAATTAAAAGATGCTTGCTCCTTGGAAGAAAAGCTATGACCAACTTAGACAGCATATTAAAAAGCAGAGATATCACTTTACCAACAAAGGTCCATCTAGTCAAAGCTATGGTTTTTCCAGGGGTCATGTATGGATGTGAGAGTTGGACTATAAAGAAAGCTGAGTGCCAAAGAATTGATGCTTCTGAACTGTGGGGTTGAAGAAGACTCTTGAGAGTCCCTTGGACTGCAAGGAGATCCAACCAGTCAATTTTAAAGGAAATAATCAGTCCTGATTTGGAAGGACTGATGCTGAAGCTGAAATTCCAGTACTTTGGCCACCTGATGCAAAGAACTGACTCACTGGAAAAGACCCTGATGCTGCGAAAGACTGAAGGTGGGAGGAGAAGGAGACGACAGAGGATGAGATTCTTGGATGGCATCACCAACGCAATGGACATGAGTTTGAGTAAACTCCAGGAGTTGGTGGACAGGGAAGCCTGGCGTGCTGCAGTCCATGGGGTCGCAGCGTCGGACATGACTGAGCGACTGAACTGAGATTACACATATACACCAAATTGTGTACATACATAGTCATATACANGAAGAAGAACTAAAGAGCCTCTTGATGAAAGTGAAAGAGGAGAGTGAAAAAGTTGGTTTAAAGCTCAACATTCAGAAAATGAAGATCATGGCATCTGGTCCCATCATTTCATGGCAAATAGATGGGGAAACAATGGAAACAGTGACAGATTTTATTTTTTTGGGCTCTAAAATCACTGCAGATGGTGACTGCAGCCATGAAATTAAAAGATGCTTGCTCCTTGGAAGAAAAGCTATGACCAACTTAGACAGCATATTAAAAAGCAGAGATATCACTTTACCAACAAAGGTCCATCTAGTCAAAGCTATGGTTTTTCCAGGGGTCATGTATGGATGTGAGAGTTGGACTATAAAGAAAGCTGAGTGCCAAAGAATTGATGCTTCTGAACTGTGGGGTTGAAGAAGACTCTTGAGAGTCCCTTGGACTGCAAGGAGATCCAACCAGTCAATTTTAAAGGAAATAATCAGTCCTGATTTGGAAGGACTGATGCTGAAGCTGAAATTCCAGTACTTTGGCCACCTGATGCAAAGAACTGACTCACTGGAAAAGACCCTGATGCTGCGAAAGACTGAAGGTGGGAGGAGAAGGAGACGACAGAGGATGAGATTCTTGGATGGCATCACCAACGCAATGGACATGAGTTTGAGTAAACTCCAGGAGTTGGTGGACAGGGAAGCCTGGCGTGCTGCAGTCCATGGGGTCGCAGCGTCGGACATGACTGAGCGACTGAACTGAGATTACACATATACACCAAATTGTGTACATACATAGTCATATACAATGAAAACCCCAGAATTTCGTAAGTGATGTAACAGAGACTTCTATACTGTATAGGAAGAACTCACTCCTGGGTCTCTTCTTTACTCTCACACTACTACCACACTCACGACACTTCTGACACCAGATGCGTGGATTTTCCACAATTTTTCAACAACCAGCTGGATGTCCTACAATCCAATTCAGTTCTGACACTCTCTACCAGGAGTCAGTGAATGATCCCACAGGCTAAGGATTCAGTCCTACAAGACTGCCCCAGTTCGATGCCAATTTCAAGCCCCAGACTGGTACTTCTAGTTCACCAGCTATAAACTACCCCCTTCCAAGGTTTGATGACTTGCTGGAATAGCTCACAGAATTCAGGGTAACACTTTCACGTACTGGTTTATTGCAAAGGACACAGTGAAGGATACAGATGAAGATACCATCTGGGCTTCCAGGGTAGCCCAGATGGTAAAGAATCTGCCTACAATGTGGAAGACAAGGGTTTGATCCCCGAGTTGGGACGATCCCCTGGAGGAGGGCATGGCAACCCATTCCAGTATTCTTGCCTAGAGAACCTCCATGGACAGAGGAACCTGGCGGGCTACAGTCCATGGGGTCACAGAGAGTCAGACACGACTGAGTGACGAAGCACACACGCAGGTGAACAGCCAGATGTAGATGCCAGGGCAAGGTGCACGGGAAGGGTCACAGAGGCTCCACCCCCTTTCCAGGCAAGCCATCTCCCAGTACCTCCACACATTCGCCAACCCCAAAGCTCTCCAAAGCCTGTACTTTGAAAATTTTTATGGAAGCTGCAGCACATTCGCAGGACCAATCATTAACAGAGTCTCTAGATCCTCTCGCTTTCCCAGAGGGTGGGGGGTGGGGCAGAAAGTCCCAAATTTATAATCATGTCTTAGTCTTTCTGGTGCCCACACCCCATCCTGAAGGTACCCAGGAGAGTTGTGTTATTAGAACAAAAGACATACTGGGAGATTTCACGGGATTCAGACACTCTTAGTTGCGAACTGGGGTCAGAGACCACATTCCCAGCACTCTCACCACGCAGATCACAGGGCTTTAGGAGGTCGGTGCCAAAAGCAGGGTGCAAAGACGAATACATAGACTTCCTATGATTCCACGTATCCTTTCAGACTACTGTATAAGATTTCTTAAAACTTGTTTTCTTTAAAGCAATTATATGAAATGGTACTGTGAGGCCTATACAAGAATATGAATTTTTTAATACTTATTATTTATTTTGCTGCACTGGGTCTTAGCTGCAGCATGTGGAATTCAGCTCCCTGACCTGGGATCAAACCCAGGTCTCCTGCATTGGGAGTGTGGAAGCCACAGGACCACCAGGAAATTCCCAAGAATATGAATCTTCTGACTTGTAGAAATATATGTGAAAAGAGAGAAATCAGGAGAAGATAAAGCAGTCTTCTTTCATTACATAAGAACTTAGAAAATACTGAAAAATATGACTGGACAAGTTTTTGAAATAAGTCACCACAGTGAAATCATATATATTTGGGCTTATATTCTGGCATAATGAATCAACATTAAAACTTTTAGCTGATATAGAAAAATAATTTTCATTAAACTAGTCTACTGATTAGAAACAGTTACCTACTACACATAAAGTCTTTATACATTGGGTGACTCAACATGCTGAGAACTATGGAATACAAAGATGAATAAGACGTGGTTCCTGATTTCATAGCAGTTATAGTCTAGATGGGAGTCGGGCACATAGTTAGAATGGTAAGATGATTATCAAAGAACCTATTAGGATGTATTTGTTCCTTCCGAAATAATACAGTTAACTAGAAGCGGAGCATGGGGGGGAACAGGGGCGCATTACAAAAGGATGCGGCTCTCCACTGAGAATTTGCTGACATTTAGGCTGAAGGAACTGCTGCACAGGGACGTGGGAAAAACCACATGCAAAGAGCTAGATGAAGAGAGCGGTAAGCAGACTCCTCACGCCTATCTGCAAAGTACAGTACGTGGAGAGTTAAAAGTTGGTGATGAGCTGGCCAAGAAGTTTACACTTAATTCTGAAGATTCTGAGAAAGATTCTAAGAAAAACAACAACTGTATCTGTGTTTTAGGAAGATAATTTAGACTAGAGTTTAAGGAATGAACTGGAAAAGGAAAATCAGAAAGACTAGTTAGGTGAATACTGAATAGTTTAGACAAAAAGCATTCCTAGGGCCTCAAACAGGTCAGCGGGGTGGCAGGGTGGGGATGAGACCCAGCAAACAAAACGGACAGCTCTTGAAAACTGAGAGATTGGCTAATATCATGGTGCTCAGAAGAGAATGAGAAACAAAGAAGGTCTGAGATCAGCTAAACTTGATTGTTACTGGAACAAGATACATAACTAAATTTAAAAGATAAGCTCTATTCAATCTAAATCGTACTTGAAAATGATAAATGAAATACAGTTAAGGTGCATGCTACTGTTCATTCTCTGAATAAAAGGCCAACATTTATTACTTAAAAGGGATGCACAGAAATAAACTCAGCATGCCTCTGGAAGCAGAAGTCTTTTAGAAAATCAAAGTTTCTACTACTTAACAAAGTTCTTAATAAACGGCTCTCTATTACAGGTGAGAAACCTGTTCCAGTACATGAAAACAAGCATATGAGCGCTTCTTTATTTTTAGCTTTTTTCCAACTCACTTTACTTTAAAGCTACTTGTTCAGCTTACTTAGTTTCTGAATTATACCTTAATGAAAAGAGAGAAATGGTAACACTCCTTAGAGAGGTTTTGCTGTTGTTTCCATTCAGCATAATGTACTTTGTACGCTACACCAGGAGCTTTGGAGCACTGCAGTACAATACTCCCTGATCTCCTGGGGATACATGGCATGTGCAGGGAGAAAAATAAATAGAAACCTTTATGGTATTCTTTTAATCACCAAGGTTTCACACTTATCTATAATACATTCCAAGAAGTGGGGAGAATCTCAACCTTGAATGTTGTTGAATAATTCCTTGTTGAATTGTACTGTAATGAAAGGTCAGCACTTCTGTGGTGCTAACAAGCAGCACCTTTGTTTATTTCATGTGCATTAAGCCTCCCTCAGTTAATCCAAGATGTTAATGTAGCTAAGAACCTTGTCAAGATGGAAATGTGGGGGGAAAAGCGATAGTCATTCAAAACAAATTTTAGCCCTATTTCAAAATTATTGCTTTATTTATACAGAAGGGACTTATTAAATATAATTTCTAGAAAAACTTAAGTACAGGACAAAAATTAATTCAGTTATCCTAAGTATTTTAGTCTGTAATCTTCACCACTGGACGAAGGTGATTTAAAACAAAATACGGTCTGCCTCTTTGAAAATATCAAATACAAATATGTCTAAATAAAAGGTCATTCCAAAAAGAATGTAGGCAACTACCTAAAGCATATGCATGAAATAACTAGCCAAATGCAAATCAGTCAGGTCATTTTATAATAAATATTTTAAAAAATAGTCCACATTCAAACAAACTGTCCATTATTTAATAACTACATTATTTAACTTCTAACCCTATATAAACGTAAGGCTCTGAAGAGAAATCAGCTGTTCTCCGCATAAATGAAATGGTGTACAAGTTTCTTTCAAAGAAAATCAGGATTACAACGCTCTCATAAATAAGACAGAACACCGAGCACTCACATTCCATCTCTGATTAGGGATTTTTTTTTTAAGATCACTATAAAGCAAAAGGAAAGCACATGCTCGGGTTAGGCGGTACCACAGTTTAAAGCTGACACACACATCTTATCTGTTGACTCCTTTTTCCAGAAATATGTTTTTAAATAATAGCAGTTACACAGAATAATACAAATTGAGAGATGGACAAAATTACCTGCTCTAAAACAGGACATCAAGAGTCAGCAAGTGAGACAGCAAGTGTATTTGGCTCACAAACCTGAAACTATTACATCTGGGAGAGAGGACTTCCTTATCAATCAGTTTTAGATGTCTGCCTCCTAGACCCAAACAAGGTTGGTGGCAGAAAAACATTTCAAGCTGGTCATTATTTAGGGCAGAGCAAGAGCCTTTAAAGAAGAAGAACAAAAGTGTCTGGTGACAGCTTGTCAAGACTACACCCTGGGAACTTCCTCCACTGTCAATTTACAATCTGTGTCTGAACCGAGAGGCCTGATGTTGTCCAGATCTTGGGATTTTCTGTCAAAGGCGTTTTAAAGAGGCACACGTAGGATACAGAGAAGGCACACCGACGGGTAACAGCATTACCCAGGCTGTCAAGATGACCTGTTCAGTGTTCTTCTCCACTCTGCTATGATGCTTGTTTGCATTAAAGCAACTTGGAAGAAGATAAACAGCTTTTCAAATTTCCTTCGCTGTCAGACGCTTGGCGACAGAGCCTCCCCCCACACCCCCACCACTGTGATTCACCTACCTGCAGCATGCCTTGGCCATTTCCTTCTATGGTACCTTCGTAAGTGACGTGCAATCGAGTCAGGAGTTTTTCACATCTATGATTTAAAAAGATACTTTCTCATTTATTTTTTCAATGGTATGTATTTCACTATAGAAAAGTCTGACAATACAGATTAACTAGAAAAGAAAACTGAAACTATTCCAAATCTCGAAAGTCAGAAATAGATGCTTTCTCTTCACATTCCTAGAACAGTCTCCCCCAATTTTTCTTATTTAAATATATAAATATACATATCTAAATTAAAATGGGATCATATACTGTTTTTAAAACTGGTATGCCCCTACAAAATACCAGTTTCTCCCTTTTTAAAAAAATATTTTTATACAATTTTAAAGGTTACTTTCTATTTACAGTCCTTACAGAATATTGGCTGCGTCCCCCATGTTATTGGGCCTATAACATCCAACGGTTGGTATCTTCAACTCCCCACCCTATCCCTGCCATCACTGGTATCCACTAGTTTATCCTCTGTATCTGTGAGTCAGCTTCTTTTTTGTTATATCCAGGAGTTTACTGTATTTTTTAGACTTCACATATAAGTGATATGATACAGTATTTGTCTTTCTCTGACTTATTTCACTACTCAGCATAATGCTCTCCAAATCCATCCATGCTGCTTCAAATAGCGACATTTTGCTCTTCTTTATGACTGGGCAGTGCTTCATCGTGTGTGTGTGTGTGTGTGAGATGTTGTCCTTCTTTATGACTGGGCAGTGCTTCATCATGTGTGTGTGTGAGATGTTGTCCTTCTTTATGACTGGGTAGCGCTCCACTGTGTGTGAGATTTTGATCTTCTTTACGACTGGGCAGCGCTCCATCGTGTGTCTGGGTGTGTGTGATACAACCTCTTCACCCATCATTTCTTGATGGACACTTGTGTTGTTCCGTATCTTGGCAACTGTGAATGTGCTATCAACATTAGGGTGCATGTATCTTTTCAAATAAGCTTTCGGCTTCTTTGGGATATATACCCAGGAGTGGAATTACTGGGTCATACAGTAATTCTGTTTTTAGTTTTTTGAGAAACCACCATACTGTTTTCCACAGTGACTGTACCAGTTTAAGTTTCTCCTCTTTAACAGTTGAAAAATTTCTCAGAATGTTTTTAAAACTTAGAATCTAAGAAATGTTATTGTTATGCTAGAGTTGGCAACCTAAGGAAAAAAAGAGAAAAAAGTGACCCCAAAAATTATATACGATGCTCAGAGGGGCTCTATTTTCACTAGTTTGGAAATTGTGTGTGTATGTGTAGGGGGGTGTCTTAATGACATGCTACAGAACTCCTACAGAACTCCTGATCTATGGTGTTCTTATATTAATGAAACTGATAGGTAAGCATAGTACCTGTAAGCCACAGTTACTTTCTTTCCTTTTCATAAACCATGGTCACTAAGGTGTATATAGGGTTCAGATAAACTACCCCCAAATTTGGTACCCTGGCATATTGAATATTTTAAGCTGAAGAAGTCTGAGAAAATGACAGAAGCAGAAAGGTCACTCTGACTTCCTCCCCGTCTCATGCTTCTTGCCTGAAACAAGTCATAAAACTCTGACATGAGGGACACTACCTATGCCTGGAAGAAAGGAGCATTCTTATCTCTGAAGACAAAGAAACGCCAAGAAGAATTCTAACGACCAGACCTTGCTGTTTCCTGCAGTTTACTATAATCACTCCATGCTTTTTTACACATCATATTCCTGCATGTCTGTCTATTCTTCTCCAAACCTAGCATAAAAGTACATAGATCTGTTTCTTTGGGTCTTCATTTCCTCATAAAGGTTCCTGTGTCACACAAAACGAATATTAAAAATTCCTTTTTATTAATAACAGTTGATGATGACATTTTTTTCTTAGATTTTTTTTCTCCTGATTATTTACTGAATAAAAATAAATAAACCATAATAGAATGCAACGGAATGTAACAGTTATAAACCCCTTTCATTGTATGGCATAAACTTTTTGGAGGGGACTTGCATATTTTTAGAACAATTACATTTAAAAAAAAAACAATAAAACAATTCAGCTGGGGAGCTCTATTTATTTATTGGGATTTGCTTTCATCCTGGTATCAATGATTCCAAATATATTTCTAGTAGGGCTCCAATCCAGGTTATTCACTGTAGTTCTAAAAGCTTCATTTGTACTCATTTAATCTTCACAACGTGCCTCTTACTATCTCCCTTTTACAGATGAGGAAACAAAAGTACGATAAGCATTTAAGTAACCTAATACTAGTAAATGGCGCAATAAAGATCTGAATCCAGAAAGCCTAAGGCAAACTATACTTTAGAAAAATTACTTCCCAAATCTCTTGGAGAAAGTTAGACCATAAGTTTGATTCTTTTTAGTTTCCTAAAGAGAAGGGGGGAGAAATCCTCCTTTCCTATTTTATTCCAAGGGAGACCATCTGTGAGGACACTATGGAAAAGAAACAGAAGCGTGATCCAGAAATCTCATCTGCTGTCAACTATTCTCTGTGACTGTAGTTGTCACTTCTCAATAAAATTACGAAACTGCTAGAAACTAGTTTTTTTTTAATAAGCATCCTTCAACTTCCTAATAGGTTTCCCCTTCTGTCCCCAGCAAATTCTTCACACCACTGCCCCAGGAATCAAATATTATTCTGGTTCTCTGTGATTAATTAAGCCACTAAGATATTTCGGAGAAGGTAATGGCACTCCACTCCAGTACTCTTGCCTGGAAAACCCCATGGATGGAGGAGCCTGGTGGGCTGCAGTCCATGGGGTCGCTAAGAGTTGGACATGGCTGAGTGACTTCACTTTCACTTTTCACTTTCATGCCTTGGAGAAGGAAATGGCAACCCACTCCAGCGTTCTTGCCTGGAGAATCCCAGGGACGGGGGAGCCTGGTGGGCTGCCGTCTACGGGGTCGCACAGAGTCGGACACGACTGAAGTGACTTAGCAGCAACACTAAGATATTTCCTGATAGTCACAGGGTTAACTATAATCCAGAAACGAAGTCAGAGAAGCCGCTAGCTCCCTGTACTCTCGGGAAAACGAAACAGTTCTCATTTCTTCTTCATCCTCTCTCTTCAAGTGAACACATGCTTCCGGTTCTGTGGAATCTCAGAGATGGATTTTAATTACATTCTCCAACTCACTTATGAAGCAACTAAAACAAGAATCAATGAAATAAAAAAAACAAAAAGTTTGAAAAGTATCAAGTTAAATTCTGCCTATCTAGGCTAGTCAAGGGGACTATCTTGACCTCCCTAAAAGGGCAGAATTATCTTATGGACACAGCACCCTCACCAATCCCTTCTCTCCCAGATGGTATACAAATAGGTGCCCTTTGACATTAGTGCCAAACAAACGCAGAGACAGAGGAGAGAGCCTGAGCTAAATTAAAAACAATTCCTCTGAAAGATCTATAAAATCGACACCAAAGCGACATGAATCAAACATGTATTCCTATTAGAGACTAATGAAAGAGCTAAGAAAAGCAACCTTCTATACTCTACTCTGGGCAGATAACACAGCAGATTGTTACTTTAGTTCTAGTCACTATATTTTAAGAAGGACCAATTGCCTAGAGTATGTTAAGAGCAGAGTTTAAAGGGTTTACAATCCATATTACATGTGAAATGAGTAGTTGAATATGTACTTATGTGCACTGTTAGAGGTGGCGGGTAGATCAAGAAAACATTAAGATACACGAAGGAGGGTCAAATGTTAACGAAAACTAGATTTATTGTAGCTCCAGAAAGAAGAACCAGGGATGGGATTTGGCATGGCAGGGGGATTTCTGGAAGACAGACTTTTTCAGTGCATTAAAGTATCAGATGACAACACAAGCAGCCCACGATGGGGAGAGTGCGGTCCAACAGCGGATTTCCCATCGCCAGGCCTGGCCAGTCCCTGTCTGTTACAGGCATTACAGAGCTGACCGTTTCTAGTAGGCAGCTGGAACAGGCGGTTTCCTGGGTCCCTTTTATCTCTCATGCGCTATGATTCCACAACGCTGCACACGGCGCTTCCTTTCTGACTCAATCTTGTCCTTGTTTTTGTCTTTCTTGTGGTTGCTTAATCTTTTACCCACTTCCCTCTGCTACAATAATATCATCTCAGCCATGCAGTCAGCTTCCTAAAGTAAGTTTGTTTTCTTTCACCTCGCAAACAAACATCTCTGATGCATGAAAACACAGTAAAGTCATCTAAGCATATATACCTTTTCAACTTAATTCCTTGAACAATAACTAACTCCCTTTCACCGTTAATTCCAAACAAAGCAGCTGCAAACTACGATGGAAATCATTAGAAAGTGGAGATGAGGGCACTGGTCAACATGACAGCTGTGCCTGCAGTGTGTCGGATCGCGTCCTCAGTCGCGCTGGAAAAGGAGGCCCATTCCGCTTTAAGCGCTCTGCGGATTTGTTCCAGGTTAGAATGATTTCAGGGCACTAAGGAACGTGCAAATCTGAATCAACCCACATTGGTTACTGTTATCCTTAGCATATGCAGGTTAATAATAAGGGAAAAAACCTAGGAAATTAGAAACTTCCACAAAATTGCCAATGCTCTGATGGTAAATCCTTTGGATGGTAAAGGATCTGCCCGCAATATAGGAGACTCGGGCTCTTTCCCTGGGTCAGGAAGATCCCCTGCCTGGAGAACTCCACGGACAGAGGAGCCTGGCGGGCTACAGTCCCTGGGGTAGTAAAGAGTCGGACGTGACTGAGCGACTAGCACACACAAACACACACGGGGAATTCTTTGTCACTCAGACAAACTCTGAAAATTACAGTTTACACTTTAGTTTTGAAAATGCACCAATCTTGTCCTCCAGAAAGAAAAGCCACTAACCATAAAGCCGAGGGTAAGGAGGAGTATTAGACACTGGTGGTTAACATTAGTGTCTTTCACAGAAACCTCCTCAACTCTAAATAGGACTTTGTTTCAGAAGACAAAACGCAGGCAGAAGAGTACAAACGAAAGGGTTGCAGACTGATGCAAAAGGCATGGCCTTTCTAACGACGAGAGCTGACGATCGGTTGTGTGAAGAAAACTCCCTGGTCCTAGGGCAATCGAGAGGCTGGAAGACCGTCTTTTCAGGGGCTATAAAATTGAATCCTCTCGTGGTGAAAGCGTCCTAATTCTAGGACTACAGAGATTTACAGTATTATTACCTTTCCCACTCTGGAAAATCTTCAAGACTCTGTCTTGTAAATGTCACCAACCCAGTGGGTTCTACAAAAGCAATAAAAGAGAAAACATCCAAAATGAGTTTTGAAAAGACCATATACTTAGCACAAGAATGGGTCTAACAAAGGCTGTGAAACTAGCCAGGAGATACTAAGCCTAGTGCTGGAATACAACAGAAGGCTGATTTAAAATAATGTCCTTACAGTAGGAATTCTTTCCACAAAACAGTAAGCCCTCCCTAAGGCACAAAACTATACAGGGAGCAGCACAACAGTAGGATGTGAGTGCTGGCACCTTTTGGTTAAGTTTTCCAAACTGAATATACTTAGAAAAAAAAAAACCGGCAGGGGGCAGACGCATACATACAAACTGAACTTTAATCTGTAGAGCCCTTTAAAAAAAAAAGTCTTTTTTTACACGAACTCCCAAACATGAATCCCCCTCCCACCTCCCACCCCACATCATCCCTCCAGATCATCCCCAAACACCAGCCCCAAGCGTCCGGCATCCTGCATTGAACATAAAAAAAATAAATAAATAAAATAAAATAAAAATAAATAAAAAATAAATAAAAAATTAAAAAAAAGTTTTAATCCTAAACTTAAGGGCTGGAGAATGTCAATACATTTATGTGTTTTATAATAAATATGTCTAAGATTAAAAAAGAAAATTGTTGGCATGTACTTCAAGGTGACACAGCTAAATTCAGGGCTTAGACGATTTGCAGTTGCTCTATTTATAAGGCGTCTGAGCCAGAAGGAGGAATCACTGTATTCCAAGAGGTTACAGAAGAATGATGACATAGTTTTCAAGGAGCAACAGATATGAGAGGATCAAAGTGCAGTAAATTCTAGAGGATAAGAGCCTTCTGTGTTAGGTTTACTTTTTTTTTTTAACTAGTGGCAAAAGCAACAAATAAATCAGCTGGCCAGAAGTAATTTGTTTGATTCAAATCAAAGAACAAACTAAGAAGGCCAGGCCATTTCTGTTTAAAAAAAGAATGCTCTTAAGCAGAGAGAGATATGTCAGGAACTATTAGTGATAATGGTGGTGGAGTCCCAGTGAAAGGCCGGCAATCAGTTCATTCCTTTGGATGAGTCCACATTTCTTTGCTTTCAGTCACAATCAACAACAACTCAAAAATCATATGGGGTAGTTACAGTAGAATACAGAATTTTGTTAACATGAGTTACAAAATATTCTCTAGATGTCTAACTTCCTTTAAGACAAATGATTAAAATTCACAAGTCAAATATTTCAAATACTAGAGCAGTGACTCTATTAATAGGAGACTAAAGTCTGTGGCAACGGCACCCTCTCCAGTGCTCTTGCCTGGAAAATGCCATGGACGGAGGAGCCTGGTGGGCTGCAGTCCATGGGGTCACAAAGAGTCGGATATGACTGAATGACTTCACTTTCACTTTCCACTTTCATGCACTGGAGAAGGAAATGGCAACCCACTCCAGTGTTCTTGCCTGGAGAATCCCAGGGACAGCGGAGCCTGGTGGGCAGCTGTCTATGGGGTTACACAGAGGTGGACACGACTGAAGCGACTTAGCAGCAGCAGTAAAGTCTGTATCATCATTCAGTAATTTAGCAGAAAAATAAGAACATTAAATGGCCCTCATATGTACTAGGAGAGAGCAAGAGAATTTTAAAAAATGAACATTTCTGGCAAAGCAAGAAAAAAGGCAGAAGAATATGACTCTTTAGATATACATTAATAACCCCCCCAAAAAACCCTTAAGAACATGCCTATTACCTTTCTTTCATAAAAAGGCATCTTTTATACCAGAATAGGTTATTTTGGTTAATCAAATATTTCTCTTAATAAACTCACAGTATATACTACATACAAGTCATCACTTTTTATAAATACTCCTTTTATAAGACAGTTTTATCTAAAATTATATTGAAAATAATTCAGAAAGCTGTTTAAAATCATTCAGTCTCAAGAGCCTCACTATAATTACATAGACTGACAACTCTGAAAAGTTGGTCTTGATGGAATCGTATTTTATCAGTTCTAAGAAGCATATTTTCATATGTTAAGTTTCTGAAACTACAAATATACCTCACATAGTCCAAGGTGTCTAGCAACAGCTACTGCTCTGTATCAAAGCTGAATTCTTCCAAAGAAGATGAGCATCTGCTTCTGCCATCTTCTGGGAACACCACCAACCTGAGACCAGTCTGAGTTAAGCCTTCTGTTGTAGGCGTCTGTGGATCACCCTGGTAACAAGACTTCTGGTCCCAGACTTGGCGCTCGTGGTTCGTGTTCTCAGGGAAGACTCTTTCGGGCGCCCTCTCTACCCAGGCTGACACCTGCAGCTTCTTTGTTGGCCAAGTTAGTTTCTCACTCATCCTTAGGATAAAGGCACAGGTCTCTGGTGTCCCAGCTTTGTACGAGATCTCCTACAACTGCCACATCCTGAGTGCTTTTTCATCCTTAGTGGTATATAATGAAACTTCTTGTCATAGATCCTGCCCTAGAGCTGATGAAATATGGTACTTTAAATAGGTCTCTATAGTTTCTACTCAGCAGAACTCCAGAACTTGACATATAAAGTGATTATTAAATTGCAAACCACTCTTTTACTCTACCTAGTATTTCCTTCTCAAGTCTGTAGCTTTACATCCTAAAAACCTATAGCATATCATACTGTATTTCTACAGAGAACCAAATTACCATGTACAGTGAAAAAGTCAGAAAATAAAATGTCTAATTATCATTTATCTTTTCAGCCTAATTCCCAATATTTATGATGATTTATAAATTTCTAACTGAAAAAACAAAACTTTAGGTTTTTCCCTCAAAACACTTAAAATCCTAAAATTTGGAAAGGCAAGTTGGCTTTTAGAGCAGACATGCATGATTTGATTTCAGGGACAGAAAAATAACTTCAAATTATTAAGATATATTCACTCTGTTTAGATTTACGATAGCAAAAAATATACCTACTTTTCTAACAAATTAGTATAAATTTTAACTCCGTTTTATGTCTCATAAGCCCTAGTGAACCTTCACTTTCTTTCCTTACTATTTCATTCAGTACAGGGCACAAAACTAAAAATGATAAGCTAAGAAATAAATAGCCCACTATCAAAAGAAGCCTATGAATCTGTCCCTGAAATATCAAAATCCTGATTATCCATTTCTTTACCGCAAATCTGAACCATGCCCAACAGCAATACATTCAAAAGGAAAAAAATCCTAGGTACACTATGATGTGAGATAACTTACTAAGGGAAGGATATGAGAAAAATGACCTTAAAATAATTCAGTAATATTATTATTATATTATTCAGTAACATTAATAATTCAGTGTGTGATACTTTAAGACAATCACACAACTGGGAAGACCAGAACTAAAAAGAACTCATTTCACTGGAACAGAGTTAACCTGCTCTCCTTAACAAAAGCAAAGTTATAATTATTTGCAGGAAAGGGTACCCATGATAATAGCTGACATTTATTAAGCATGTTAACTCCTCATTAATACTTAACTACCCTATGAAGTATCATTATTCCTTTATTTTACAGATGAGGAAACAGCCGTTTAGGGATGTTAAAAAAAACTTGTCCGCAGTCACCCCAGCTCCTAGGGCAAGAGTGGCAACACCAGTCTGTTATTAGCTGGTCACTACCAGCGTTGGCTAGACATTCACCACTGCTATCTCAAGTGCTGTGATTAGCCTCTGGGAAAACAAGACGGCCAAGGTCCTACAGAAGAAGACAAGATATGTGGACTCTAAGCGCAAACACTGTTTCACAAGAACCTTATAAGGGCATAAAGGAGGCACAAACGAGAGGGGTGGCAGGAAGGCGATGAATCGGTTAGCCTCTGCAATAAACTAACTATACCAGTCAATGTTTCTTTAAATAAAGCATACCCAAAATGTACCTCCCAGTCAGTATACTTTCTTTTGAAAGTACTTATTTACCGTTTTTATTCACCAACATCCATTACCTTATGTTATGCTGGTCTAATTTCTGAGTATATAAAACTCACACATGTTTACAGTACACATTTATGTATACACACAACATATGCATAACATTTAGGTTATGATATTGCATTACTAGTTTTCATGTGGTTTGGGCAGGAAAGTGTACTTTGAACATGATGTTTTTGACCTGTCTGAACTGTCCTCATCAGTGATAAAAATTACAAGTAAGAATGAAAGGAATGTACTTTTCTCTGTGACTCTTCTGAAGTAGCAGAAGAGCGTTTTCAGCTTCTCTGGTTTCCTTGATGAACGTCCTTCAAACAACCTGAAAGAGACCAGAAATAAAAGAGGGTAAAGATGATTTTAAACGCCTTCATGATTCACAAAAAACTAAATCTATATTGCTACCGAAACAAAAGAAGTAATTATTCCGGAAGGCAATTCTGGACGACAGAAACCTGGGAAACTGTGTGGATTCAAACAGCGTCTGGGGAGGACAGAAACCAACGAGGAGCAGGCTTCCTCGAAGCTGCTCTTCAACAACCACGTTCCCCCAGGCTGTCTTCCTGCGGGGAGAAAGCGCCATCTGGCCCCCTGAAGACAATCAGGCCAGGGAGTTAATGCTCATTTCCCCCATGGCAAATATTATTGGCCATAGCATTACTAGGTCATTACATGATTGAACAAAATGGTATCAGGAAAAAAAACCACAGGCGTGCTTGGCGGTGGGGGGCCGCTATAGCAACAAGAAGCAGGTCTGCCGAGACACTGGTGGACGGACCGATCCTTGGTGAGTAAACAGATATACCCTTCGCGTGGTAACCCAAACACTGGCCACCCTATGTCATCCAGTTTCCAGCAACCCGGACTTGCACAGCTTAATTTAGTTTT
Source organism: Oreotragus oreotragus (assembly GCA_006410675.1). Lineage (NCBI taxonomy): Eukaryota > Metazoa > Chordata > Mammalia > Artiodactyla > Bovidae > Oreotragus > Oreotragus oreotragus. Next base: position 876,849 of record SJYX01017258.1, on the reverse strand, counting down.
CTTTGAAATGATGTGGCATTGTTACTGGTAACACATAATGCAATTTATCCTGAGGAAAGAAAAGCAAGGCTTTGGAACTATATGACCTGAGTAAGTAGTTCACCAAAAGATTTCCAACGCAAATGCATGCTTTCAGGCACAATAGCTAGCTTCACAAAGGTATTTAAAAATCATAAAGAAATTCTGTGGCTATAAATGATGAAGTATTAGTCATCTGCCTCTAGTCACATACTCTTGCTTTAAAACCAGAAACCCTTCAAGTAAAAGTTCACTTTAATAAGTGCTGAAATGGGTAAAATTTTCCATGATTAGAGAAACAAGCTTATGTAACTATGCAGAGAGGGAAAAGTTAATTCTATGAGCAAATCCTATTGAGCAAATGAAATGAATTAGGAAAAGGGAAGGAAATGCACATGTCAAATAATCCTGTTTTCAATGATCTGAAATTCTTTATTCAGGGTCAATTTCTGAGAAAACAATTTATATAAACCCTTATTTCCTGAAAAGAATGCTAAATATCAGAGAGCATTTTAACCAAATCTGAAATCTAATTAATGTTAAAAAATAGTTTGAGTGTCTATGTGATAATTTTTACTCTTCTAAAAGAATGTATTTTCTAAAACATTTATTAAAAATACTCTTAAAATCTAGCTGCCTGCTGGAAGAATCTATGAGAACATAGGTTTCAGTTTGGTGTCTTCTGCAATATGTCAGCCAGAATAGAGTTTGTTTAAATCAAAATGATAGTCAAAATGAAGGAGCCACTTGGCAGTTTAATTAAACATCCTGTATCCGATAAATATGATTTACTAAATGAATACCTTGGGATCCATTGCAAATCCCTTTCCAAGGTTTATCACTTAGCAGAGGGAAGCAGGATAAATATCACTATAAAGGCAGCTTTCACCTTTTTTTTTTAAGAGATGAATTGATGTAGCGTACGATTCAATTAAGAGGAAAAAGCTCCTCTTCCACAGAACTGTTGCATAGTGAGTGAAAATGACTACTGCCCTTAAGAAATAATTCCCCCAAACATAAAAGGCATCCTGAGCTTCAGTATGTGGTCAGTTGCTTATAAAATTACATAAAAGTTCACATATTCATAACCATGATGACAAATTATTAACTTTAAGAGACTCTTGGGACTACAGATTTATTACCCGAGCAATATGGACCTTCCTGGAAGGATTACATGGCTGTTATTATCCCCCACTACAAATGAGCACTACTGATTATTTTTCAGGTTCAAATCTTACAGGTACAAATCAAACAGAATCTCAACACATTCTTTTCCTTCATTGCTCTAAGTCTAAAATCAAATCTCTGTGTAACCAAATATGCTTTCCCATCTTTCTGATGGGGAAGTGTGCGGGGGTTGAGGTCTGGGACACAACGAGGAGGCAGAACAGCAAAGATGAGGAGGTAGTTTAGATTTTTGATTCGTAGACTTGGGCATAGCCACCTAAATAAATGAGGCAGCAAGTGAAAATAACATAAAAACACAGGTACTCTACAGGACCGAAAGCTACCAAAACGATGCACTGTCTGTAGGAGGAAGGAAGAGACAAAGGCACCGAGGAGAGAGCCCGAGAAAGGAAGAGTCAGAAAGACGGGGCTGGCAAGACAGAGAGCAGAGACGGAGCAGAGACGGAGAGCAGAGACGGAGCAGAGACGGAGAGCAGAGACGGAGCAGAGACGGAGAGGGGGCACGAGAGCCAGAAACTCACAGAAACACACACTCAGAGCGACAAACACAGAGACTCAGACTGAGATCTTCTCGTAATCATCAAGCACCAGCCAGATGCTTTTAATGCCTCGATGCCACTTTTTTAAAATTCAGACTTTCAAGTCCGAGGCCATGTTGGTTTTTCGGCTCTGCCACACGGCACACAGGTTCTTAGATTCAGACCACAGCTTGAACCCGCGTCCCCTGCAGCAGAAGCAGAGCTTTAACCACTGGACTGCCTGAGAAGCCCCTGGATATACACATATTTAAAGTCACACTGTGAGTCAGCAGGCGTCCATGTGGAAATGCACGTGAACTAGGCCATACTCGCCCCTCCTCACGTAGGGAGGACTTTTAGCATCTAACCGAATAATAATTACAGACCATTAAAGGAAACAAACAGAAAAGGCCAGTTAGACCTTTTGTTCTAAACAAAACTTCTTATTTTCAGTAAGTCAATCAAGGGTCAGCTACATATTAACTTCTTTTCTTTCCATACATATAAAGAAAAACATAGTTTAATGAAATCTTTCCCTGAATGGAATACTGATAACATTACTGGAATTGGATTCTAGACACACACACACACACTCCCATGTGATTTCAAGTTAAGGATTCATCCTATTAGTATACAATAAATCAAACCCAAAGCACTATAACCTCCACTTGAAAGTGGAAGCAAATGATAATCCGGAACCCAGCCAGAAAGTCATTCTTGGCTTTGCTGTGAAGCAGTGTGCCATATGGCCCCGGCAGCATTTTCAATCCAGGGAAGAGACAGATGTAAAAGCCTCCTGGGCTGCCCACTGTTGCAACCTACAATTAATCTCTGACCATCAGTTTCTAAGCAATTTCAGAAGCATCAATGCTAATCACATTGGAAGCCTTTATAAGAATGTTTAGGCCCTGAAAGGCAAGCAGGGGAAAAGGTCAGGGGTGTTTAACATAACTAAACAGGGCTGGAAAAACACAACAATAAATAAAAAAAGGGAAGACTTATTCAATTTATTGACGTCAGCCTTCTATCACATACTCTTACCATTTTCCTTATGCAATTAACTAGCTAGCCTTTTAAGACAAAATACACTCACACACATACACAGCTCCCAACTGGCAGAAACTATAATCATAAACAGCAACTATGGCAAAAAAAGGAAAGCATGCCAGCAACAAAATGCTCCATAATCTGCTTACCAAATGGCTCATCAAGTTAGGTACCTGACTGTCCATAGGCCACAAGAAAAAGAGGGAACTATTGGTTGTTTTCATTTCTGGAGCACACTCAGAGCATCTGCTCTTGGGAGGAAGTGAGGCGTAAGGAAACAGCACTGAGTCTGAACAGAAGACAGTGTTCAAGTCCCAGTGCTGCCACCTAAGCTCTTCCCTGATGAAAGTGCGACTGGGATGCTGTGTGCTTATTTCCCTCACGGTCATTCCAGGCTGGAAATCATTCTTACAGATCAAGAATTATTTCAAAGGACAGTTCCAATTTCTGACTAGCTATGAGGTAAAAAAGGCCAACCATACCCTGAGTTTTGAACTCCAATTATACCAGTTAACTTGGTGAAGTGAACTACCCTCTCTAAGCCTCCAACTTCTTATCTGAAAAATAAGAAAACAATATTGAATTTATAGGGACTGATATGAAGGTTAAAAAATAATAGTACAGTCACTGGTACATGGCAGGCACTTAATAAATACTAGTTATTAGATATTTTTATGCAAAAACTTCAGATAATGCTGAGTAGGTAGAGGATAGAATAAGTCATTACATAATGCCCAGCTTAAAAAAAAAAAATCAAGACTTATTTACGTAAAACACTTACACTGTTCTAATCCATATTCTCTTCATTAAGAAAAATGGCTCAGCCTCTTTTCCCATCAAGCCTAACATACTGACACTCGAGCCAACAAGCTCGGTCTGCAGGATAAATCACCATGCACAATGAAGAGAGACAACAGGATGTTGCCAAGACCAGCATTCTCCTGTCAAAAGTTTAGATGACAAACAAAGATGCTTTAAAAATAAAACATATATTAAAATTAATGTAAATTCTGGTTATGGCAGCAGGAAATGAGAAGTCACGGAAGTCAAGGCCTCCCAAGACCTCTTGACTTCCACCTGTCAGTCATCCCAAACCTACAGTCCACTTCACTGCGGAGGACAGACCATCAGGGGGCCCTGTGCTCTTGCGTTTCCTCGACACCGAGAGTGAGGGGGCGGCAATGATACTGTGCTCACAGGGCTGTAACTGGGAAGGAAGAAGTCACCCACACTATTCTGGAAAGGCCCAAAATCTCTGTGCGATTCTACTCTCGAAAGCAAATTACAAACACTGTCTACTTTCTAATTAACCATTTCTGATAACTGACTTGTTCCTCCTATTTAACTGACTTTTCTTTTGATTAAAAAAGTAATATATGATCATTATAAAAGCAATCTGAAAACATATAGATGTGTACGAAACGGTTTATCTCACCACCCAATGGTAATCATATTTTGACTCATTTTCTTGTCTGTCCGTCTTCTGTGCATATATATTATGCATAGGTATAAACACAAAGTATATTAATAGATACCGATATTTTAACATAATTGAGACTGCATTTTTTGTACAATTTTTAATTTCTTTTTTAAAAACCTACAATTACTGATTCTAACCACACGTAACGTCTGTTCCCTTTCTTGTGCTTTTTCTTGTTTTACCTAATGTGGAATGTGTAGTTATAGTTACTAACAGAGAACCTTAAGCTTTTCTGAGAAAAGGGCTACAAACATTTAACCAAGATATAGTACTGAAGTTATCTGTGACAAGTTTAAATACTGAATTCTTAATGAGTAAAATTTAATGGCTGTAATTTGCTTTAAAATATTCTAGGGAAAAACAAAGTGGGGTTAAACAAGTGAAAAAAAGAGAAAAACCAGATACTGTTAAGTACTGAAGTTGGTTTATCTTTAAAAATACCCATAATACAGTTTAAAAATAACTTATCTAGAAAAGAGGCTTTCTGAACTGATTCACAATTCTTGTCAAAAAATTTAAATCTGTTTAAATCAAAAAATCTTCTGAGAAAGTTTATAACTAAGACATAGTTTATCTTAGGTTTGTAACTAAGACATAAGGGTTATCTTAGGAACCATCAATATATATGACTAACTGACCATTCTACAGAAACAAACTCTAAGTAGTCACTGATACACTAATTCTAAACCATTATTAGAGCTACTTCTTACCAAAACTCAGAATAACAACTCCAAAATCACTGGGATTGTCTCTGGAATTCCAGATAGAAATGTCATAATTTATAGCATCTCTGACAGATCCTAGAGCTGACCAAACGTTTATTCCAAATAAACAGGATACTTACTCCTTGGAGAATCCTTATTACTATAATACTCTTCATGGAAATAGATAATTATATTTCTACAAAATTAAATTTCCACTTCTTTACTTACATACAAAATTTGACCATTTCCTTTTCTATATTAAAAAAGAAAATCTGTGAGAGATAAATAGCTCGTAACAGTGAGTCTACTTGTAAAGAAAAATTCTTTAATAATTTTTCAAACAGGCACAAAAGTTGTATTTAATAAACAGGTTCTTTATACAACCACAATTGCAGATACCAAGGTTCTTTGTTTTCTCTTAATCCTATCCCAAACACTAAAGAAATCACAGGTAAAAAAACGCTTAATTATACGTGGCTTAAAGATAAAACATCTCATAATTCCTAAGAATACAATGCAGTTTGAAAAGTAAAAGACCAGAGAGTGAGATCAAGACTGCCACTAACCAGTCACTTAATTTCTCATATGTTTCATCTATAAAGTTTACCTTCATTTATTCAACAGGGATTTACCGAAGGACTACAATGCATAAGATTTTGTGAAAACAACAAAGAACAGAGCAGATAATCTCTCTGTCCCACTGGAAGGATTAAACAAGCAATTATAACAGAGTCAGGTAGGCAGTGCATCAGGAAAAGCAGGCAACCCTACAGGCACACAGCTGACCGCACAGGCCCCCGGAGCGCCCGGGAGGCCTCCCCGCAGACACCTGCACCATCCCACCGACCTCCTTCTGGAAAGCCTCCCTCGCTTCACCTCCACCACTACCCTCTTCCGCTACCATCTTCTTTCCTGCGGCATCGCAGTAGTCTCCTCTCTCCACTCGGTTCCCCCTTGCAGTCAAAATAAACTTTTCAAACTTTAAATCGAATCAAGTGCACTCTGCCCCATGTCAAGTCCTTTAATGACTTCCTGTTGCCTCAGGATGGCCTCCCTGGCACAGCCTCCCGGCCTCAGCTTACCTCTGCGCCTCTGCTCGCTCTCCAGGCTGCAGCCACATGGCGTCCTCAGCCCCTGGGCAGGCTGTGTGCAGCCTGCCACAGCTCCTGTACCTGCTGTGCCCCTCTGCCCAGAATGCAGTCAACTTCCCTTTCTTCCTTGGTAAAAACATTCCTGCTCACTCTTTCATACTTAGTTCAACAGTTATTTCCTCAAGGCAGGTTTTCCTTACTAGATTATATCCTTCTCTAATCCAGTGCCATCATGCTGTGCACCTACTCTCTGCATCAGGGCTCCCCAGCCTTCTCGGCACCAGGGACCAGTTTTGTGGAAGACAACTTTTCCACGGACCTGGTCAGGGAGATGGTTTCGGGATGATTCTCATAAGGAGCACGCAACCTAAATCCCTCACACAGGCAATCCCTGTATTCAAATGTTTTACTTTCATTTGTCAAAGAAATAAAGTAAAATACAATAAACATACCAAAGTGTATTATTTTTAATAAAAACTTATATTAAGTACTGATAAGATAAATTTTAGAATTTTTCTCCTCATAAGAGAGAGAAGCATTTGGGATAACTTTCTATGTCATTGCAAAGAACTGTGACCCCATTTCTCCGCTGCCTTGGGGAGCAGTCAGAAATGCTGTCGTTATACACTAAGTGGCATTGGAAACAATGACACTCTCTGGGAATTCCCTGGTGGGTTCAGTGGTTAGAACTCGGTGCTTTCACTGGGTTTGATCCCTGGTTGGGGAACTAAGATCCCACAAGCTGTGCAGCTTGGCCAAAAAAAAGGAAAAAGAAGAAGAAGAAACAGCGACACTCTAGTAACACTGAACACACCTATAAGCTAGATCTTAGTCTGTAAGCACCATTCTCCAATAAAAGGAAAACCAGGGTTCCTCAAGAAAATGACTGATTCTCCAGTTGGGTAATAGAAAATGTAAGATGAGCCTGGCACGTTATGAGGCCAGGAAGTAAAAAAACACTTCAATAATTAAAAAAAAAAAAAAGGCTGGGGGCTTTTTAAAAGAACACAGCTGCCAACCTGAAGGAGCCCTAGGGGCCAAATGGAATAATATTAACTCACAGAATAAAGTATACGGAAGTCCATTCTGATACTAAACTTGGGTAAGAAGGGATAGCTCTTCTTTACAATAGAATTTCAATAAATGTAGAAGGAAAGAGAGAAATTAAAAAATCACAATAGGCAAACAGTACAGTAATAACTGTTAGACCAGGTCCACCGACGGATGCTGAAGGCAGTGGGGAGAAATACAGTGCAAGCATTTGCACGGTGTCAACAACCCCCTCCCCCAAGGTATTTATTAATCCCAAAGAAAGAGTCTGAAACTGCAGTGTCCCAGGAGACAGCACCTTAGCAAGGTCACTGATCACCAGCGGTAAGGCACGCCAGCATCAAGAGCCTACTGACGCAATGCACAGAGGACACAAGATCGCTCTCTCAGATTTCTGTCAAAGATGCAGTGGCCCCACTCCACTTGTGAGAACAATGTCAGTCAAACCCAGACTGAAGAGCATAGTGCAAAGTAACTGACGAGCTGTCTTTAAAAGTGTCACCATCACGAAAGAAAAGGAGAAACTCAAGAACAGTGTAGAGAAGACTTAGGAAGCTACAGCCCTCACCTGCAGGGAACCCCAAACTCCCCAGCATCTGCCAGAAGCACTGGGCAGTATGGAGCCCTGTGTGCCCCGCATTTTTTTCCTATACGTATACCCCGAATGATAAATTAGGCACAGTAACACGTTAATGACAATGACTAATAATAAAGCAGAACAACTGTAACAATATAGTGAGTTACGTGAAGCTGCTCTCCTGCTTCCAGAATATCCTCTTGTGCGTATCTAATGCCTCTTCCATCTTAACTAAGCACTTTACAGGCAGAGTGGCCATAACCTGTGACTGTAACAGCAAAACTAGAATGAATTTCTTTTACCTTCACAAGTCCATGGAAAGAAGTACTTTACAGCTCTCTCTGTCACATTCAAATTGCCATCATCACTACTCATGTGCTTGGGAGCCATTATTAATTAAAATAAGGGTTACTTTAACACAGGCAATGCAATACCTCAAGAGTTGATCTGATAACCAAGACAGTCTACTAAGTGAGTAAGAGGTGGGATATCCTGGACAAGGGGAGGTGGGATATCCTGGACAAGGGGATGATCCAAGTCCCAGACGGGAGGGAGTGGGACGGTACAAGATTTCAGCATGCTACTCAGAATGATGTGCAACTTAAAACTTAATGAATTTTTTTATTTCTGGAATTTTCCATTTAACATTTTCAGACTGCAGTTGACTACAGGTAACTAAAACTATAGAAAGCAAGCCACAGATAAGAGGGGACTACTGTAAATGCCACGGGGAATAGTGGGAAGATTCTGGAGCAGAAAAATAACAGCAGAAAAAAACAGCTGGAATTAAAATAAGGCCAGTTAACAGTATTATACCAATATTAATTTCCTGGCTTTGATCATTTTCCTATGGTTACATAATAACATTACAATAAAGGGAAGTTAGGTGAGTTATATACAGGAATTTTCAGTACTATTTCTGCAACTTTTTTAACATGTCTAAATTGATTTGAAATAAAGTTTTTAATGAGACTACATCAAAAAGGTAAACTAAAAGAAGCTGCATCACCATGCCAATGAACTGTGAACACAGATACAGAAGAGAAACAGAACTTCGTCAGCTGTGAGCAAAGTCATGTGACTCTGCTCCCTGCCTGCATCCCCTCCGCTCCCTGTCCTTGCTGCCCCACCCCTCAGGGGCAGGAGATGGGGACATTACACACAGTCGACTGGGAAAGAGGGGCATATATTGTAATGATTTTCTGAAGGCCCGCTCCTGACACTGGGGAAAAAACTCACACTCTACCCACAGATCCCATAAAGATAATTCTCATGTGAAAAACAAGAGATTGGAGGGGTGAGAAGGGGAAGGTGTAGGAAGAGAAAAATTATATTCATTTGCCAAGAAGATTTGACAATGTTTTTGTGTAAATTATGGAGAAAGCGATAATCTGGGGAAATGGCTACAATCTGAAACTTTATCAATATCTTCACAATAAACTACTTTAATAAACATTATTTTGTCTTTCTTTTAAAAACACTGCATTAATAAATTAATCATGACTGTAAAAGGGAAAGCCAACTTTAACTCACACCTTACAGAGTCTTCCCCAGTAGCTCAGATCGTAAAGAATCTGCCTGCAACGCAGCAGACCTGGATTCGAGCCCTGGGTTGGGGAGATCCCCTGGAGAAGGGAACAGCTACCCACTCCAGTATTCTGGCCTGGAGAATCCCATGGACAGAGGAGCCTGGCAGGCTACATACAGTCCATGGGGTCACAAACAGTTGGACACGACTGAGCGACTTTTATTTCACTTCACTTTCACTTTACAGAAAGGAAGACTCATGGTGCAGCCTTCAATTATTTCGGCATAAACAAACACCCTGTGAATAAATAGTCACATTGAACAGGCATAGAGAGTCCAGGGCACTTAGAGGGGAAGGACAGCCTGACAGGGGAGAGAGAACAAGGGCCTCGGAGTGAGACAGAGCTGAGATCAGACTTTCTCTCTGTCACTCACTGGCTCCTCGACCCCAAGCACGTTTTGTAATGATGAATTTTAATCAGCTTGCTTGCAAAATGCCAAAAGTATCACTTAACTCACTGTACTATAAAGAGTAAATTACACAATTGTACATAAAATGTCTGGCAAATCACTCAATGCCAACTTTTTGTATTTTACTGTTAAAAAGGTATTCTCTGAAAACATACCGATTGAAGTTAATATCTGGATAACTGGAATACTCTGATTTCATCTTAGCATTGCGCCGTGGAAACGTGCAGAAGAAAGCATTAGCTAAAAGACTGGCAATCTGCTCCTGTGACATTGTGATGGAATGATTCATCTTCTGTTTCAGGAGCGGTATTGGCTGATAGAGGAAACAAAAAATACAGACAAGAAGAGCAATAATTAGTTTAGCAATTTCAAAAGCAGAGGCACCAAATTGCATTTGCTAAATTAAGGTAGGAATAATTTCAGGACACTCATGAATCCCTAAATTAGCAATACGGTTGAAGTCAAGGGCAGTTCATTAAGGATGACTGGGAAAATGTACTTGTTTGACAAAGTGCAGATTTTAATCAATAATAACGACAGTGAAGAGAACACAAACATTACTTGTATCAGTGACAAACAAGATTCCTTTAGCAAGTAAGAAGTAAAAACACATTACCTTGTAATGAAAAATTAAAACAAAGGATGGAAGAGAAAAATGTAATGTTGAGGTTGGCTATTATTGCATATGCTAAATTTTGTTCTCATTTAAAGATTATTGGACAGACTAATTTTTCTATTTCAGTCCAAAATAAAATGATCTATGGAAAATAAATCAATAAATAAGTATTTTCCTTCTAATTCTGAATCACACTTCACATTGACAATTTAAAAGACCCAAACCTAATTTTATTAAAGTAATTAATGGAAAACGCATGTACAGACTTATTTCCATATAACTTGCAACAACATAGGCATTTCCTACATAATCAAGTTAAGGAAGACGCAGGACATTTTTCCCTCAAGCTTTTTATGTCTGATATGTCTTCAAGTTGTACCAAATCCAAGTTAACTTACCTTTTATTTTTAGCATATTCTACATGACTATTGTGTTCAGTGGGTTTTATTTTAAATGTTTAAACTGTATGGTTTTAAAGACATGCTGGGAAAGCCAATTTATATATCACTTGTTAAATTTCAAAATGCTCCAATATGATATTTAGAGGTTGCTTTTCCTTCTCCTTTCAATAAGACCCAGAAAGAATCTTGGATATCTGTATTAATCTCAAAACAACAGGCAGAGAGAATTGTCCTGGTCATATTACAGGACTCAACATTAATATGTACATTATCATGAATGCTAATATGATTAACTCATTAACAACATAAACAATTTAACTTGCCAAAGACATATTTGGATAACAAGCTGAAATGTTAACTTTTACAGCAGAGGTTTACTTTGTAGTCGAGGACAGAGGACAAAACTAAAATGTTCTCCCCATTAGTACACTAATGGAAGGACAAATAGTTTTAAGCCAGGAAAGAAGATGGCAGCCATGAATCTGACTTTGGTTCCACCACCTGAGTTGTTACAGATTACAAACTTGGGTGCTCTTGAATACGTATCCCATTAAATACGCCTTCTCTCTAAAGCATGGAGGAAAGAGCAGAGGAGAGAGTGATTCCTAGCAACAGGCTGTGCTGTGCTTAGTCACTCAGTTGTGTCAGACTCTTCGTGACCCCATGGACTGCAGCCCATAGGCTCCTCTGTCCATGAGATTCTCCAGGCAAGAATACTGGAGCGGCTTGCCATGCCCTCCTCCAGGGGATCTTCCCAACCCAGGGATCAAAGCCAGGTCTCCCGCATTGCAGGCGGATTGTTTACCATCTGGGCTACTAGGGAAGCCCAAGAATACTGGAGTGGGTAGCCTATCCCTTCTTCAGGGGATCTTCCCAACCCAGGGATTGAACCAGGGTCTCCTGCATTGCAGGTGGATTCTTTACCAGCTGAGCTACCAGGGAAGCCCCCCACACAGACTATATTCTGTCAATTATGAACTACAGTGAATTAAAGCAGCATTTAGTTAGGCACTATGGAGAAGGAAATGGCAACCCACTCCAGTATTCTTGCTTGGATAATCCCATGGACAGAGGAGCCTGGCAGGCTACAATCCATAGGTCGCAAGAGTCGGACATGACTTTGCACTATCTTTCTTTATGTTAGACCTTGGGAGACAAAGATGATCTCCCTTCAGGAAGAATATAATCTAGGGAAGCAGATATATAAAGACACAAATTACAAAATAATGTGCTAAGGATGATTTGAATGATACAGGAATGATTAACTTTGGCTGGGAGAGGTAGGAAAGTCTTCACAAGGGGCAGAGTCCAAGAGGTAGTGAGAAATTTTATGACCTCGGGGAAAAACCAAGGAGGAAGAGAGAAAAGAACGAACATGAAATATAAGCAAGCAAATAACTTGCAATATAAACGAGAAGAGTTGTAAAATGAACTAATGAGGTGAAACCATTGCTATGTAAAACTGGAAATGTCACAATGTAATGCTGACCAATACGGCACACTGGAAAACAGTCAAGATTTGGAATCAGGTTACCCCACAGACTATGTGTTTTCTGGGGTGTTCCAATGACAGACTGCAATGTGTGGGACCTTCCTACACCCTCAGGGACTGCTCCACGCTAACTGCCCCTAGGGCTCCTGTGGGTCACCCGTGTTAGCAGAAACCTGGCTAGCGTCCGTGCAGCCAAAGGGCTGGCCCCAGAAATCGAAGACAGAGGCAAACTCAAGCTACTATTGCGAGAAATAGAGGAGGACAATTATGAACAATAAACCAACAATCTCTTATAATTATCTGAAAATATAGTCTACAAATTCTCTGATAATCCCCCTCCTTGAGAGGCAGAGTATGAGCTAGATGTAGTGACGAAATTCTAATAAAGAGGAAAAAATAAAGAAAGTTGACAGTGTGTACCTTCAGATACACGATCAAAAAAGGCCCTGACCCTTCCTCTCTCTCTCTCTTTTCGGTGGCTTTTTCTGGGAAAGTTAGCAACCATGTCATGAGGACACCCATCAACCTAGAGTCCCATGGCAAGGAAGGAAGGCCTTCTGCCCGCAGCCACGTGAGTGAGGCAACTGCGGAGCGGCTCCTGCAGCCTCCAGCCTCAGGATGACTGCAGTGCTGGCCGTTACCCGACTGCAACCAGGAGGGAGCCCGCGCTAGAGCCAGCCAGTTAAGCTGCTCCCAAATTCGCAGCAGAATCTGAGATAATAAAATTTTCTTGGTTTAAAGCACTACATTTTGAGGTAGTTTGTTATGTAGCAATAAATAAAACAAAACACTCAACATTTGGAATCTTTCATTTTAAAAGTTAAGAATGTATCATGGTTAATGGGAACAGTTTCCGTTTACAAGGTGAAAAATTTGGGAGATGGATGATGGTGCGAGTTGCATACCAATGTGAATGTACTTAGTGCCACTGAACTGTACAGTTAAATATGGTTCTATCACAATAAAAAAAAATTAAAAAAACACATACATAAAAAGGGGAAAAAAATAATGTATGGTGAATTCATTTGCTTTACAGTGGGGGAGAGAAGAGGAAGGAGCAGGTATTAAACCATTTTGAAGATAAAATATTCTAAATTGACCAGTATGTTCTGAAATACTGACTATCCTGTTTTGAAAGTTAACGACTGTTTTAAAAACATAAGCAGAAGCACGAGTAAGCCAACACCAGCACTGTGAACGGAAGCTCGGAAATCGAGTGCTGCGTTTTTAACGCCCGCTCGCAGAGCTCTCCGTAACCTCTGACCTTTTCCCTCGTAGAGCAAAATTACCAGGCTCCGGCAAAAACTGTTTCCATCTCTCTCTTCTCTCTTTGACCTTGATAATTCAGGTTTAAACAAGATTCAACTGTGAGTCTCAAGAAAGCTACTGAGGAAGAAGTCATTTCTACCAACCTGGGTACAAATATTTGGCAGACAGAGTGCAATTTTCACCATATCAGGCAAAATGGACTGATACAAGTGTTGAGCTTCTGCTTCTTCTAGTACCTGAAAACCAGCAAAATACGTTACCAGTGAATAATAACCAATGAACAAATATCTGCTCTTAAAATTAAACTACATATCTGCTTTTCAGAGAATCCCATAAAAAGGCATATTATCATCATGGAACACAGGCAAAAGTGTAACAACAGGTACTGTCAGGAACCTATAAGTTAATTTCCAAATGTATGTAATTCACCTTAATGTCCTCTGAAAAGGAATGAAGTATCCCACATGTGAAATCTCTCTCAGATCACATCCACAACTAAACAGAATATTTGCAAATGAAAAGCAGTACATTCCGCCCTTGATTACTTCAACTAAAAACTATTAGACCACCAAGCTTCTACAGCCTATAATTTAAAGAGCTCACCATGAAAGGCACACAATGTTTCAGAGCAACTTTTACTGATCTCCTGGATAGTAAACAAAGAGTTCCAGGTGACTCAGAATTTTCCTTTCACAGGGACCTTTAGGAATTTAAAACCGCAATTTCCGTACCATAATTTGAAGTACAAGAAGAACGATATTTATGGCCCATTTTTGTCTTATAAGTTCTCATCCCTTCAATGCTTTAGAAATTACTTTAGTCTATTTAATCCAATTTTTCTCAAAACATCAGAGCAATTCTTTCAAAACAGTGAAAATGAAAACACTCTTAATTTAGATATTCTATATATACAGTCAGGATTAATCATGTATCTATCTGAAATCACATCTGAACTAGATAGATGAGGTCTCAGTTATAATCCAGTCTGATCCTGTCATTATTAAAGAGAAAAGAAAACTGAGGCCAAGGAGGTTACCCTCATTATCCTAGACTGAATAGGTGAACTAGCAGCTAAATCAGAACTAGAACCCAAGTGTTCTGGCCTATACTCCATGGCTCTCCCCCACTTCTCTTTGTTACCGCGTTTGCGACTGATGAGGATATAGACTCTTTAAAAATATCTAGATTCAGTTTAGCTATGAGGAGCTAAACTGAAATAAATATGCATTTGTCTACCTACAGCTACACACTGCATGTGTGTAAACAGAAAAAGTAGCAAAGATAATTTGCATTCACCTTGGTTTTACAAGGAAGTTTTACTATTGAGAATTTTCTTTATACCAAAGGTTTAAAACTCAAACCTATGTGCAACTCCTTCTTTAAATTAGGATAATGGGGAAACTGATACTCAAAATGGACAGAAAGATATTTACAATCCAGAGAGTGTAGGATTCAATTAATCACAGGTATATTAAAAAACACTAAGCAAGTTAAGAACACAAGACAATTATTAATTCTGGAGAAAACACGCAGTTTTACAAGAGGAGAAAAGGAATCATATCTCAGATATGAACAGTTTTTACCATTGTACTAAAAAGCCAGAATACTGACCTAACTGAAATGAATATTTTACATATAGTGGAAAAGTGGGAAATGGAAATAAGGCTGTGTTAGAGGTGATAGGGTTAAGTAAGCAACAGATAAATCCAACAGATCTCTAACAGGAAGTAAACACACTAAAAAGAATAAAGTAAAGGCTAAAGAGGGTTCAAAGCCTCTTCATGATAAGCCTCTTTAATGCCAATAAAGGGCTTCCCAGATGGCTCAGGGGCTAAAGAATCCACTGGCAATGCAGGAGACAAGGGTTCCATTCCTGGGTCGGGAAGATCCCCTGGAGGAGGGCATGGCAGCCCACTCCAGCATTCTTGCCTGGGGAATCCCATGGACAGAGGAGCACAGTCCACAGGGTGGCAAAGGGTTGGACGCGACGGAAATGACTGGGCACGAACAATGCCAATCAAAGGAAAATAAGATTTAAAAACTGAAACAATAGGGAGCGCTCGGCTCCTGCAGAACCCTAGCGCAAGCAGCAAAGACGCTCGCGCTCCTGCACCTGAAGATGCATAGAATCCATTAATGCACTTAAGACACTCAAATTCTTCTTACTCCTCATTTCTCTCTTTGTTTTTGAAGACACTGTGGAACAATTAGAGACTTACAGGAAGTTGTGAAAATGACACAGAGAGGCCAGTTGACTCTTCGCCCAGTTTTCCTTAGTGGCTCCGTTCTGGATTAACGCAGCACAGTATCAGGCCAGGAAATGGATAGTGGTACAGTACGTGTATGCCGTTCTAGGCTCCTTTTCACACATACATTTGCTTAACCCGTATCAGGATCAAGATGCAGAAGCGCTCCACTACAGCAAGAGTCTCCCTTGCGGTACTAATTTATAGTCACTCCCTCCGTCCAACTACCCCTGGACCCTAGGAAGCATCATCACCCTGCTGTCCATCTCTGTAATTCTGTTGTTATACAAATGGAATCAAATGGCAGGTGTTCTTTAAAGACTGATTGGGAACAGTTTCCGTTTACAAGGTGAAAAATTTGGGAGATGGATGATGGTGCGAGTTGCATACCAATGTGAATGTACTTAGTGCCACTGAACTGTACAGTTAAATATGGTTCTATCACAATAAAAAAAAATTAAAAAAACACATACATAAAAAGGGGAAAAAAATAATGTATGGTGAATTCATTTGCTTTACAGTGGGGGAGAGAAGAGGAAGGAGCAGGTATTAAACCATTTTGAAGATAAAATATTCTAAATTGACCAGTATGTTCTGAAATACTGACTATCCTGTTTTGAAAGTTAACGACTGTTTTAAAAACATAAGCAGAAGCACGAGTAAGCCAACACCAGCACTGTGAACGGAAGCTCGGAAATCGAGTGCTGCGTTTTTAACGCCCGCTCGCAGAGCTCTCCGTAACCTCTGACCTTTTCCCTCGTAGAGCAAAATTACCAGGCTCCGGCAAAAACTGTTTCCATCTCTCTCTTCTCTCTTTGACCTTGATAATTCAGGTTTAAACAAGATTCAACTGTGAGTCTCAAGAAAGCTACTGAGGAAGAAGTCATTTTTACCAACCTGGGTACAAATATTTGGCAGACAGAGTGCAATTTTCACCATATCAGGCAAAATGGACTGATACAAGTGTTGAGCTTCTGCTTCTTCTAGTACCTGAAAACCAGCAAAATACGTTACCAGTGAATAATAACCAATGAACAAATATCTGCTCTTAAAATTAAACTACATATCTGCTTTTCAGAGAATCCCACAAAAAGGCATATTATCATCATGGAACACAGGCAAAAGTGTAACAACAGGTACTGTCAGGAACCTATAAGTTAATTTCCAAATGTATGTAATTCACCTTAATGTCCTCTGAAAAGGAATGAAGTATCCCACATGTGAAATCTCTCTCAGATCACATCCACAACTAAACAGAATATTTGCAAATGAAAAGCAGTACATTCCGCCCTTGATTACTTCAACTAAAAACTATTAGACCACCAAGCTTCTACAGCCTATAATTTAAAGAGCTCACCATGAAAGGCACACAATGTTTCAGAGCAACTTTTACTGATCTCCTGGATAGTAAACAAAGAGTTCCAGGTGACTCAGAATTTTCCTTTCACAGGGACCTTTAGGAATTTAAAACCGCAATTTCCGTATCATAATTTGAAGTACAAGAAGAACGATATTTATGGCCCATTTTTGTCTTATAAGTTCTCATCCCTTCAATGCTTTAGAAATTACTTTAGTCTATTTAATCCAATTTTTCTCAAAACATCAGAGCAATTCTTTCAAAACAGTGAAAATGAAAACACTCTTAATTTAGATATTCTATATATACAGTCAGGATTAATCATGTATCTATCTGAAATCACATCTGAACTAGATAGATGAGGTCTCAGTTATAATCCAGTCTGATCCTGTCATTATTAAAGAGAAAAGAAAACTGAGGCCAAGGAGGTTACCCTCATTATCCTAGACTGAATAGGTGAACTAGCAGCTAAATCAGAACTAGAACCCAAGTGTTCTGGCCTATACTCCACGGCTCTCCCCCACTTCTCTTTGTTACCACGTTTGCAACTGATGAGGATATAGACTCTTTAAAAATATCTAGATTCAGTTTAGCTATGAGGAGCTAAACTGAAATAAATATGCATTTGTCTACCTACAGCTACACACTGCATGTGTGTAAACAGAAAAAGTAGCAAAGATAATTTGCATTCACCTTGGTTTTACAAGGAAGTTTTACTATTGAGAATTTTCTTTATACCAAAGGTTTAAAACTCAAACCTATGTGCAACTCCTTCTTTAAATTAGGATAATGGGGAAACTGATACTCAAAATGGACAGAAAGATATTTACAATCCAGAGAGTGTAGGATTCAATTAATCACAGGTATATTAAAAAACACTAAGCAAGTTAAGAACACAAGACAATTATTAATTCTGGAGAAAACACGCAGTTTTACAAGAGGAGAAAAGGAATCATATCTCAGATATGAACAGTTTTTACCATTGTACTAAAAAGCCAGAATACTGACCTAACTGAAATGAATATTTTACATATAGTGGAAAAGTGGGAAATGGAAATAAGGCTGTGTTAGAGGTGATAGGGTTAAGTAAGCAACAGATAAATCCAACAGATCTCTAACAGGAAGTAAACACACTAAAAAGAATAAAGTAAAGGCTAAAGAGGGTTCAAAGCCTCTTCATGATAAGCCTCTTTAATGCCAATAAAGGGCTTCCCAGATGGCTCAGGGGCTAAAGAATCCACTGGCAATGCAGGAGACAAGGGTTCCATTCCTGGGTCGGGAAGATCCCCTGGAGGAGGGCATGGCAGCCCACTCCAGCATTCTTGCCTGGGGAATCCCATGGACAGAGGAGCACAGTCCACAGGGTGGCAAAGGGTTGGACGCGACGGAAATGACTGGGCACGAACAATGCCAATCAAAGGAAAATAAGATTTAAAAACTGAAACAATAGGGAGCGCTCGGCTCCTGCAGAACCCTAGCGCAAGCAGCAAAGACGCTCGCGCTCCTGCACCTGAAGATGCATAGAATCCATTAATGCACTTAAGACACTCAAATTCTTCTTACTCCTCATTTCTCTCTTTGTTTTTGAAGACACTGTGGAACAATTAGAGACTTACAGGAAGTTGTGAAAATGACACAGAGGGGCCAGTTGACTCTTCGCCCAGTTTTCCTTAGTGGCTCCGTTCTGGATTAACGCAGCACAGTATCAGGCCAGGAAATGGATAGTGGTACAGTATGTGTATGCCGTTCTAGGCTCCTTTTCACACATACATTTGCTTAACCCGTATCAGGATCAAGATGCAGAAGCGCTCCACTACAGCAAGAGTCTCCCTTGCGGTACTAATTTATAGTCACTCCCTCCGTGCAACTACCCCTGGACCCTAGGAAGCATCATCACCCTGCTGTCCATCTCTGTAATTCTGTTGTTATACAAATGGAATCAAATGGCAGGTGTTCTTTAAAGACTGATTTTATTCACCCAGTTTAACATTCTTGAGATCCATGCAATTTCCTGACGGTACCAGGAGTTAACGCCTACTGCTGAGCAGTGTTACAGAGCATGGCTATACCACCATTTGCTTAACCACTCTACCTGCTGAGGGGCACTGTGGTGGTTCCCAGGTTTTGGCTATCACAAACAAAATTGCCTTTTACGTTCACCTGCCTATACTGTTATGCCTGAAATAATTTCTCGTAAGCAGCATACAGTGTGTTGTCTTTTTAATCCACTCTGTAAATCTCTTTTAATTGGTGAACTTTGATCATTTACATTTAATCACTGATATGTTAGAACTTATTAATTTTTAATTTTCTTTTTATTTTACCTGCTTTCTTTTCCTTTATTCCTATGGGTTACCCAAATATATTTTAGAATTCCATTTTTATGCATCTAAAATGTATTTGAGCACATCTCTTTGAACAGATTTGTTTTAATTGGCTGCTCTAGGCATTTCATTATATATGATTTATCACTATTCATTCTGGTGCCAACACTTCACACGCTGCAGTACAGAAATATTACCTGAAGGCCCTTTACCTCTCCCCATTATAATTTTAATATTTCTTTACATACACTGAGAACCACATTTGATAGTGTTAAAATTTTTGAAAACAGCAAAACAGAAAATGTCAAACACTATTTAGAAAACTCAAGAAGAGAAGGCTACTATATGTTTACTCTTTCTTCTATTCTTCTTTCTTTATACAACAAGATTCCATCTTTTATCATTTCCTTTCTGTTTCAAGAAACTCCTTTACACATTCTTGTAGGACGGATCTATTAACGACAAACTGTCTTCCTTTCCTTCATCTGAGAATGTCACTGTTCTTTAGTCCTGAAGCACATTTTTAACGGATACACACTTCTCTGCTGACAGTTCGTTTCTCTTACTCCTTCAAAAATATTGTGTCATTTCTCTCTGGCCTCCGTGTTATCTGATGAGAAATTCACTGTCATTCAAACAGTTTTTGCCCGACAGGCAATATGCCATTTCCTACTGAATGCTTTCAAAATTCTTTTCTTTGCCTTTAGTTGGAATAAGTTTGACTATGATATATCTTGGCATGGATTTCTTTGGGTTTCATGTAAGAGGTTTGCTCAGCTTCTTGATGTCTTTTATTAAGTTTGGGAAATTTTCAGCTATTATTTCTAGCTTCCAGTTGCTATTTTTCATTATTGTTATTTTCTCAGCCCTGTCGCTTTTCCCTTCTCCCTTTCAGTACTAAAAACGCACAACTGTTAGAGCTTTTTAACAGTTCCAAAGATCCTTAAACTGCTTTTTCAGTCTTTTTTTTTAATGTTGTTCAGACTGAGTAATTCTTTTGCTCTTTTTCAAGTCCTCCTGTTCTTCCCTCAGTCACCTCCATTCCCCACGGAGCCCACGCCACTGCGTTTGTTTAAAAGAAAAATCAGGTATTATTCCTTTTCAGTCCTAAAATCCCCATCGGGTCTTCTGTACAGCTCCTGTTGCTGCTGGGGCTGCTGTTTTTTGCTTCAGGCAGGCCTGTAATTTCTAACTGAAGGCCGCACCGATGCCCTCGTTGGATAACTCCCGCATCTGCCTTGTCTCAGAGTTGCTGTCTGCTGACTGTCTTCACATTTTAGTTGAGGTTTTCCTGCTTCTTGGTGGAGTGATTGTTATTGAAACCTGGGTATCTGGGGTATTGTTTTGAGACCTTGGATCTTTGCAAATCTGTTTTCACAGGTCTTCTGTGACACAGGAAGGAGGAGCCAGGTCACCGCCATCCATCAGGAGTGAAAACTCTGCTGCCCTTGGTAATTCCCCGGGCGGGGAGGGGAGGCGCACCTTGATACCTCTGGGGGGTGGGCCCCCTTGATGCCTCTGGGCGGGGTGGGCCCCCTTGATGCCTCTGGGCGGGTGGGCCCCCTTGATGCCTCTGGGCGGGTGGGCCCCCTTGATGCCTCTGGGCAGGTGGACCCCCTTGATGCCTCTGGGCAGGTGGGCCCCCTTGATGCCTCTGGGCGGGTGGGCCCCCTTGATGCCTCTGGGGGGGTGGGCGCTGCAGAGGGTGAGAATTCTGGCTCCCCATAAGGCCTCTGTTGATACCACCCTGGTGCCAACAGCCCCAGAGTCTCTAGCTGGCCAGTCTAACTCCACCCTTCAGCTATATTTAGTAGGAGGGATAAAGAAAAGTGTCTATCCAAACATTCTTAACCTAAAGACATTTAACCTTAAGTGACTAAAGAGGCTGACAGCTTCTCCTTTCGGTACCTGTCCTTGTCTTTTAAAACTGACACACAAGTTGCTGCAGCCACGCTTTGCTGACAGTCACAGCTTTAAAACATCACCTATTTATCTGATGAGGCATCCCTGCACAGGACTTCTTCACAACTGTCAACACTTCAGACCTATGTCTAATGTGGTTTTGAAAATACAAATGAGATCATAAAAAATGTCATTTGAGAACGTAACCAACCCAACTACCGTTTCAGATGGAATGCATAATTTAAAAAACTAGTGCGATCTTATGCCCTCCCATATATTATTAGCATCTTCACGCAAATCTTAACTTTTTACAAATTACTATTTTTTTAATATAAATTTATTTTAATTGGAGGTTATTTACTTTACAATATTGTATTGGTTTTGCCGTACATCAACATGAATCTTATTAATCCACATAATTTATTAATCTATACAATGCAAACCAAGATATAAGTAACAAAAAGCTTTAAAAATTTTAATCATTGCCTAACTTCAGGGAAGTAAGAGGCTTAAACATAAATATTTATTTGTATCATATATTACTTATAACAATAACGATGAAGATGATCATAAAGAAATTAAGCATCTACATGGTGATAAAGGGAAGGCTTCATTCAATCCCCCTGCCCTCCACTGGACAGTCTGCACAGAAAATCACACATGGCAACTGTTTCTGTGTGTGTGTGTTCGCCCGTGTGTGCATACTGTCATTTTATTCTCACCCCGAAAGTTGATTATGTATATGCTTCATTCAGAATTGATACAAAGATTTTCAAAATTATGATGCTATTTTACCCATTTCTGCCCTTTTATAGATCTGTTCATCCACTCAACTGGACAGTAAATGTTTAAGTGTCTATTATGTGCCAGACAGCGTGCCAGCACTGCCATCAGGACTGTAAACAACAATGGGCGTGATCACGGACCTCGTGAATCTCAGAGCAGGAAGTCTTGCGCTCTTTCTGTGATCCCCTCAACACATCAGCCCTCGCCCTGAAGGACAGTAATTACTGCAGTTTCGTCAGTGACCCTGAAGAAGCCATCTTTCCTCCCGGACAAACGACTCAAACAGAGCAGCTGGATTTGCCAAACATCAGACCACGCCGACGACGTAGGCACCCAGCAGCAGGCCTGTCTCCTCGCCCCCGGAGCGCCTGACCAGCTGAACCGAGTCTGTGAGCTGCGCTCTGATCCTAAAGACATACTCATACGCGACCGAGTCCAGAACCCGGTACACAGCAAGGACTAAATAAATAATCCACAGAACTCTGAATGAGTAAGCGAAAACTGTAGCCAGTAAAATCAGCAAAATAGTGTTATTTTTAAAAAAGGGGGTAATTTCCATAAATCTGCTTCTTCAGTTCACAGGAAACAGCTTTTTAATCAGTCACAAATCAACAAATACAAAAGTTACTAACATTCTTTAATAAAAAATTTCAAAGAGGTTTATATAAGAAGTCTAGAACATGAAATTTTATTAATAATTTTTAATATAAAAAGTATTTCATCCAAAAATCTAAACAGAGAACAGGAAAAAACTCATAGCCCTACGATCCTAAAGTTAATATAACCATTTAAGCTTTTGTTATGCTTGGGTACTTATCTACCTTCTAACACAGAAAAAAATCACTTAAAAGCACATTATTCTAACAATTGTATAATTTTTCCATTAGACAAAAGAACTTTCCACTTTGCTATCACCAGAAACAACGTGTTTGTTTAAAAAATCATGTACTTTCACTGTAGAAAATGAATATAAACAAAAAGAAAACAAATATAACTCACAAGCCCAATATCAAGATATATACTGCTAACATTTTGGCATATATCTTTCTAGTTTGCATTCTGTTTTCATTTATATTGTGAACATTTTCGTGTATAAATAAATATAATCCTACATCACTATTTTCAATAGCTGAATATTATTATATAATTCAGACATACCATAACTTATTTCCCTACCTAATTCTCTTATGATAGATTTACAGGTTGTTGCCAATTTTCTACTCTTATAATTACCATCGTAATGAATATCTTTCTGCCAACTATCTGAATATCTCTATAGAGAAAATGCTATATTGAAAAACACAGGCTTTTAAAAAAAAAAAGAAAAAGAAAAACACAGGCTTTTTTTAAGTTTTTTGATATATGTTACCAATTTATATTCCCGTGCTGTATAAGAAAGTACTCAACTCCATATCTTACTGTGAAGTCTCACATTCTTGTTTTATTTGCAATTTGATAGACTAAATTGACACCACTATTATTTTCTGTTTCTTTGATTATTAATGCTGTTGTACTTTTTATCCCCATGGATGCAAACCCCTGTGACAAGCCTTAACCCTTCTTTTCCATTAATTTTTTAAGTAACATGTGAATGCATTCTAGCTTACAAATGTCAAACAATGCAGATGAAGTCAAATCCCCAATTCCTATTCCTGTTGACTGTCCGAAGACATAAACAGATGCTTGTCTTTTTCCCAAACTTCTTCTAAGCATTTCTACATATGTACACACAGAAATTAAGATGTTACATGAATTTTTAAACTAAACGGTATACTGTATATTTTTGCAATTTGTTTCTTGCCTTAAAAGAAAGTCATCTTTCTATGTAATAGAATGATAAACACTATGCAGTATTTTCCAGAGTATAGATATACAATTTTCTTAACCATTCCCAATTGGTGATAATTACTTTTCCAGCATTATGAAAAATATAAAAAATACAGCAAAGCTAAAATAACTATTCACTGTGCTTCTGTGCTCAGTCGTGTCCGACTCTCTGCGACCCCGTGGACTGCTGCCCGCCAGGCTCCGCTGTCCATGGGGATTCTCCAGGCAAGGATACGGAGTGCGCTGCCATGCCCTCCTCCAGGGGGTCTCCCCAGCCCAGGGATCAAACCCAGGTCTCCTGCATTGCAGGTGATTCTTTACCATCTGAGCCACAAGGGAAGCCCCGAAATATCGGAGCGGGTAGCTATCCCTTCTCCCGGGGACCTTCCTGACCCAGGAATCGCACCGGGGTCTCCTGCACGGCAGGCAGATTCTTCACCAGCTGAGGTACCAGGGAAGCATACCTATAGAACAGCGCTTATTTTGGTTTATTAAAGTTATTTATTTACATGCTTTCCTCCTCTCCGTCTCTAATCTGTGACACTGCAAATGGAAGGACTGCATTTTACACACTGTGTATACTGCTGCTGCTGCTGCTAAGTCGCTTCAGTCGTGTCCGACTCTGTGCGACCCCACAGACGGCAGCCGGGATTCTCCAGGCAGGAACACTGGAGTGGGTTGCCATTTCCTTCTCCAATGCGTGAAAGTGAGAAATGAAGGTGAAGTCACTCAGTCTAGTAAAATGCAGAAGCTTTAGTGCTCGTTACTTGCTGAATAGAGCTGAGGAAAATTTTAAAATTACGTTTTATCCTGTAAATATCAATGCAAAATAGAAAGCATAAAGATATCTGGCGAGACTGAAGCTCAAAGAAGGTAAAGCCAGTTTTTCCACATTCAAACTTAGTGGCATACATTGGGACTCGATGACAGAGCTTTTCTCCCCAGGCTCACAAGCAAGGGCGTTTTAGAGAGCAGAGCACTCAGCCAAGAAAGTGGAAGAAAGACTTCAGTCACAGGCCGGGCCTGCGTCTACTTCAAATTCTTCATTTCCTCATCCCTCATAAGGGTAATTTGAACTCTGTTTACCTTACAGAGCTATGAAGGCTCAGATATAACAGTGTTTAACAGATTCTAAAGACTCATATATAAATGCGAAGTATTATTATCTAATGGGCCAGTGATTTACAACCTTTCTGGAGCCTCCTCTTTCTTTCAACACCCCCACATCAATTAACTGCCAAATCCTGCTGATCGATCCAGCAGGGCCGCGTATATTCATCGCCTCCTCTTAATCACTACTAAACTACCCTGACTCAGCCCCTCATCCAGTCTCACCAAGATTACTACAATAATCTAACTGCTGCCCTGCTGCTAGCCCACCTTCAGTTTCAGCCCAAGTACACCCCAGTGTGTCCTTGTTCCCCTGGAAAGCTTTCAATGGCTTTTCCTTGCCTTTTCAGTACAGTATTAACTCCCTGAATTAATAATCCAGCTCTCCGGCCCTAGATCCGTATCTAGTCTTACCACACACACACACTCTCCCTCTCTCGCAGCCTTCTGTGCATTTTACATACTAGACGTTTCTGCAATTTACTCTTCTCTAGCACCTACATGTGCTTCCACAAATATAATCTGTGCTGTGTCTAGAATATCCTTCCTACTCTAAACCCTACCTAACTTTTCAATGTCTTGCTCAAACACCGCACTCCTTCAACATCTATCCAAACTGACTCACCAGCCTCAAGGTAACTCTCCCTCTTATAATTTAATTCCATGTTTTTTCATAAGACCTTTAAGACTTCCTGCTTTCTGTTGTAGTTATTTATGGACATGTGTTCTAGTGCTTGTATGAAAGTTCCTTTCCTACAAGACTGATACTAATTCACTATGCTGGAACACATTCACATGTAATCTTCTTGATAAAAATTTCTGTTAAATTAACTGACACCTTCTATCACAGCTAGATGATTTTACAACGCTTTTCCTCTGTCTTCCTTCTCTCTACCTCCTATAAGAATCTCCCTCACTTAGGACACGGGTTTTTTTTTTCCTTAAGTAAATTAAACTGCATATGAACTGGGTTTTCTATAATATGCCTCAAAAAACTTACTGGAACTAACTCAAGAGCTTCCCAAGTCTGAAAGACGTTCACATTTCAAAAATTAAAAAGAAAGAACATAAGTCAGAATTCTTAAGATCATGCAGATCCACCTATTCTTCAGGCATGGTTTTAGACTACAAAAATTAAACATTAGAGAAAAAATAATTATAGCATTAAAATATGTAAGGATAAAAAACTGACTGGAGAAGGTGAATATTTCTAACATTTATTTGTGTGCGATTCAGGCTGACACTTTGAAGAAAAGAATGTGACAGCTTACAAGAAAACAAACTCACTCATTCCCCTTAATTTCTGAAAGCTCATGCAAGTCTGACAGGCCAACCACAGGGTGATCTCTCATGTGTATCACCCATGACAATTATGGCTTCAATAAAAATGTTCTCCAAATTCTAATAAAGCCCAGTTGGTTTTCAGGAAATAGCCAGCCTAACATTTTCATATTTAAGAAGGCATACTTCACAAATTAGTGAGCTAATTTATGGACTTAAAAATAAGACTTCCAAAATTTTTATCTTACGGCAACAAAAGAGGTACGAAATGAAGGTGATGGGAGAGGGCCAGGTGACCCGAAAGGCTGAGTGCTAGCAAGGGCCAGCAGCGGCCACTCCAGGGAGAGGACTGTGCTGAGAAGCATCCTGGCTCTCAATCACCCTTTGCTTTGGTTTCCTCTTCAAACAGCTATTAAGAGTTTCCTAAGTAATTTTCAAAATGCTATGGACTCAAGTCTGAGAGGCACTGATAAAAATCACAGCTCATTACAAGCATGTGAAAAGGTTTGCTTTAAAGACAGTACAGAAGAGTCTTTAAAGTATTTATCATGTAACTTACACGGGAAATACCCTGTATTTGCCGTTATCCTGACAGTTGCTTAATATGGAACAAATCAGGCTGTTATACACTTTTTTTCCTCCCCATTAATGGCTGCCAGCAGGATAAGAAGAGTGCTAAGCATCAGAATCTCCTTTTATTCTCTTTCTTTCCCCCACGGGAAGGAAGGATTTATCATAACTTGCAGCAAGCAAGGCGACTATCAGGGTCTTTCCCAAAGCAGTGTCTCTAGAATCTCTTTTTATTCTTAATCTCCAACCCCATCACCAAATGCTCATCAGGCAGTAAATGGGCAAGTGGGGATGAGGTGAGAATGAGCTCTTCTGCAGGCCTTCGCCTCAGCTCTGCTTCCACTCTCCCAATCTCTGTTCTGTTTCTCAGGATAGAACTGCGCACTAGTTTCTCGATTCAGGAAACTAGCCATCAGCAGCTTAAAACTCACAGGCTTTTATAGATGGGTATGGAAAATTCACCGTCATATACTCCAAAACCCAGATAATCAACAACTAATTTGGGAACACAATAACTTCAGGAAGAATACTGTCAGCCAGTTCTTGAAACAAAATGTACCTCTAATCAAAACCAGTCACACCATTTCCTACACAAATTTCATTAGATTAAACATTAAGAATAAAATTGTGTAGGTTTATGACACATAAAGGAAGCTTCTCTCTAAACAGTAATCTCTTCTTTCATGCTAATAATAAAATGCACAGTGTTCTTGTCATAGGATAAAACATAGTAACACATCCTCATTATCCTCTGCCTCCTAGAAGAATTTACTTCTCGAGACTGTTACAGTAAATGATTACTCTTTAGGGAGGGATCTCAGACTAACACAAGATACTCTGGTAGGTCTTTCTCATCTCTCACTCCTATCACTGTACGGCTACACGGCCATAACCATCAATCATTTTAGCAAACAC
This sequence comes from Oreotragus oreotragus, assembly GCA_006410675.1. NCBI lineage: Eukaryota > Metazoa > Chordata > Mammalia > Artiodactyla > Bovidae > Oreotragus > Oreotragus oreotragus. The sequence goes on along the minus strand of SJYX01017258.1, from coordinate 849,082 downwards.
CACCAAACCACAAGGCTATTACACACACACCAACAGGTATTTTCAATACCTCATAGTCACACTATTATCCATCTTTTATAGACAGGCAATCACACTCAGCATGACAAGACTTCAGAGAAATAACTGATGGTTAATGTTAATGTTTCTCGTTCTGAAAGCAAAATGAACTTAGTTTGTGTAAGAAATGTAAGTGAAGAATAATTTAGTTCTTTTATTACAGTCAGCAGTTTCAAATGTAATAAAGATATTTTTGAAATATAAGAAATAAAGTTACTTATTTTTACTTCCAATTTTCAAGACAGTTCAATGATAGGTTCTCACACTCACACTAGGAAAATATTTTTGCCATACCAATCAAGTAATGTGCGTACATACATATTGTAATGCTTAATCCTTAAGGTATCTCTTAAAATTATCCAGTAAGAATTAATAGCCAATATTATAGTCCAAGGGAATCTCCCATAGTTTACAGTAAGGAATCCATCTGCAATGCAGGAGCTGCAGGAGGACACGGCAACCTGCTCCAGTATCCTTGCCTGAAAAACCGCATGGTGAGAGGAGCCTGGTGGGCTACAGTCCAAAGGGTCACAGAGAGCCAGACGCGACTGAACGGCTAAGCAGACACACAGGTTCTACCTCAAACTTCACTCTCATTACTTAGGCTGAAACATAGTTCCCAAAAGGTTTGAGGGCACCCCCTGGTGGCAGACTTTGGGGAGGAAAAAAGAAAGAAAAAAAAAGCACAAACGCCATTACAAAGAAAATATCCTTTTAAGAAACTGACCAAGTTCTACTCAGCAACTCAATTATTTCAATAATATCCAATCTAGAAAAAATTCAAAATGTGATCAAAGAATGCTGGGTAATCTCTGGAGCTTCCTATAAGGAGATCTGACCAGTAGTAGCTTCCAGCTGGGGGGACTAGTAAGAAGTCAGAGGCAGAAGAAGCCTTCAAGATAGTCTAGTCCAGGGCAGCAGACAGCACTGGCCAAGACAGCAGCCACCACCCACACGTGGTGACCGGGCACGCGAACCTCATTCCAGACTCTGTCTCCCTTTAATTAATTTTCACTTAAACAGTCCCAGACTACGGTCGTAACAGCTACTGGCTATTGTCTGGACAGCACAGCTCTAGTCCTACCTGCTCCTCCACTCCAGTGAAATAGTCACCAAGGAACGCAAGGAAGCGTCAACATTCCCAAACACACGTACAGCTGGATGGTGAAAACGCACACGACTAAACCTGCGCCTATCTGCGGGATTTTAAATGCGCCTAATTTTAACCCATTACATCGGGTTACTTTTTGGTAACTGCAATTCATTTGAAAATACAGATGAAGTTGAAAATGGTAAAATATTCTTTTTGAAATAAATTTTGGCTTTATAGCCTATAAAAACTGAAGAAATGTGGCAACTGATATAGCATTTAGTTGCAACAAATAGAATAATTACAAGCTCAGGCCCGACGCAAGCTAGACTCTCGCTGAAGTCTTAATCTAGACTCAATCTAATGAATGTTATCTAGGACATTCATTCTTTTCTTATATACAGAGAATCCTGAACTGTGGATTGGCTGTGCTCAGGAATTCAGCTAACCCAGCCTCTCCTTTACAGTTAACTCAAGTTATATTAAGTTATATTGTTAGCAGTATGCTGACATTCAGTTTAAGCATATATTGAGTGTCCACTTTACCCAAGACATCATACTGTACACTGTGAGGAACAAACACAAAGGCAGACAATGCAATTCAAGGTCTGTGTCCTCTAGAAACTGAGTACATTTTAGAGTAGAAATCCCATATAAACAGAAATAAGGGCTATAGGTACACGCCTCACCTTTCTCTCCACCAAATGCCAATCTCAAATGGTCAACTACCGCTTCACACAAGTCGTTCCTAGGTTTTTTCAACAAAAGACGAGGGCTTAAGATCCACATCTGTGTGTTTCCCTTAAATTCACTGGAGTTAAGTTTAAGAAACACTAACTGAGCATCAGCCCTAAGTCAGAGGACAGTAAGATGCCCTGGGAAGTGTCAGCTTCATGAAGGACGCACACACTTTACAGACAGACCGTGTACTACGTGGCAAGGGCATGGAGGTCGGCGCGGGGACCACTGCGAGCACAGAACAGAGTTAGGAGAGGCTGGGAGGACAGAAAAGAGTTTGCAGGGGAGGTGAGGACTGAGCTCTGTCTGGAAGGACGGAGTAAGAGCCAGGCAACGGTATGCCAGAGCTATAAGCAGGGAGGAGCCACTAGAACTTCAGGGCTGGAGCAGGGAAGTGGCAAGAAGTGAGGCTGGAGAAACGGGGCGGCAAGGCCCCGGAACAGCACGCGTGTCAAGACCTGCAAGCCCACGAGCTGCCACGCAGGGTTTCAAGACTCGTGCTTCGGAGAGCTCACTGTGTGTGAGCAGCGTGGAGGGTGGATTGGAGGGAACACCAGTGGACAGAGAGAGGGGCCAGCTGGCCCCCGTCTGAGTCACGGTGACAGCATGGACCAGACCAGGGTAACAGAAAGAGAGGTGGTCGCAAGGGGGATTTAGGAAATGAGTTCTGCCTTAAGAGAAGGAGTGGACAGAGAGAAGGAGCTTAAGCTAAAAAAGCTTTGAGTGTGCTAAGCATTAAGTGGTATTTAAAGCTCTTGGCACTACGTTAAGTGACTGGGGCATAACAAAGAGCAAATCACAGCCCCCTTCAAGGAGGGCAGGGGGACGGGCAAGCAGAAAGTCAGTAACAGAAGCGACAGCCGCCCTGAGCACTAAGAGACCAGCAAGCGCTCACCATGCGTCAGGGGAAGGAGGGGCCAGAAAAGAGCCAGCAACAAGTGTTTCTAAAGTGTGATTAATGCTGCTCTGGACCTGCTCTGGACCAGTGTTTCTAAACTGTAATTAATGCTGCTAAGTTTGAGGAATGGAATAAAACTGGCTTTTCCTTTGAATATCAAGTAAAAAAACTGGATGAAGAATTCTGAAAATCCAAAATGAAAAAATGAAAGAGTCTACCTTTTAGATGGTCTCAGATCTCAGTGAGGTGTGAAGTAGGAGCAGGTAGACAGTAGCATATGTGTCAAGATCCGAAAAACAAAAATATTCAGAACCACAGAATAAAGGGGAAATACATAAAAGATGGTACAAAGAACCAAAGGCCAAGTTAGGATTCAATAATGTAAAGTCTCAGTAAGGCCCATTAATAAGATTTATGACTTATTTCCTGCATGTCTCCTTCCCTTCTTTACTTTTTCATAGTAAAACCCTCTCTTTGTCAAGAGCAAAGGAAACAGGTAACCAGATGCTACCAGAGTTGGAAACTAGCAGAAACCAAAGGTGAAGGAGGAACTAGACTTTAAAAGGACATACAGTTGACCCCTGAACCATGCAGGAGTTAAGAGTGCCAACCTCTGCATAGTCAAAAACCTGCATATAACTCATACTTGGCACGGTGTATCCAACTGAGCTATCAGAGAAAGACATGGGAATACCAGACCACCTGACCTGCCTCTGGAGAAATCTGTTTGCAGGTCAAGAAGCAACAGTTAGAACTGGACATGGAACAACAGACTGGTTCCAAATTGGGAAAGGAGTACGTCAAGGCTGTATACTGTCAGCCTGCTTATTTAACTTCTATGCAGAGTACATCATGAGAAATGCTTGGCTGGAAGAAGCACAAGCTGGAATCAAGATTGCCGGGAGAAATATCAATAACCTCAGATATGCAAATGACACCACCCTTATGGCAGAAAGTGAAGAGAAACTAGAGAGCCTCTTGATGAAAGTAAAAGAGACGAGTGAAAAAGTTGGCTTAAAAGTCAACATTCAGAAAATTTATGATCATGGCATCTGGTCCCATCACATCATGGCAAATAGATGGGGAAACAGTGGAAACAGTGACAGACTTTATTTTTTTATTTTTTGGGGCTCCAAAATCACTGCAGATGGTGACTGCAGCCATGAAATTAAAAGACGCTTACTCCTTGGAAGGAAAGTTAAGACCAACTTAGACAGTATATTCAAAAGCAGAGACATTACTTTGCCAACAAAGGTCCGTCTAGTCAAGGCTATGGTTTTTCCAGTGGTCATGTATGGATGTGAGAGTTGGACTGTGAAGAAAGCTGAGCACTGAAGAATTGATGCTTCTGAACTGTGGGGTTGGAAAAGACTTTTGAGAGTCCCTTAGACTGCAAGGAGATCCAACCAGTCCACCCTAAAGGAAATCAGTGCTGAATATTCATTGGAAGGACTGATGCTGAAGCTGAAACTCCAATACTTTGGCCGCCTGATGTGAAGAATTGATTCATTTGAAAAGACCCTGATGCTGGGAAAGACTGAAGGCGAGAGGAGAAGGGGACAACAGAGGATGAGATGGTTGGATGGCATCACCAACTCGATCCACATGAGTTTGAGCAACCTCCAGGAGGGTAACGGACAGGGAAACCTGGCGTGTTGGCAGTCCATAGGGTTGCAAATAGTCAGACACAAATGAGTGACTGAACTGAACAGAACTATGGTATCCATGGTTCCCCCTTATCCGTGGTTCTGAAATAGTACCTGTCCCTCAGCTTTTTTGCCTTGCCTGAAGGAGCTTTCCCTATTGGCAATTTTTCCCTCTCGAGTAGAACTTGTTAGAATGAAGAGGAGGAGTTGTTTTTTCTCCTCAGCCCCTACTACTAAATGTCGTCAGATTCAGCCAACTGTGAATTGTGCAGTACTGCAGTATTCACTACTGGAAAAACATCTACGTATAAGTGACCCATGTAGTCCAAACCCAGGTTGTTGAAGGGTCAACTGTCCAGGTACCAGGCTGGGCAGGAAAAGATATGAAGGCAGGAGAGAGTCGGTAGATCACAAGCGTTTTGCTAGGTGTGTTCCATGAGACACAAGCTACAGTCGCTAACACAGAAAGGCATTTTGCTTGTAAGTAAGTTTGGGGAAAACATTTAGTTAACTGAAACTAAGCAGGTTTCTCTACTGTGTGACTCCTCAGAACTATTCCCAGTAGGAGGATATAACATGCAGGAAACTTTGCTTATTCAACCCTTTATTTAAAAGTTATCAGAACAACACAACCTGGCAAACTGGCCCAGAATAAAAGGGATGCCAGCAACAGCCTTAAAAACAGTGCTATAGAAATCAGTGAGTAGAAAACTAGGAGGCTATGGTAGCAAAGAAATGCAGAATTAATGATACTAGAAAAAAGAACTGGCCCAGGGCACAATCAGATCCAGTGTGTGATCATGGGTTAATACAATAGAGGGTCTCATAGAGACTTGAGTCAAATTAGTGTACAGATTACCAATGTGATTACCAAATGAAGTTGCCCAAGTTGATATTAGATAATAGGGCTGAGAGGAAAAGAGGTGACAAAAATGAGCAAATAAAAATGGGAAGAGGGGATATAATCAGATGGCAAAGAATTCAAAGAACAAACGCAGTTGGGTATTGACAGGTACCCTTCCTAAGTCAGTGCTTTTAAAAAATGCCAGATATCAGGCCACCAGTAAAGCCACTTTTTTTTTCTTTTAAAGATTTTCTCTTCTTTCTACCTACAATTCAAATCTTTGAACTTCTTAGGCCTCTCCTGATTTGGTTTAACTGGTTTCTAAGACGGTTCTGTCCCTTAATCGAACCATTCCCAGTTGACCTAAGGTGTGGGTGGTATGTTCCTCGCTAGATGCCAAGTCAGAGGCTAGTTCTGACGGCATACAGCTTAGGGCACAGCCCAGCTCTATACGTTATGAGCCTGGGTTTACACAGATCTAGGTCAGGGCCAGACAATTCAACAATGGATAAGAATCAGCAATGGGGGTGAGGGGAAAAACAACTCCTCCTCTCCATTCCAGCAAGTTCCACGTAAGAAGGAAAACCACCAATAAGAAAAGCTTCTTCAGCCAAGGTAAAGAGCTGAGCTAAAGAACAGGCACTACCCAAGGAGAGAGGTTTGAGAACGATGCTGGAGTGGAGCGGTGGCTCTCGAACCTTCACATCAGAATTCGCTGCGGGTTGTGAAAGCAAAGATGAGCGGGCCTCAGCTTCAGAATTTCTAGTTCAGAAGGTTCCGGGTAAGAAAGGAGAGCCTCCGTCTCTATCGAGTTCCCGAGCGGTGCCGCTGCTGCTGCTGCTTCAGGGGTCCCACCCCGAGAGCCGCTGCAGAGCAGGGCTTCCTGGTCCTGGCACTGCTGGCCTCGGGCAGAGATGACTCTCTGTTCGGGGGGATCATGTTCACTGCAGGATGTTCAGTGGCATCTATGCCCTCTACCCACCAGAAGCCAGCAGAACCTCCCCTCAGCTGTGAGGACCAACAATGTTTCCAGACCTTGCCAAAGTCCCCCAGGAGGCAGCATCACTCACAGGTGAGAACCACCACAACAAACCGTCGTGATGATACGGACTGGAGTCCGTATAGATTCTGGAGTGAGTGGCGCCCTGGTGGGAATCCTGGCTTCATCACTCGAACAAAGTACTTATGCTCTCTAATCCTTGGTTTTCAGTTGTTCATTTGTAAAATAGAGTGTCTATATAATGGGATATTTGTGAAAATCAAATGAAATAAAACATATTGCTTATACTGCACTTGGTACACAGTAAAGCTCTTAAAAATAAGCAGCACCACTGTCTTGAATGCAGATAACCTCATAGGATATTGAATAAAACAGAGGAGATTATCTACAAGGTGAACCTTGTAGAAGGGTTAATTCTAGGAAGAGGTAAGGCTAAGCCTGGAATGGATAAGGGCTTGCATGTGAAGTAAAGCTGAAATGGTCTGCAGCTTAAGCTGCAGCCCAGGAAAAAGGAAAGGGTTAAAAAGGGAGACAAAAGTCAACTATGAGGAAAAGAGTCTGTGTGTATGGCTGCTTGGAGAAGGCGATGGCACCCACTCCAGTACCCTTGCCTGGAAAATCCCATGGACGGAGGAGCCTGGTAGGCTGCAGTCCATGGGGTCGTCAAGAGTCAGACACGACTGAGCGACTTCACTTTCCCTTTTCACTTTCATGCATTGGAGAAGGAAATGGCAACCCACTCCAGTGTTCTTGCCTGGAGAATCCCAGGGACGGGGGAGCCTGGTGGGCTGCCGTCTATGGGGTCGCACAGAGTCGGAAACGACTGAAGCGACTTAGCAGCAGCAGCAGCATACAGCTGCTTAATCCAGTAAGCTGTTTTAACATTCCACTTCCAGTGGAAGAAGATGCCCTGGTTCTATAGTTAGAATGTTGCTGCAGCCTTCCAGGCTCCTCCGTCCATGGGATTTTCCAGGCAAGAGTATAGGAGTGGGGTGCCACTGCTTTCTCAGGTTAGAATGTTTTGTCCACCCAAAATGCGAATGTTGAAATCTGTTCCTCCAGCGTGGCAGTAATTTGGAGCTAAGGCCTTGGGGTGATTAGATCATGATGGTGAAGCCATCTTAAATGGGATCTAGTGCCCTAATAAGAGATCCCAGGAGCTCTCTTACTCCTCCTACACCTTGTGTGTGTGTGAACTTGCTCAGTTGTGTCCAACTCTTTGCAACCCCGTGGACTGTAGCCTACCAGGCTTCTCTGTCCATGGGATTTGCCAGGCGAGAGTACTGGAGTGGGGTGCCGTTTCCTTCTCCAGGGAACCTTCTGGACCCAGGGATCGAACCCCGGTCTCCTGCACTGCAGGCAGACGCCTGACCGTCTGAGCCACCAGGGAAGCCTTGTGAGGACACAGAAAGAAGATGGCCACCAGTGAGTCGGGAAGCAGGTCCTCAGCAGACACCAAACCTGCCAAGGCCTCGACCGTGCGCCCAGCAGCCTCCAGAACTGTGAGAAATACGTCACCCACCCAGTCTATTCTGTCACAACAATCTGAACGGATTAAGACACTGTGTTTAATTTCTGAGTTAGGCATCCCAGCGCTAAGACAGATTAGACCAATAGCGTAGCTCGGCAGTCCATTTGAAAACATTCCAAATTTCACTGTGGTGGAAACGGTTCTTGCAGAAAATGTCTTTTTCTAGTGCTTTCCATGCAATCAAAGAGCAACTGAGGCAACAAGGTGCCATGCCACTCACCTTACTAAACCTTTAACACTGTAAAGAATACTTGCTCCAATAGCTTAGAATCTGACTTGTCATTACCTTAGCAACACATGATAACTAGCACCCTGACTGCCTCGACGGGTAAGTACTTTCACAACTAGCACCAAAAGTGGGAGACAGCAAGCACTGGGGGCCCCGTCCTCTGCAGCCGCAGCCGCCAGCCGGCCACCATGGCGCAGACGGTCTCAGAGCCACCCCACGCGCCTCAGGACACCGGGCCTGCTCAGCCCTTCACCACCAACCGCACTGCAGCATCTGTACAGGGCTCACGCGGAGACAGCACATAAATGTGAAAGCCAGATTTACACTGCTTTTATTTCTTTTTACTGTTTTTATCTTCAGAGGATATATACTACAAAAATCCTTTTAGTGTTAAATATGAGATCTTATATGTGTTATCAGGAGCTTAACCACAAGGAATACAGAATTTATCTTTAATGGGCAGAAGCATCAGATGAGGAAACAATCTGAGAAGCCATCCAACAGGAACATGACTGTGAATCAAAGTTTTATGTCAAATTGCATAAAAAGCAAAAACCCACCTCAGAGCTAGTTCATAGAGAGATATGAATCATGGAGGAGATTAGAGCATGAGATTACCATCACTCCTCCAACAGAGTAGATTTCTGGATCATGAAATCAATGACACAGCGACATTTAAAAGCAAGGGCTTCCATAGCTATTTGAATAAAGTAGGTAAGGTTGGAGTTATAGGACATTAATGTACTAGATTAATTCCATTAGAATACAGGAGGAATTCTGCCTAAATAAATTTTCACTTTTAGATGCCTATAGTTTCCATCCTCCTCGTCTCCACACACATAAATACGACAATGTTTCACAAACACTGTGATCACTGTTTCAGTGATCCAGGGCACGGAAGGCTCAACCAAGAGTGATTATCCATAATAACTCAGCAAGTCTATAAAGCAAAGTGCCTAGTTCCAACTGGAGCAGTTAGTTCCATGAGATGTGCACTATTTAAAATAAATCATGAATGAGACCCTCAACATATACTCCAACCCAAAACCACACAATAACCAAACTAAGGGGAAAGTCCACACATTTCATAATAATCTAAAATTTAATATTTTGTTGACCCTGCTTAGTTCTCCGTTGGCTCCTACAGTCCTCATGAACTAAATCGAGTCCAGCTGTAAAGCAATGCAGACTTTGTTGATTTTAGAGACTGTGAGTCACTAAGGGAAGAAGCCCAAAAAAGTCAAACCTCCACTGAGCTCCCAATCAGAGGTTCGAGAGCTAGACAAATACAGACATCAGCTGTGGTCCTGTGAGATATTCAAGGCTGCTTTCATCTGATTAGGGATTTGCTACATGCTCTTTATGACAAATATAACAAGGACACTTTAAATCTTTTAAGCTTTGAAGAAAGGCCCAAAATAAATTAGCTAAGAAGAACTCCACTTGGAACAGAAAGCTAAGGAGTAATATGTTTATTATATACATTCAGAAACTTACTTCTACATTACTTTAAAAAAAAGGCTATTGTGAAAGGCCACAATTTTCACTGGCTCTTGGTTAAAGAAACATGTTCTGACTTGAAATAGCAGTTAACAACCTGGTGCCTTACCTCAGCTTTTCCAAAACTCGCCTAAAAATTAATTAATAATGTTCCATGAAATGCTTTTAGATGTTTATAGAGATTCTGGTGGGGGTACTGCGTAGGAGTAAGGGAACGGAGAGAGAAAAAACAAAACAAAAAAATCCTCTAATATTTTTGCTCTAAAAGTTTTAATGTGCAAATAAGTACTAAGTGCATTCGATATAGCTGTTTCTAGGTAAGCTGTCCCTGATAGTATGGCGTGCACCAGAAGGCCGAGAAGTCTGAAAGACACCACTTAGACACAAACGCACACGATGCCCAAGTGATGCAGAAAATACAACTACTGTGTTTATCCTGTCAGATGCCAGTGACTCACACTAAGATTTTTGTCTTATAACTTTCTTATCCCATGAAAAAGATGAGTCAAAACAATCCCTTCTAGCCGCTACTTTATAAATGTGAGATGACTTTTTTGGTAATCCATTTTAACACAAGCTTGTGTTTGTTTTCTCTGAGTCTCTATTGTTGTTCTGTCAATAATAATAATTTTTAAGGTCTAGGTCAAAGATGTCCTTTTAGTTAAACAGCACACGTCTCAATTTTTGGGACAAAGAATTCTGATATACTTGCTTTTTAAATGTAAAACTACACATAACTCTGAAGGAAAAGGTAACTTAGGCACACTTAGCGTGTACCCTTCAAAACTCAACATTGTATCCATTTACCTGTTAACATTAAGTAACACATAAGCAAGAATGCTTACGTTCATTACTGACAGATTTAAACACCCTCATTTACAGGAAAGAGGTTTTACACAATCTCTCTCTGACAAGTCAGAGGACACCAGCAGACAGGACAACACAAAGGCAAGCGCCACACGATCACGAAGTTGCCATAAAGAAGCTACTGTGTGGATATCACTTAAGATATAGACTTCGTGCTGTATTTATTAAGGAAAAAAACTGTAGCTTCCAAAGAGGGATATATTACTAGCCTAATCACAACAACAAAATCTTTCAACTTTAAATTTTTCCATTCTCTAACTTTTAAATGTCCTCTCATTCTGAAACTCTTACCTCTCACTCTCCACTTTCAGCAGCCACAGATATACACAGACAAAAACAACAGCACCCCACCCCAACCCGATTTTGTTATTTATGGCAGCCTTTATGGATAAACTAACACTTCAGCAATACGTGAACTGTGAACTTCCAGATGTTCAAGCTTGTTTTAGAAAAGGCAGAGGAACCAGAGATCAAATTGCCAACATCTGCTGGATCATGGAAAAAAGCAAGAGAGTTCCAGAAAAACCTCTATTTCTGCTTTATTGACTATGCCAAAGCCTTTGACTGTGTGGATCACAATAAACTGTGGAAAATTCTGAAAGAGATGGGAATACCAGACCACCTGACCTGCCTCTTAAGAAACCTATATGCAAGTCAGAAAGCAACAGTTAGAACTGGACATGGAACAACAGACTGGTTCCAAATAGGAAAAGGAGTACGTCAAGGCTGTATATTGTCACCCTGCTTATTTATGAGATGGGAATACCAGACCACCTAACCTGCCTCTTGAGAAATCTGTATGCAGGTCAGGAAGCAACAGTTAGAACTGGACATGGAACAACAGACTGGTTCCAAATAGGAAAAGGAGTACGTCAAGGCTGTATACTGTCAGCCTGCTTGTTTAACTTCTATGCAGAGTACATCATGAGGAACGCTGGGCTGGAAGAAGCACAAGCTGGAATCAAGATTGCCAAGAGAAATATCAATCACCTCAAATACGCAGATGACACCACCCTTATGGCAGAAAGTGAAGAGGAACTAAAGAGCCTCTTGATGAAAGTGAAAGAGGAGAGTGAAAAAGTTGGCTTAAAGCTCAACATTCAGAAAACGAAGATCATGGCATCTGGTCCCATCACTTCATGGGAAATATATAGGGAAACGGTTGAAACAGTGGCTGACTTTATTTTTCTGGGCTTCAAAATCACTGCAGATGGTGATTCCAGCCATGAAATTAAAAGACATTTACTCCTTGGAAGGAAAGTTATGACCAACTTAAACAGCATATTAAAAAGCAGAAATATTACTTTGTCAACAAAGGTCCGTCTAGTCAAGGCTATGGTTTTTCCAGTGGTCCTGTATGGATGTGAGAGTTGGACTATAAAGAAAGCTGAGCGCCAAAAAATTGATGCTTCTGAACTGTGGTGTTGGAGAAGACTCTTGAGAGTCCCTTGGACTGCAAGGAGATCCAACTAGTCCATCCTAAGGGAGATCGGTCCTGGGTGTTCATTGGAAGGACTGATGTTGAAGCTGAAATGCCAATACTTTGGCTACCTGATGTGAAGAGCTGACTCATTTGAAAAGACCCTGATTTGGGGAAAGATTGAGGGCAGGAGGAGAAGGGGACAACAGAGGATAAGATGGCTGGATGGCATCAGTGACTCAATGGACATGGGTTTGGGTGGACTCTGGGAGTTGGTGATGGACAGGGAGGCCTGGCGTGCTGCGGTTCATGGGGTCACAAAGAGGTGGACACGACTGAGCAACTGAACTGAATGGAACACAAGTGAGGAACTAAGAAGCCTAGTCATTCCTATCTTTTCTACTCCATACATAAAACTGAAATTGGAGAAGAAGATGACATAGTCGCTGAAACTTTAGGTTTCCTTTCAACAACTATTCCATTTACTGAAAAAATTTATTATACAAACCAATTTTAGAATTAAAGTTCTTTATTTTGAATTGACATTTACATGTACTGTGAAATATATGCTCAAAAAGTACACAGAATATGGATGGCCTAATGAACGATTATAAGGTAAACATACATTTTTACATACTGTCCAAGTCCAGAAATAGAAACCAGGATCACAAAAACAGAAGCAAGCTCTCTTAAAACACCCCACCTCCACAGCCTCCTTCAACCACTACTACCTCAACATGCTATGTGAGTTTCACGAGTTAATTCACTGAGAACAGAGAGAAACAGGGCCAAGCTGACGTGAGGTGGAAGTATCTGAAACGCCTCTCAAGTGCGATGATGGGCTTCCCTGGACGGTAAAGAATCCGCCTGCTTCCCTGGACGGTAAAGAATCTGCCTGCTACGCGGAAGGCCTGGGTTCAGCGCCTGGCTTGGGAAGATCCCCTGGAGGGGGGCATGGCAACCCACTCCAGTGTTCCTGCCCGGAGAATCCCCATGGACTGAGGAGCCTGGCGGGTCACAGAGAATCAGACAGGACAGAGGAGCCTGGCGGGCTGTGTCCATGGGGTCACAAAGAATCGGACATGACTGAGCGACTCAGCACAGCACAAAGTGCATTAATAGAGAAACTTCCTAATATACAGGACATTTTGCTATATTTTGCTGTGAAAAATGCCAGCAATAAGAGTATCGATCCGTCTAGAACACAAATTATAGAAGTGTTTGAATTCAATCTTGTGGAACACCACACAGGAGGGTCATAAAACACAGATTACTTCCCCAGCATTTCCAACAGCTGGCAGGGAGGAAGACCAACATCAGCATTCAAGATGCAAAAACCCACTAAATAACAGCAATGCAACTCAGTGGCACCCAGCTACTTAATTATAAATCACAAAATAACGTATTGGTTTCTGTAATCTGCCCTGGTCTCTGACAAAATTTAAAAAAGCTTAGTCAATACTTCTCACTTTCATCCTAAATAAGGGTGCTCACACAGCAGGACTGCCATGATTCTGGGTCTCTTATTTCTTACACTAAACACCAGCATTTACGTAATAACTATAGCATGGAATCCCACTAATGACTGTTTATGTTAACACCTCCTGTTCTGAGGTAGTATGAATTTGAAAAACCTACTCCTTATAGCAAGGTTTAACAAGATAAATGTTAACAGCCCCCAAACAAACTTAAGTGTAAACTACTAAAACTGATATGATGTTAAACGTAAACTTCATTTTTCTCCTTAGCAAAATATGCCATTCAGAGTGGAATGTGACATTTAAGTGAAGAATGCCTAAATACTGTTAATCAGTAACACTTAAGAGCCCTTTTTAAAGAAGCATTCTTTCTCCAAAATGTGGACATAGATAATGAAAAGCAAATATAATTCATTTATAATTTAAAACCTATAATTTAAAAGGAAAAATACCTGTTTCCCTTGCACTCAAGATCTCCTTTTACTCCTCCAATTCCACCCACATATATGTCTAATTGTCTACTACTTACCTCTCACTAAACCCTGCAATCCCGAGCAATGTCCCCCCGTGGGCTGTGGCGTGGTGAAGTTCTATGTCACTACATTTGGAGTTTTGAAGGACAGAAAAACACACGACCATTTAAATAGCCAGGGTCTACTGTTAAGCACACTGACAACGGCAGAGTAACAGCCATACAGAAGAAGAGCCTTAACATCTAGACACGCTTTACACAAAGAGAATGCCTTAAATCTCTAACAGTGGAATAATACATCATTGATGGAATATTATGTAACCGTTAAGACTAAAAATGATAAACGTGTGCAACATAGCTCTGTATCATTAAATATCTTAAATACGCTTTTATATCTACATATAACTACAGAAATAGAGAAATTTAAAGAAAACAGTAAGATATGAGTATTGGGTACAATCGTGAGGACTCTCCCAATCCTCCCACAGGTTTACAAAGTAAATAAAACCTAGAAGGTCAAAAATGTAGTAACTCCTCTCTCTAGACAACTATAAAACTGCCATCAGCACCTAGTAATCACCTCGTTTTGTGATCTACACCAAACACACCAAAACCGGCTGCATATTACTCTTACAAGGTCACCAGATAAAAGGGAAACAAGGTCCTGTCTGAGTAGACTGATTCAGAAGAGAGGAAAAAATGACTTCCTGGCCTCATAGCAAGGTGACGGAAGTATTTTAATCCATGGCATGTTTTATTGCCATCACAAGGCATCAAATGTAAGCGTTACTTCCTATCAGAACTAACAAGTGTATCCGGTTTAAGGTATAACTACACACACAGATGAGCATAACTAGGAAACTCTGAATAAGGCCTTGTGCCAGCTTCCTAGTTTTGATGCTGAATTATACTTACTCAAGCAAGCAACACTGGGGAAGACAGAATAAAGAGCGTGTGAGGCCTTCCCTGTATATTTCTTTACAATTTCCTGTGACTCATATCAAAACAAAATGCTTAAAAAAAATTATATATATATATATGCACACACACATATATACTGCCAATTTTTCAAAATGGATGAAACCCATTCCTCTAATAGTACTATCAGAGTGGTATTCTTCACCTTGCTGAGAGCATACTAAATCACTACAGACTCCTTTGGGAAAAATGATTCTACAGCATAAATCCCAGGCCATAAAAGTTGTGGCTTTTGACCTAGCCATTTAATTTCTGGGAATCACCTAAAGAAACATCATCAGATTTGGAAAAACATACATATGCATTTATATACATACATATGTAAAGCTATTACTAAACTAAAACAAAGTGAAATTGATGCCACTTTAAGTGTTTGAGGATATGGGAATCATTAAATTCTCAAAATCTAGGCATGAAATATGCAATCATTTGATAATACTAAAAATGGCACAATAATACAACAGGAAATGCATGTAATGAGAGACTAAACCAAAATTAAAAATTAGCCACACAAAAGTAACAGGAAATATTTCTGATAAAAATAAAAGATGATAATGGTGTTAGTATGACAGAATTCTGTGCATTTTCCTCAAGCGTCTCCATTAGAGATATTACATTAGTTTCATAGTTTAAGAAATAAGCATACTTTTACCTTATCCCAGAAATCAATCAAAGCTGTAAAGTCCCATTTCTTAGAATACGCCACATTGTACTTCAGAATAGCATCCTATGGAAAAGGCATAAGGAAAATGTCATGATACAGTAAAGCGAATTATCTAGGAATAGCCTGTCTCCTTTATGAATTACTTTCAGTATATTTCTTACTGTTGGACAAGTTTCTTCCACCATTAGCTACTCCATATCAGCAGCTATGAACAGAATACATACTAATTTTTAGTATTCACTTAAGAAAACTGAGATTAGAAAGGTCAAGTAATAGAGGGGGAAATATAATTATTCTAAAACATGTACTCTAAACAGAAGCAATATAATCCAAATGGACAAAAACTGGATCTTGGGGGTTAAAAAAAAGGAAATAGTAATAATATAGTGACTTTTGGTCTTTAATAGGGTCACACTACATATACAGATATAAATAGTGTATTAGCATTAAGATTGCATTAGGAGAGTAAATTAGGGAAAAACTATCTTAAAAGGCTCCCTGGGGAAGAGAGAAATAAAGGAAAAAGACCGAGGTCAAACTAGTGTGCCATCTACTGGTGTAATTTTAACTGTCTGAACGCTATATGCTATATCGCTTCAGTCATGTCAGACTCTGCGGCCCTATGGATTGAAGCCCGCAAGGCTCCTATGTCCATAGGATTCTCCAGGCAAGAATACTGGAGTGGGCTGCCATTTCCTTCTTTTCCTTAACCCTAACTGTCTGAATAGGCAGTGTGGGGCACAAGACAATCCATTAGTTACGCAGAAAGAACTATTATATCGCATCCTTTTAAATTTCTATTTGATCATATTTTATAAGACATGTTAAATTAATATAGAATTTATAAAAAACCATTTATAATTGCAATATGCACCTCAAGACTTTTTACTGAAGGCATATTAAGTCTGAAAAACATTGTGCTAGTTTATTGCTATAAACCTAAATTTCTCCATCACTGAAAAAAGTTTTTAAAAATTAACATTCTGCCAAAGAGCTTCCTGAAAAATACTTCATGTCACATAAATTATCACCAAGCATCTCGGCTAAAAGAAATGAGGCAATAAAAAAGTATACGATCTACTTCAAATAAGACATCCAAGTTCCTCGAAAAAGGAAAAGAAAAGTCATCAACCATGAAAAAGATATTAATTTACTCTCACAGCTATAATCCATTTTCCCTTCCCCACAATTACTGGTATTTGATTTCAGGACCTCAAACAAAATATTAAATAGCAATGTCTATAACAGCAAACCGACAGACACTGCATATAGTGGAATAAGCTACTGACACACTCAACAACACGGATGAATCTCAAAGGTCAGATAAAATGTGGCCGATACTTAGTTGGTTTGTTTGTTTTCTAAAAAGGCAGATCAACAGTTGCCCGCAGCCAGTGCAGAAAGAGGAAACTGATCACAAAGGGGTAAGAAAAATCTGTGCAGGGCGACAGGAATGCTCTGTATCTTGGCAGCAGTGAGAGCTTCAAGTGTGTATGCAAATGTCAAACTTCATCAAGTTACATTCTTTAAAAGGATGTACTAGCTTATATGTGAATTCTTCCTCAAAGTTGGTAAGGAAAAACATTCTAAATAGCACTTATACTCTAATTCTTTAATGGAGTTGTATAATCAGCATTAACTCCTAGCTAATATTTACTTTACTTCAGTCTTCAAGTCTCAAAACTAGTCCACCTGGAGGACTCCTATCACCGAGAAACCGTGAGCATGCTAAGTCGCTTCAGTCCTGTCCAACCTTATGCGGCCCTTTGACTGTAGGCCACCTGGCTCCTAGGTCCCTGGGATTCTCCACGAACACTGGAGTGGGCTGCCGCGCTCTCCTCCAGGGCATCTTCCTGACCCAGGCATCGAGCCCAAGCCCATGTCTCTCTTGCCTCCCGCACTGCCAGGCAGCTTGCTCACCACCAGCACCACCTGGGGTGCCTAGGTGCTACTCCATATAGTATTCTTAGGTGATTTTTTTTCCAGTTCATAATTCACAATAAATACAACTTAAAGCATAAAGAGGCCCATTCTTTGCAAATTATCAGACATAGTATTCATAGAAATATTACAGTGTAAACCAACTTTTGAGGACACTGTTGCTTTTTAAAATTTATAACATCTCTAATCCCTCTTAATTCAACATCAAATGGCATTAAAAAAACAGCAAAAATATTATTATACTCTATAAGAAGGATTTAATGTTTTCCCTCCCTCTCACAGTGCTCCTTCAGCAAAGGAAACAGTTACCGTTAAGTCGAGAGAAGAAAATCTCGATAGATTACTCTGTTACGCTGAATCTACCGTAAAATAAACAAGAAAGGAAAATTCAGATTAAATTAGTTACTCCTTTTTAAAATAATCATGGCACACTAAGGAACTGATAAAAGAGGTGAGCAGCAATGTAATTTAGCACACTACGATTATTATGTATTTGTGTTTAAAGAAAAAATATGTAAATTCTTAAATAATCCTGTTTGTTAGGCCATTAAGGGCCCTAAATTAGTGTTTCTCATATAGTCTGGACAGTATTCCTGACTGGTCTGCTTGTGCTTGAGAGTTTATAGCTGTGGCCTTGGAATGAATCAGCTCAGTTCAGTCACTCAGTCACCTCTGACTCTGTGACCCCATGGACTGCAGCATGCCGGGTTCCCTGCCCATCACCAACTCCCAGAGCTTGCCCAAATTCATGTCCATTGAGTCGGTGATGCCATCCAGCCATCTATCCTCTGCTGTCCGCTTCTCCTCCCGCCCTCAATCTTTTAGCAACAGGTCTTTTCCAATGAGTCAGCTCTTTCGCATGAGGTGCCAAAGTATTGGAGCTTCAGCATCAGTCCTTCCAATAACTATTCAGGACTGATTTCCTTTAGGATTGACTGATTTGATCTCCTTGCAGTCCAAGGGACTCTCAAGAGTCTTCTCCAACACCACAGTTCAAAAGCATCAATTCTTCGGTGCTCAGCTTTCTTTATGGTCCAACTCTCACTTCCACACATAACTACTGGAAAAACCATAGCCTTCACTAGACGAACTTTGTTGGCAAAGTAATGTCTCTGCTTTTTAATATGCTCTCTAGGTTGGTCATAGCTTTTCTTCCAAGGAGCAAGCGTCTTTTAATTTCATGGCTGCAGTCATTTTGGAATGAATACAAAGGCCAGAAAACAACACACTGTAGAAACGAAAGCTGGTATTTTAAATAAAGAAGTACCTAAGATACACTGCCGGAGAAGGCAATGGCACCCGACTCCAGTACTCTTGCCTGGAAAATCCCATGGACACAGGAGCCTGGTAGGCTGCAGTCCTTGGGGTCGCTAAGAGTCAGATACGACTGAGCGACTTCCCTTTCACTTTTCACTTTCATGCATTGGAGGAGGAAATGGCAACCCACTCCAGCATTCTTGCCTGGAGAACCCCAGGGACGGCGGAGCCTGGTGGGCTGCCGTCTATGGGGTCGCACAAAGTCGGACACGACTGAAGCGACTTACCAGCAGCAGCAGCAGCAGCAGGAGCAAGATGCACTGCAGTAGAGCAATGTCAAATTCTTTAAAATCTGGACCTATTATATTTATTTGCAAGCTGATATCCTGCATAGAGACCCCCATCTTTCCCTCTACCAACATTCACCAACTGTGATAAGTTAAAGAGTAGGAAACACAAAGAATTTTATCTTTATACAGTATAATTTTTAAGTTTATCAGCATACTATTCTGAGGCTCAGATATGTGTTTAAAAATCTGTGCGAAAAGCAAATACTGATTACAAATTGTTTTCACAGTGATAATGAACACAACTTAAATGATGGGTCAAAATGTGTAAAATGGAAAAAATCAAATTGATATAACTGGATATAAGTATAAAGAGATTTATTTAGTTTTATGTTTGTACATATGTAATTAATGTATGTTTATGTTTGTGCACATGTAATTAACATATTAACAATAAGGAAGCTCTGGGAGACCCTGAGAATTTCTCCCATTTAAAAAAAAGCAATTACAAGGCTGAGAAACACTATCCCTAAGAAAGTAAATTTTCAAAATATATTATGTACAATGTATCACTGTTTTTCATATGAAAGGAAAACAAGAGCTAAGGAAAAAAAAAGGAGCGATGGAAAAGATACAGAAAGTTAAGAATAACTTGTAAGTATACATGAAAAATCAGTATAAAACCTAAGAAACAGTACATAACAAATTAATTTCTCAAAGAGAATGAAGCCAGTTTCACAGAAGTATAAAAAATCTGTTTATAGTTGTAAAAACTTTAAAAGCTTATATAAGGCTATAGTGCCAAAAATAAACACATACTCAAAACAAACTAATGGTTGCCCTTCCGGACTTAAACGAAATATTTTTTAAATAAAAAAATAAATTATTGCCAAAATATAAGATTAATAAATTATGACTCTGCTAGAAGCTGTTATTAAAAGCAATAAAAAGTACACTGTTTAATCATTAGCAAACTCAGCTTCCCTTCAGGCAAACAATGCTGAAGTTGTAATTCTTCCCTGATTTAAAGACATTTCAGAAGCAGGATAATTCTAAAACAAAAAGAAAAGCAAAGCCCAGGATCAAAGGAAATTGGATGGGGAATCAGGAAACAGGTCTTATTTCTGGTTCTCCAAATTATTCTGTGTGGCTCCAGGCAAGTCATTTACAACTCTCGATTCTTCTACTCATTACCTAGAGATGGAGCATAAACCAAGAATGTCTCTAAAGAGAGCTCCTCAGGAAGCAAGCAGTCTGCATATAAGCAATGCTGATACCTAAGTCTACTGAAGATCAAACAACATCTCTGAAGGAAAAGACCAGGGCTCATCTCCTGGAAGAGACAAAAATTACAAAAGAACACACCTTCAGGTTTTGGGGTCGAGTGAACTTGTTGAGAAGTGCAGTCTGAACGAGTTCCCACCGGCTCCCTGCAGTTCGCTCGCCATTCTTCAAGGAAAAGAAAAACATGAAGAAACTATTCCAAGTTCTCTTAACATGGCAGAAGCAGAAGCCAAACAGCAAGCATTAAAGTATCTTTCAGAGACTAAAAGAACATGAGCTCAGTTCAGTTTTGCTCTCACCTCATCTTCCACAGGGTACAAGTTTTGCTCTGAACAAGGCATCTTAACGTGCTTGTTGTCCCACAAATCTTTAAAATGTGTTGGGAAAGGTTTAGGAACTTCTCCTATTCGCAAAAGATCTACCTGAAATGCAAGAAAACTCTAAGTGCATAAAAACCAGGCATATCTTCTGTAAAATAATCCAAAGAAATCAGCTGAAGTAAAGGCTATAAAAATACAGACCAGCCTCTAGGCAAGAAATCTCTTAAGTCTTTTTCAGTTGTTCCCACTCCTTACCTTCAGTTAGTTTCCAAATCATCATGGCCTGGGCACTCTATCTTCATCCCATCCAGTTCCTTGGTCCTCATTAATCCTTGACTGAATTTCTGGTAACAGCTTTCTATCCCTCTTCCTAACTCCCAACTGCTCCCAGATACATTCATCCCACATAAAATCCTTATTCCCACTTGGGAATAATATCATCTTTCTAAACTATCCCCAACCTTCTAATCCTATAACGGCTCCCTTCTGCCTGTACAGATTCTAAATGATTCCAATTTTTAACATCCTCTCTTACCCAAAACACTATCTATTTAAACATCAACCTTCAGTACTCAGTTCAATTTTCATTTCCTATAAGAAGTCTTTAAAAACTTTCTAACAGGCAGTAAGCTTATTCTCTCATTTTATTGGATCATTATCATACTAGAGCACACTTTTTCCACTGGACTCTAAACTTAAGAATAATAACTATATTAACTTTGTATTTTGAGTGTTTACAACTGAGCCAAACATGTGTGTTTNGTGCAGAAAGAGGAAACTGATCACAAAGGGGTAAGAAAAATCTGTGCAGGGCGACAGGAATGCTCTGTATTTTGGCAGCAGTGAGAGCGTCAACTGTGTATGCAAATGTCAAACTTCATCAAGTTACATTCTTTAAAAGGATGTACTAGCTTATATGTGAATTATTCCTCAAAGTTGGTAAGGAAAAACATTCTAAATAGCATTTATACTCTAATTCTTTAATGGAGTTGTATAATCAGCATTAACTCCTAACTAATATTTACTTTACTTCAGTCTTCAAGTCTCAAAACTAGTCCACCTGGAGGACTCCTATCACCGAGAAACCGTGAGCATGCTAAGTCGCTTCAGTCCTGTCCAACCTTATGCGGCCCTTTGACTGTAGGCCACCTGGCTCCTAGGTCCCTGGGATTCTCCACGAACACTGGAGTGGGCTGCCGCGCTCTCCTCCAGGGCAAAAACTAGTCCACCTGGAGGACTCCTATCACCGAGAAACCGTGAGCATGCTAAGTCGCTTCAGTCCTGTCCAACCTTATGCGGCCCTTTGACTGTAGGCCACCTGGCTCCTAGGTCCCTGGGATTCTCCACGAACACTGGAGTGGGCTGCCGCGCTCTCCTCCAGGGCATCTTCCTGACCCAGGCATCGAGCCCAAGCCCATGTCTCTCTTGCCTCCCGCACTGCCAGGCAGCTTGCTCACCACCAGCACCACCTGGGGTGCCTAGGTGCTACTCCATATAGTATTCTTAGGTGATTTTTTTTCCAGTTCATAATTCACAATAAATACAACTTAAAGCATAAAGAGGCCCATTCTTTGCAAATTATCAGACATAGTATTCATAGAAATATTACAGTGTAAACCAACTTTTGAGGACACTGTTGCTTTTTAAAATTTATAACATCTCTAATCCCTCTTAATTCAACATCAAATGGCATTAAAAAAACAGCAAAAATATTATTATACTCTATAAGAAGGATTTAATGTTTTCCCTCCCTCTCACAGTGCTCCTTCAGCAAAGGAAACAGTTACCGTTAAGTCGAGAGAAGAAAATCTCGATAGATTACTCTGTTACGCTGAATCTACCGTAAAATAAACAAGAAAGGAAAATTCAGATTAAATTAGTTACTCCTTTTTAAAATAATCATGGCACACTAAGGAACTGATAAAAGAGGTGAGCAGCAATGTAATTTAGCACACTACGATTATTATGTATTTGTGTTTAAAGAAAAAATATGTAAATTCTTAAATAATCCTGTTTGTTAGGCCATTAAGGGCCCTAAATTAGTGTTTCTCATATAGTCTGGACAGTATTCCTGACTGGTCTGCTTGTGCTTGAGAGTTTATAGCTGTGGCCTTGGAATGAATCAGCTCAGTTCAGTCACTCAGTCACCTCTGACTCTGTGACCCCATGGACTGCAGCATGCCGGGTTCCCTGCCCATCACCAACTCCCAGAGCTTGCCCAAATTCATGTCCATTGAGTCGGTGATGCCATCCAGCCATCTATCCTCTGCTGTCCGCTTCTCCTCCCGCCCTCAATCTTTTAGCAACAGGTCTTTTCCAATGAGTCAGCTCTTTCGCATGAGGTGCCAAAGTATTGGAGCTTCAGCATCAGTCCTTCCAATAACTATTCAGGACTGATTTCCTTTAGGATTGACTGATTTGATCTCCTTGCAGTCCAAGGGACTCTCAAGAGTCNAGCTCAGTTCAGTCACTCAGTCACCTCTGACTCTGTGACCCCATGGACTGCAGCATGCCGGGTTCCCTGCCCATCACCAACTCCCAGAGCTTGCCCAAATTCATGTCCATTGAGTCGGTGATGCCATCCAGCCATCTATCCTCTGCTGTCCGCTTCTCCTCCCGCCCTCAATCTTTTAGCAACAGGTCTTTTCCAATGAGTCAGCTCTTTCGCATGAGGTGCCAAAGTATTGGAGCTTCAGCATCAGTCCTTCCAATAACTATTCAGGACTGATTTCCTTTAGGATTGACTGATTTGATCTCCTTGCAGTCCAAGGGACTCTCAAGAGTCTTCTCCAACACCACAGTTCAAAAGCATCAATTCTTCGGTGCTCAGCTTTCTTTATGGTCCAACTCTCACTTCCACACATAACTACTGGAAAAACCATAGCCTTCACTAGACGAACTTTGTTGGCAAAGTAATGTCTCTGCTTTTTAATATGCTCTCTAGGTTGGTCATAGCTTTTCTTCCAAGGAGCAAGCGTCTTTTAATTTCATGGCTGCAGTCATTTTGGAATGAATACAAAGGCCAGAAAACAACACACTGTAGAAACGAAAGCTGGTATTTTAAATAAAGAAGTACCTAAGATACACTGCCGGAGAAGGCAATGGCACCCGACTCCAGTACTCTTGCCTGGAAAATCCCATGGACACAGGAGCCTGGTAGGCTGCAGTCCTTGGGGTCGCTAAGAGTCAGATACGACTGAGCGACTTCCCTTTCACTTTTCACTTTCATGCATTGGAGGAGGAAATGGCAACCCACTCCAGCATTCTTGCCTGGAGAACCCCAGGGACGGCGGAGCCTGGTGGGCTGCCGTCTATGGGGTCGCACAAAGTCGGACACGACTGAAGCGACTTACCAGCAGCAGCAGCAGCAGCAGGAGCAAGATGCACTGCAGTAGAGCAATGTCAAATTCTTTAAAATCTGGACCTATTATATTTATTTGCAAGCTGATATCCTGCATAGAGACCCCCATCTTTCCCTCTACCAACATTCACCAACTGTGATAAGTTAAAGAGTAGGAAACACAAAGAATTTTATCTTTATACAGTATAATTTTTAAGTTTATCAGCATACTATTCTGAGGCTCAGATATGTGTTTAAAAATCTGTGCGAAAAGCAAATACTGATTACAAATTGTTTTCACAGTGATAATGAACACAACTTAAATGATGGGTCAAAATGTGTAAAATGGAAAAAATCAAATTGATATAACTGGATATAAGTATAAAGAGATTTATTTAGTTTTATGTTTGTACATATGTAATTAATGTATGTTTATGTTTGTGCACATGTAATTAACATATTAACAATAAGGAAGCTCTGGGAGACCCTGAGAATTTCTCCCATTTAAAAAAAAGCAATTACAAGGCTGAGAAACACTATCCCTAAGAAAGTAAATTTTCAAAATATATTATGTACAATGTATCACTGTTTTTCATATGAAAGGAAAACAAGAGCTAAGGAAAAAAAAANATTAACAATAAGGAAGCTCTGGGAGACCCTGAGAATTTCTCCCATTTAAAAAAAAGCAATTACAAGGCTGAGAAACACTATCCCTAAGAAAGTAAATTTTCAAAATATATTATGTACAATGTATCACTGTTTTTCATATGAAAGGAAAACAAGAGCTAAAGGAAAAAAAAAGGAGCGATGGAAAAGATACAGAAAGTTAAGAATAACTTGTAAGTATACATGAAAAATCAGTATAAAACCTAAGAAACAGTACATAACAAATTAATTTCTCAAAGAGAATGAAGCCAGTTTCACAGAAGTATAAAAAATCTGTTTATAGTTGTAAAAACTTTAAAAGCTTATATAAGGCTATAGTGCCAAAAATAAACACATACTCAAAACAAACTAATGGTTGCCCTTCCGGACTTAAACGAAATATTTTTTAAATAAAAAAATAAATTATTGCCAAAATATAAGATTAATAAATTATGACTCTGCTAGAAGCTGTTATTAAAAGCAATAAAAAGTACACTGTTTAATCATTAGCAAACTCAGCTTCCCTTCAGGCAAACAATGCTGAAGTTGTAATTCTTCCCTGATTTAAAGACATTTCAGAAGCAGGATAATTCTAAAACAAAAAGAAAAGCAAAGCCCAGGATCAAAGGAAATTGGATGGGGAATCAGGAAACAGGTCTTATTTCTGGTTCTCCAAATTATTCTGTGTGGCTCCAGGCAAGTCATTTACAACTCTCGATTCTTCTACTCATTACCTAGAGATGGAGCATAAACCAAGAATGTCTCTAAAGAGAGCTCCTCAGGAAGCAAGCAGTCTGCATATAAGCAATGCTGATACCTAAGTCTACTGAAGATCAAACAACATCTCTGAAGGAAAAGACCAGGGCTCATCTCCTGGAAGAGACAAAAATTACAAAAGAACACACCTTCAGGTTTTGGGGTCGAGTGAACTTGTTGAGAAGTGCAGTCTGAACGAGTTCCCACCGGCTCCCTGCAGTTCGCTCGCCATTCTTCAAGGAAAAGAAAAACATGAAGAAACTATTCCAAGTTCTCTTAACATGGCAGAAGCAGAAGCCAAACAGCAAGCATTAAAGTATCTTTCAGAGACTAAAAGAACATGAGCTCAGTTCAGTTTTGCTCTCACCTCATCTTCCACAGGGTACAAGTTTTGCTCTGAACAAGGCATCTTAACGTGCTTGTTGTCCCACAAATCTTTAAAATGTGTTGGGAAAGGTTTAGGAACTTCTCCTATTCGCAAAAGATCTACCTGAAATGCAAGAAAACTCTAAGTGCATAAAAACCAGGCATATCTTCTGTAAAATAATCCAAAGAAATCAGCTGAAGTAAAGGCTATAAAAATACAGACCAGCCTCTAGGCAAGAAATCTCTTAAGTCTTTTTCAGTTGTTCCCACTCCTTACCTTCAGTTAGTTTCCAAATCATCATGGCCTGGGCACTCTATCTTCATCCCATCCAGTTCCTTGGTCCTCATTAATCCTTGACTGAATTTCTGGTAACAGCTTTCTATCCCTCTTCCTAACTCCCAACTGCTCCCAGATACATTCATCCCACATAAAATCCTTATTCCCACTTGGGAATAATATCATCTTTCTAAACTATCCCCAACCTTCTAATCCTATAACGGCTCCCTTCTGCCTGTACAGATTCTAAATGATTCCAATTTTTAACATCCTCTCTTACCCAAAACACTATCTATTTAAACATCAACCTTCAGTACTCAGTTCAATTTTCATTTCCTATAAGAAGTCTTTAAAAACTTTCTAACAGGCAGTAAGCTTATTCTCTCATTTTATTGGATCATTATCATACTAGAGCACATTTTTTCCACTGGACTCTAAACTTAAGAATAATAACTATATTAACTTTGTATTTTGAGTGTTTACAACTGAGCCAAACATGTGTGTTTTTAATATGTGTGTTTATATACGTACAGTTGATCTTTGAACAACATGGGTTTGGACTGCGCAGGTCCACTTATACAATTATCTTTTTCAATAAATATATACTACAGCACCACACAATCAGCAGTTGATTGAATTCCTGAATGTGGAACCTCAGATACAGAGGGCCAACTGTGAAGTTATACTCGGATTTTTGACTGCCCAGAAGGTTAGCACCCTAACCCTCAAACTGTTCAAGGGTCAACTATATATGTATACACACACTGTTGCTGTTGTTGCATTGTTAAGTCGGATCTGACTCTTTGTGACACTGTGGCCTGCAGCACACCAGGCTTCTCTGTCCTCCGACTATCTCCTGGAGTTTTCGCAAACTCATGTCCACTGAGTCAGCGATGCTATCTAATCATCTCATCCTCTGCTGCTCCCTTCTCCTTTGCCTTCAATGTGTATATATGAACATGGATAAATATATATATATATACAAGGTTCATCCGTACTATAGCATGAATCAGAACTTCACTGAAGATCATCAAATAATTACACAAATAAATATAAAATTTCAACTGTAAGATGCTATAAATGAGAGGTTCATAATGTCAAAAGAATCTTTCTAGACAATTTTAACTTATACAGTGAGCTTAGGGAATCCTTCTTTGAGGAAGCAGCAATTGAGCTCAACTCCAAAGGTGAAAAAGAAGTAGGAAAAGGTGAAAGGGACAAAAAAAAGGAACCGACTATGGAAGGAAAGACTGTTAAATAGGCAGCTTCATTAAAAGCCTGCAACCCAAGAGAAATAAACTTGTAGGCAGCCATCAAAACCACACGTGTGTGCACGAGGAAAGAATGAGAGGGCCTGTGAAGAAGTCCTGGACTCTAACAAGGCTTAGGGGCCACACGCAGAAAAGAAGCCAGAAGGAGCAA
Organism: Oreotragus oreotragus; assembly: GCA_006410675.1. Lineage (NCBI taxonomy): Eukaryota > Metazoa > Chordata > Mammalia > Artiodactyla > Bovidae > Oreotragus > Oreotragus oreotragus. Next base: position 821,775 of record SJYX01017258.1, on the reverse strand, counting down.
AGCAAGGGTTTGAGGAGGCAGGAGGAAACCAGGGACGCCGGCGAGAGGGAAGGCGAAGGCTGGCGACACTCCAAGGAGGCAGCCCGAAGGGACGTTCCAGACTCCGAAGGGGCTGAGACATCCGCCCTGCACAGCATCTTATCCTCCACACGGGGACCCCAAAGGTGACTCTGCAAAGACCTTCCCTGTAATCTAAGGAGACAAAAACAGGTGCCAGTAGAGCTTCACACATAGGGGAACACAATATGTAAGAACATACGTATCTCTGGGTGTCTGTAGCTTCAGTGTCTGTATGCATGTGCACAGCACACGCCTGTACATGTGTTTGCCTGTATGTGTGTACATGTTTGTGTGTGAATGTGTGTCATATGCATGAGCGCATTTACAGATAAGCAAGCACTATCGTGTCCATGCAACTTCAGATTGGCTTCCATTTCTAACACTCATGACTTCAAATGCTGCAAATATTAGGATCTGGCATCTTAGAAATGTAACTGAGGACTATCTATTTAACAACCATTAATTATACACATAGCATACTACTACCATATTCAGGAAAAAGAATCTAGAAGAAAACAAACCAAATTCTTAAACTTTTTTCATTGACCCTGTATTACTTTTGTAATAAAACTTTTATAAATTCATTGGCTATTTGACTTTCACAGCATCATCTTTCAGGATTTGAAACAGCTCAACGGGAATTCCATCACCTCCACTAGCTTTGTTCTTAGTGATGCTTTCTAAGGCCCACTTGACTTCACATTCCAAGATGTCTGGCTCTAGATTAGTGATATGCCAGCAAATTTGGAAAACTCAGCAGTGGCCGCAGGACTGGAAAAGGTCAGTTTTCATTCCAATTCCAAAGAAAGGCAATGCCAAAGAATGCTCAAACTACCGCACAATTGCACTCATCTCACACGCTAGTAAAGTAATGCTTAAAATTCTCCAAGCCAGGCTTCAGCAATATGTGAACCATGAACTCCCTGATGTTCAAGCTGGTTTTAGAAAAGGCAGAGGAACCAGAGATCAAATTGCCAACATCCGCTGGATCATGGAAAAAGCAAGAGAGTTCCAGAAAAACATCTATTTCTGCTTTATTGACTATGCCAAAGCCTTTGACTGTGT